>QLNU02015359.1:59579884-59625985 GCA_006491805.2 Dysdera silvatica | reverse complement strand
ATCAATACGCAATTAAATGCTAGTAGCAACTATAGGCATACGCAGAAAGTTCGCATGGGGGGGGTTATAGGCTCAATGGGGGGTTACAGAGCTACAACTCACATATTCCTATGTTAAATATACAAAATTTCATTGCAATGGGGGGTTAAAACTCCCCATCAACACCCCCCTGCGTACGCCAATGGTAGTAACAGTGTTTTCTCAGGTCCGTAACTTCACTGTAGCCAAAGAAGAGAAAGCAAGATAAAGAAGTCGAATATTTGATCAAATGACAACTAAATTGTCATTAGAAACGGTAGTGCAGTAATTAGTTCACATTTATGACGACGTTTGTTGAGAAATTGACATAAATCGTACCCTAAAAATGTTTCGACAAACCGTCATGATTTCCATATATTTACGCTCTGTAAAAACGTCTTCAACACTTTTAAACAGATAGCAAGAAATTGATTCGATCATAAAAATATATATATTAAGTCACGTGTATTTTATTAATAATAGTTAATGCTTATTAGATTGAATAATAATTAATCTCAACTTATACCGCTT
Source organism: Dysdera silvatica (assembly GCA_006491805.2). NCBI lineage: Eukaryota > Metazoa > Arthropoda > Arachnida > Araneae > Dysderidae > Dysdera > Dysdera silvatica. The sequence continues at coordinate 59,625,436 of QLNU02015359.1, read as the reverse complement.
AATTGGTAGTTTTAGATACAAAATATAGAAGTAAAATTTGAAATCTTGGAGTTGTTTTAGGCATCAGTTCTTTTTTAACAGCATATATTCTTTTTGATTTATACTACTTTTTTTTCTTTTCCTATATAAATTATTATTCTCTTATTTGGAAAAATATGTCGAAAACTAATTTAAGGCGACTCGTGACGTTTCAGAACCGATTTTTCGATTAATTGTTCTTCCTGTCTCTCTTTCTCCCCCTCTCTCTCTCTCTCTCTGTCTCTCCCTTTCTTTCTATCTCTCTCTGCTGCTGCTGTCGCCAAGCATTATAGTACAAAAACCATGAATAAACTGCTAGATAATATAGAATTGCTATTTTTATGTTCCATTATACGAGAGAACGAGAGCATATAATGATATCTGAGAATATTTATGTTATCTGAACCCTGGATATGTTGAGACCCCGCCATGAATAGACAAACCACGGTTTGCCGCGCATTGGAGCTTTGGGTCAGCGGTTTTGGAACACCATGTCGTCTGAACACAACTGTGTAATACTTTTATGTCTTTTAAGAAACGACTTCGCATTTTTACAGATACACAATTGCTCTGTTTTGCTAACGCACTTGTCATCCATGAAATGCCGTCCGATCGCCAATCTGAACAACATGGACTTTGGCAGACCTTTGAGTCTTTTCTCGTTTCTGCCCGGGCAAGGCATCAAAGCATCCATTCTCAATGTTAATTATCGTTCATTTGTTCCATTTACATCGTTTTAATCACACTTATTAATATAAGTAGTTCAAATTTGATATTTCTGTATAATTGATCCATATTTTACAGTGTAAACAGAGATATTGATGATGATGTATGACATTTTTCGAAATAAAATTTTGCTTTCTCTTCTTAGGGATGGGTAAGGAAAATATTATTAAACCGTTATACGTATTCTGGAAAATTTACCATGACATGGATAACCTGCTGCCACCGATGTCGTTAAGGGCTTCAGCATACAGAGGCACGAAAGTAGGAAGCAAAAACATGAACAATCAATAATATGTTGTGCATAACATCACGTATTGTCAATTAGCGGGTCTTTGACACGAATCTCACGAAAAGTCCTTGAAAAACATGAAAATGAAAGAAACACAAACACTCAGAAATCAAGGCATGAACACTATTCGTTTAATAACCAATTTTGTGCATGCTAGCGGAAAGCTCTCGGGCCGAATTTCGTATTAGTGCCAAAATTCTAACAATAGAGAATTTGTTTTGTTTTTAGTTGCAATCCTAGCATTCAAGACTAATTTATTACGTGTAATTGTAAAGTAAGCATCGCACGTAATTGACAGATAACAAATTATTATCATATCAAAATGCGTCAATTTCCAATTACAGCTAACATTAATATTATGTAGCCTGTTAGTATATGGATAAGAGAAAAAGAAATAGGGTTATAGTAAAGGTGTACCATGCTTGCTTTAAATTCCAGGCTACCGTTGTTGGCGAGTCATTGTTTTTTATTTCGCAGTGGAAAAAATCCCAGAAAGACCATATGAACACCACTGCTTGAATACAAAAATATGATAGTCCAAAAATAAAATATTTCGAATTACATACGCTATAATCGGATTCAGGAAAAATTTATATATTTAACAAGTACTGACCTCTCAAAATAGTACTTTATCATGTGTTTTATAGACACATTGTAATATATATACATATATATAACCAATATTAATCATTGATTACGATTAATAAATTTGACACCCAGGTTTAAGCTCATACTTGAGCTTTTTGGTATGGAAAAGGAATAGACGTCGTCCCCGTCCTGGAGTCGAACTCGGGTCCCTCCTTTGTGCCCGGAATATCTTAACCGCTAAACCAACGAAGACAGGAATAACGCTTTGTTTCTTCATATATAAGGGTGTAAGATATTATATTATTACCTTTCTCAAAACTAACCCAATTGCCAAATATTGGTCAACACATAACTGGTGGTCTTTCATACCAAAAATGCCCTAGTATGAGTTTAAACGTGGGTGTCAAATTAATTAATAATCATGTGGGAACTACTTTCCACAGTTAGTTGCAGTCAAAGGAAATTATACTTATAATTTCATGAGTCACGTGTCGCATTTTCTGAGTCTTTCAATATGCATGATCTAAAATAATACTAAATTAATTATCTCGGTTTTTCGAATAAAAGTAGTTTTCTAATTTCACATATCGCCTTCCGATTAAATTAATCTACAAATCTCCCACAATCGTAATAAAAAAATCCCTCATGAAAAACTCACAAAAACTCGCCCCGGTGGCTTTGTGTGTTGACCATTATTTGGCAATTGTGTTATCCCTGTGAAGGGTAATAGTATTTAATACCCTTATATATGGAGAAGGATGGAAATATTCCTGTCCTCCTTGTTAAGGCATTCCAGGCTGAAAGGAGAGACCCTAATTCGACTTTAGGACGGGGACGGTGTCTCTTTCTCTGCTAAACCAAAAAAGCTCTAGTATGAGATTAAACGTGGGTGTCAAATTTATTAACCTTAATAAAAATCCCCCCCCACAGAACATTTGCCTCGGTGGCTTTGTGTGTTGACCATTATTTGGCAATTGCGTTAGCCCTGAGAAGGGTTTCAACATTGCAAAAGGTATTTTACATTAATCATTGACTCCACAAATCCTTTTCTCAAAACAGTAAATTTAGCATGGTTTCAGCATTGGTTTCAGCATGGTTTTAGCATGGAAGTAGCCATATATTTATACGCGAAATTAATAATGGTACGTGAAAAGTCCGACACGCACGTTTATTAGCTGAAGCTAAAGCTTTTTATTTTTGGAAGAAAAAGAGACGCTTTCCCCATCCTGGATCCCTGTGAAGAGTAATAATACCTTACATTAATAATGATCACCGTATATTCTTTAAGCACCTGTGAAAACAACTTGATATGAGAAAAGCGTTAAAACTACGGATCTTACGTCAATTCTACATTTTACCATAAGAATTTGAGAATGAAATGGTGTTTCCGGGGTTCTCTAACGAACACTGATAATTCTGTACTACAGAGAACAGGCAACAAGCAAATGGATGACCACCTGATATGCATGTTTAAGCAAGTTAATTATTTTGCTTTGTTTTTATGAAAAAACCATTTAAATTCGAGATATAGTAACGCTAAATTCTAGCAAGAAAACTGTAAATTTTAGACAAGTCGAAGTTATTCTTTTGCCCTTTGAACTTTTCTTGAACTCAAAAGTAAATAACCTGAGGAAAATCTTTTGCTCTTGAGTATCGGTTTATATACATTACATTGTGTATAATTATTATTTCTATATTTATTTCATAGAGGAAAAAATAATGATATTATATATAATTAAATTATTCTTTCAGGAAGCTATTCAAATCATGAATGAAAGCGAGTTAAATAACATTTAAAAAGAAGATAAATGTGAGTTTTAAAACATGATAATAGCCTGTAATGGTGACAATGATGAGCTTTCTAATACAATAGCCATTTTTAATGTAAAGGAACCCAGAAACACTGAAATGACAAAATAAATGTATCAGCTTTAAACTTTCTCCCCTTTCGAACTATTAATTCTGCTATTTTTTTTTCTTATATATATATATATCCTAGCTTAGATTCCGTAGAAGAAGTATGTGGACCTATATTTGTGGTAACCCATAGCCAGTCCAGCGAGACGTATCCCCATCGCCGCGGGCCCACAGCCAGATCAATACAGATCGCCAAACTTCTTTTTACTCCGAAAAGAAAGAACCTCTTTTTCTTAGGACAACTCCCAAAGAATCTCTTTCTCTTTCCTTCTTCTTCTTCTTCTTCTTCTCTCAGGATCGAACTCCTTTCTTCCATCCAGTGCTCGCTTTTTCCATTTGACTTTCCTATTTGAATCCCCTCTCCGGCGTTGTCGATTTTTTTCTTTTCTTTTTATCGATGATGCTTATCGATTTGAATTTATTGCTCTGTACCAAGGGAACAGGTGGAAGCCTTTGGTAAAATGTTGTTAGTATTGCTGTATCATGCTAGATTCTGTGATTGCTCAGTTGGTTAATAGGCGTATTTTCCTTCGCTAAGAATGGCAACGTTATCTCTTAAAGCTTGCGTCGTTACATTCGTTGGGCTCGAGACTATGAAATCTCGAATCAGCGCTCTTCGGAAGAAATGTTTCCTTAGGAAAAAGAAAGAAGAAATGTCTTTGGAAATTCCTGTAATGTAACAAAGACTAAGGCTTTATGGCATTATTCCTTATACTCGAGTATCTTCCATTGCAAAATTATACTTCTCAGAGGACATGAGGACATACTACAAATGTAGGAGAAAAATCAGTGAGGGATTTATTTTGACATGACTACGATTTTCTGCTTGGGGAAAAGCCATTTTAGCTAAACCGAGTTGATGAACATATAAGAATGACGTCCCATCCTAGACCTAAACTGCCGAATTTCACGTTTATGTCCTCATGCTTTGGCAACGAAACTAGCATGACGACCAGCAATGAGTTATTCTATTTAAACTTACTTTATTAGGGGGTGCTCCCTTATTAGAGCAAAATAATGGGAGAAATTTTTAAACAGACATATGGTATGTGAACAGAAAAAGATATACGCATGTTGGTTGAGGAATTCTCTGGTAGAATTTAAAAAGCTGGACTCAAAATAAACCCGTAGCATACTAAAAATCATATTTAATAATTTCATAAAGAAGACAAAAGTGCACGTTGACGACATTACGCTAGAAATTACTGATCTTTGCATTTACCTTGTCCGACTGATATCCAAAGAAAATGAAATTATGAAGGAACTCAATAGGTGTAAAAATTATTCGCTTATGGATGTATATTACTTGTATATTTAGAGTGGACGTGGGATAAATCTCGTACACTTTCAGTTTTATACTCCAACAAGCGAACAACCCAATTTCTGCCCAGTGTCTGTCGTGGTCGTTTATATATATAAATGAACTCTGAGGCCTATCATCGTTTAAACTCCCCATTTTGTGTTCTTTCAATTTCATTGGCCACAATACAGTATATTTGAGTGTGGATATTACTTCCCTTCTCAGGAACAGTACACTTGATCATACGCAATGAGTACTGGTCAGTGCCATATAACACTGGCCAGTGCTCACTAAAAGTGATCAGTAAAATATATCACTCATGGAGGAGTACAACACACGGGTCCATGACGAGAAGCGACGGAAGAAGACATCTCATAATTTAAGCTTATTTGTGTGCATTTGAAAACAACAGGTAATTTATGCTAAAAGGAGAAATTATTGTCATACCTGATAATATAAATATCTTCAGCCAATGTGTATTAGCAGTCCTCTCTTATGGATTAGAGACAAGGAGTCCAATAAATACAGCAGTTCAGGAATTGCGAACAATCCAAATGAACTTAGGAAGATGCACGTTTGGAATAATTGGAAGAATCTCCGGATTTGTAGAGGGGTAGAGGTGAGAAAGGTGGCCGCTGAAAGAAGTGCTGCAATCCATTAGGAGGAATCGGAAATCTTGAGAAATTTTTGAGGAATCTTGAAGAATGTGAAGAGGTTGAGTAAAAAAACAAATAGGAGTACAGGATAGGGGTTGGCAACCTTTCTGCCGAAGTAAAACTGTCATCTTATTCCCGCATGCAAACTTACACCCACCAAATTGTTTTATTGTCCAACTAATAAGACAAATTAAGGAGATTTTTGTTATCTTCAAGTTATATTAAGAAAATTCATTTCTTAAAACTACTTTTGTATGTTCAGCACTTGTGAGCTACAACAATTTCTTATTATAATTCTTCAAGAATTGACAACAATTTTCATTGGCAATTGTTGTAACTTTTGTTTACAACAATTTCACTTACAAATGCACTGATTAAATCTATGTGCTTGTATTTTAATTATGAGATGTAGCAGGAAGTGCCGGGAAGTCCATGAGTTGGACAGAGAGTAATACCGAATAACCGTTGTTTAAGAATTATTTTGTCTGCTCTTAGTTTATAGTTAGTTAGTTCGTAGGATTATCAACCAAAAAAAGCAGACATTTGTCGAAACAGAATAGTGAAGCGAGGTTTAAACCAGTCGAAGTTCCAAATGGACTAAAGATAAATATATCAAATATAAAAGTTGAAATCCTACAAAAGATTATGGCAGTCATAAAACTTTGATGATTCATGGACCACAAGATTTTGAAGAAGAGAGAGAGAAAGCGCGTCTTTTATCTGTTATTCAAATATGAGAAAAGTGAATTTATTTTGTTGTTCCAGTGATAACGACTCGAAACGCCATCGTTAGCAAATGAATTCTATAATTAAAAATTTTGCTTAATTTCAATTTATATTCATTACGCAGTGTCATTCAAAGTCACTCCTTTCAAAAATGGTTTGATGTTTCGAAAGTGGAACTAAATGTTATAAATATTCTATATAATCCCCCAAACGATACCGAACGTTAAGCTTCAATAAAATGTTTATAGTATAAGTTTCGCAATGCACACAAAGAAGTTTCGTTTTTTGTTCATTTTATGGCGCAAGGTCAATTAAGAACGTACTTCTCCAAGACTTGCACTTTTCCGAAGAATTGGAACCTTTGTCACTAAGCTGATCAAACGGCTGTTAGTAAATTGTGAACCAAAGTGATCCCTGATAGCACCAGTGCGGAAGATGCAACTGGTAATTGAGAACCACTGCCACACCTTGATTGTAAGGAAGAAAGGAAATATTAAGGGGAACATACAAATTGGTGAAATATTGGCGTCTGTCTGTCTGTCTGAATGGAAGGAAGGAAGGAAGGAAGGAAGGAAAGAAGGAAGGAAGGGAAGGAAGGAAGGAAGGAAGGAAGGAAGGATGGATGGATGGATGATGGATGTAGAAGGAAGGAAGGAAGGGGAAGGGAAGGAAGGAAGGATGGATGGATGAAGGAAGGAAGGAAGGAAGGAAGGAAGGAAGGAAGGAAGGAAGGAAGGAAGGAAGGAAGGAAGGGGTAAATAAATAAGGATCACCTCATTTGAACGTATTTACTTACAATCCCCAGAAACCCACAAATCCCGTCTGTAAATTCCAAAATTCTCAATTGACAAAACCAATCAAACATCGAATTAGAGTTCCATAGGAAAGAAAGACAAACGTTCGCTATCATTTGAATTCAAGCCCGAATTTTCGGCGTGGTAGAGAAATGTGTATTAACACCACGTCAGCTTGGGGCGAGAAGAACGAAACCAGTAGATGGAACATACACCACCCAGATAATATAATGGGCCTTTCTGACCTCTGCTTTCATAATGATAACAACATTTTTTATCCCCCCCATCATCATCAGGGGCGGATTTCTAAGTAGGCACACAAGGCACAGGCCTAGGGGCGACACTTCTCGTGGGGCGGCATCAAAGAGCTTAAACATAAAATTTTCCAAACTCTTCCAAAGTGCATAAACATAAAATTGTACATACAATTGTAAAATGTTTCTCCTGCTCAAATTAAACTGCGTTTGTGTGTAATTTGTTTTAAATATTATTTTTGCGCAGTGTATCGCTCATATTTCTCTCATAAAATTGTCCAATGTTGAAAAAATAATGTTTCTTTTAATTATTGCCCTGTTTCCCCAATAGCGATGACATATAAGCGATTATTTTAACTTGCCTGCAAATGCAAACCATAGAATCGAAAGACAAAGGGCCCTGAAAATTTTGCCCCTGGGTATTTGCCCAGCGTACCCATTTATAAATCCAGGCTTAACACGTTTGTTATATATACTAATAGTAAATGAATGAATAAAGAAAAACTTGACTGATAATGAAAAAATTCATGCAAGGATGCATACGTGTATTTTTCTCAAATACGCAAAATATACACAAAAACATCAGAGGTTCCAGGAATCCATACTGAAATTACTAAAAAACACTAAAAAAATTACTAAATTACAAAATGTGTCTCAAATCCAGGAAGTCGGAGACTGTAGTAGCAATAATTTCGAGTTGTATCTTATTAGTTTGAATAATTATATGAAAAATCTCCTTTACATATCAAATGTTAAGAGTATGATATGCGGTTGGTTTTTTTTTAACAAATATTCCGTTCTTTCTAAAGGAGGGAGGGGGCGGCAGTACAGGCTGTGCCTAAGGGCGGCAATTTTATAAATCCGCCACTGCTCATAATCATCATTATCACTTTATGAAGGTCTCACGATATCCCTCATCATCATTACTTTGAGAAGTACTCAAGAGTACAAGTATGTACTTACGTTGGTCATCGCCCAACCTCATCTAGGATGTGCTTCTGGCGCAAGATAACCGTTGATGTCCATGCACCATAAAGGTAATTTAAAATAAGGTGTTGGATGCCGGAATTCCCGGTCTCTTTCATAGATACAGTAGAACCTGTTAAAGTGATTAAAGTAACCACTCCGGTAAATTGACCACCCGAATAAATTGACCACTTTTTATAAGAGAGAATTTTTAAAGTTATTTTTAGTGTAAATAAAATGCGTAGAAACTTGGTCATGCCTATATCAAAGTCTGTTGCTTATAGTGACTAGCTGCCTATGGTAGCCGTTGCAGTCCATTGCCAAAGGTAGTCACTTTATGCAGGTTCTACTGTACAATAGACGTATAAAATTTCGGAAACTTTTCTCTCTCACACATTTTTGTTTTACATTGAAATTTTAATGTCCTAAGAGTGTGCTGTGAGATTTGAGAGACGGGACCGACGCTCTAACGTGATACCTAAGCCGCGATACCTTTAAGTAAGACTCCTAAAAAACGGGTTTGATGTCATCGCATCACGTGATCTCAATCACTACTGCGTTAAAGTTGGGTGATTTACAAATGCGTTATTTTTAATATTGTTTGTTTGTTTGTTTGTTTGTTTGGCTTTTTTATGGCGCAAGAGCATCTGGGCTATACTGCGCCAAAAATTTTAATAAAATAGGGTGAAATGGGTAGGTTTGTCACCGCAAATTGTTCAAATTACTCGAGGAATAAACATAGAACGTTTAAATTTGCAACAGATAACTGTAGGAAGAAGAGAATGGATTACTAATTTTCCAATGGGAAACGTTGTGTTATGAAGCTGGAAGTGTACAACAAAATGGCTGTTGATGCGTCAACCTAGAATTCCATGGGCTCTACTTGAATGATAAAACAAAGAAGAAAATTTCTAGTTGATTTTCAACATTCTTTCTTGTTGATCCATTCTGTCAACATAGGCTGCTGACGAGATACTTAGGATAGAGCAATGTGTCTTAAACCTCTTAGTCTCAAGACCCATTTTGGCGCAGTATAGCCCAGATGCTCTTGCGCCATAAAAAAGCCAAACAATCAATCAATCACGACTCATTTTACACTTTTCGATGTTTATCGTCGAAAATCAGGAAAGGGTAGGACTTTGTGAGTTGAAGCAGGAGAAAATTGTTTAAATTGATAAAATTAATAAAATGTAGATTAAGAAAATCGATAAAAATTTAGATTGAGAAAATCGATAAAAATTTAGATTGAGAAAATTGATAAAAATTTAGATTGAGATAATTGATAAAAATTTAGATTGAGATAATTGATAAAAATTTGAGATTGAGAAAATTGATAAAAATTTAGATTGAGAAAATTTATAAAAATTTAGATTGAGAATATTGTCTTGAAATAAAATTATCGACTCTGGTTAATAGTATTACTCCCTACATGTCGCTATCACTTGCAATCTAAATAATTTTGCTCTACGTACAAGCATTAAAGTGTTGAAAGCATCCATTATTGGGTTTTTACAATCCAATATAAAATTCTGAAATTATTTAAACATTTCTGAGGGTGTTAGTTTATTGACGGTATCGAGATTTCAATTGTAGCAGACGAACACCTTTTCAAACTGTGATGTTAAATGCATTATTTCACTTATTGTTTCTTCCTATATTTCCATAGAATCCTGCGAACAACACTTAATACGCTGCCATGGACCACACTTTGAGCAACTCTTCCATAGATTGAAAGCTTATTTTTTCCTTTCGTACTTTTGGGGTTAATTCGAAGATCCCGGTAAGTTCACGCTTCCGTCTCCGATGCCAGGAGTACCCTGGGACGTAAGTTTGAAATCAAACAGAGAAGTTAAGCTTTTAACACCATCAGGTAAGAGTGCAATTAAATCAGTCATTTTGAAAAGGGGTTATATTTCATTGTTTTCCTATGGAGTTGACCCCTTTTCAAAATGGCCGATTCAATTACACTAATAACCACCTAATTTCAAGGGAGTTAATGCGTTATATTTCAATTATTTAATTTAAAGGAAAAGAAGCATTTCTTTATAATTTTCAGCGAAAGGAGACTTAAGGTCCGAAACCTACAGTTTTCGGAAGAATATGATTCTCTGTTGCCTAAGAAATAAAACCCGGGACTACAGTGTCACAGAAATTCATTCTATAATACCGCTGAAATCAAACCTGCGTTAACGACACTATGGACGAACAGGTTATCTATACGCCATCGTAAGTCTCCTAAAAAAGGCAGCTGGCGCATCCACCATTTTGATGCCATCGTGTCATGTGATCTCATTCACTGCTGTGTTAAAGTTGAGTGATTTACAAGTGTGCTATTTTTAATGAAGTGGGGGGAAATGAGTAGTTCTGCCACTGTGTGGCAGAACTACCCATTTCTCCCTACTTCATTGTATTGTTCACAAAATTGTTCAAATCACTCGAGGAATAGTCATAGAGTATTAAAATTTGCGACAGATAAGGAGAAGAAAAAAATGGATTATTAATTTTCCAATGGTAAACGCGGTGTTATGGAAAGGGGGTGTACAACAAAATGGCGGCTGGTGCGTCGGCCTAGAATTTCAGGGGCTCTACGCCATCGCAAGAGTTAAAACGATAGTATTGGCGCAGATGGCGTAGTAAATTATTCAGTGTGGCGTGATTTACCTTTTTTTCATCGCCAACGATGTCTTTCGACAACATATGTAGATTACCATCACTGACGTACGCAGAGGGAGTGTTGATGGGAATTGTAACCCCACCCCCCTCCCCCATCGCCATGAAATTTTGTATATTCAACATAGGAATATGTGAGTTGTAGCTCTGTAACCCCCATCGCAATGAAATTTTGTATATTTAACATAGGAATATGTGAGTTGTAGCTCTGTAAACCCCCATTGAGCCTATAACCCCCTTATGAACTTTCTGTGTATCCCTATGATTACCATTCGCTAGATTTATTTGCATTTTATTCGATTTTGTTTTACGGCGCAAGGACAGTGTACTGTTCGCGGACGAAAAGCAGTCCGACAGAACAGTTCAAAATAACGGTAAGTGACTTCACAAACGGGCTATCCCATTACCGCAGAGGATAACTCCAATTTCCGAACTTGATTTTGGCTCCGATAAACGTTCACCAAAAACAGGTTTTGAAATTGGAATCGTCCTCTGCTGAAATCAACTAGCCCGTTTGTAAGGTCAACTCCCGTTATTTTTAACTGTTCCTTCTTTTCGTGGACAAGCAGTATGTCATACTCTACTGGAACTCACAGTTTTCTTAGGAACCCGAACCCAAGTTATCTAAGCAACCCAACTCCAGACTACGGAAGGGAGAAAAGCGTACGCGGTCCATGGCATAATTGGAACCAAACCAGGGTTAACGGCACGATCAACGAGCGCGTTACCGCTACAACACCATAGTACTTTCCTGTGGCTTGTGGCGTAAGGACAACCAAGGTTATACTGTGCCAGGACCTGCATTTTGCCGAGCAATCTGAATCTCCTTCGCCTAAGGCATCAATCCCCGGAGTACAGATCTGTAGAAAAGAAATAGCAAACTCTGGGCACCGGCTGAAACCCAAACCGAAATAATCGTATGATATAGTCAGCCATTACTATTATAGTTACTATTACTATTATAGTAAATATTACTATTATAGTAAATATTACTATCATAGTTACTATTACTATTATAGTTAATATTATTATCATAGTTGCTATTACCATCATAGTTACTATTACTTTTGTAGTTACTATTAATATCATAGTTACTATTACTATTATAGTAACTATCACTATCATAGTTACTATTACTATTATAGTTACTATTACGCGAGCTTACTTTGGTTTAGCCAAAGAATTGTGCGTTTCGCTCCCTCGGCTATTGTGCTTGATGGTGAAATCTCCGCCCTGTTTGGAGAACAGGCTTTTATTGAGAGGAACCTTGCGCACTAGGGAAACGAGAAGAAGAGTCTTTGGTTTGTGATTTTATAAAGGCAAAGAGGAACGGCAGAGAGCGAGGTGTGCTAATTCCCTCTCTTTGAAAATAATACAGTCGGTAATTAAATTGCGTTTGTTTTACTTGAGTTTATACGTAGGGGTCGAAAATTATGAAGTACAATAAATTCCCCCACCTAAAGTCAGAAAAAAGCTCGCCCCGGTGGCTTCGCATGTTGACCATTATTTGGCAATTGTGTTATCCCTGTGAAGGGTAATAATATCTTACATCCTTATATACGGAGAAAGAGAGCGTTGTTCCTGTCCTCGTTGGTCTAGCGGTTAAGGCACTGCTCTTAATGAAACTTGATTTGTACTTTTTATTTTTTTACGACACAAGGATGACAAAAGTCATGTTTGAATCAAACCTGCAGTTTTCCGAGGTATCCTAACCTCTGTGCCGAGGGAACCACACCTCGGACAACAGTGTGCAGAAAAATGGCACTCGTTCTGCGACACCATCAGGAATCAACCCCAAATTAGTGGCACCATAAATGGATTCATTGTCGCCACTCACGGTAGGGAAATGCACCTACATTTTTTCCGCGAAGGCTGCATCACTTAAGACTGAGAGAATCAACGCTGGATTATATGAAGTATGCAGTTAAACGATGGTTTTGCTTTTTTTTTTTTTTTTTTTTGAAAGAAAGTACTTCTACGATATATAACTTACTTTCTGGAAATATATAACCTACTTCCATTTTATACAATTTATCTTCTGAAATATATAACCTACTTTCCATTTTATACAATTTACTTTCTATTATATACAACTTACTTTCTATAATATATTGTTATATATTATAGAAAGGTGGGAAAATGCGGATCCCCTTTCTTGAGTTAAGTTCAGCTCCCGTCGAAAATTTAAATTCCCACTTTTTTCCCTAGAACTTTTTTTACGAGTCTTATTAAATTGTACTAACTAAACTTAACTTAACTAACTTAACTAACTTAACTTAATTGTACTAACTAAGAAAGTGAATCGGTTAATGAAGAGTAGAAGTTGTACGTAATCACTTCAAAAGTAGACCTTCTGTTGCATCGATAGGTCCATCTAGGAGTTATTATTAAACTTTGAAATAATTATTTTGTATTTTCTTTCTCTTAATTATATTTTCTTATATGTATATTTTACATAGCACTTAAGACTTTGGTACAATATGTAACCATATTAATTAAATTTGTGTATTTAATACTATGTAACTATGGTGTGACTCTATATAATATATATGATAAATTGGAATGTGGCTCTCATTGACCTCATGCATGGCCACCCCTGATATATAACTTACTTTCTGTAATATATAACTTACTTTCTATAACATATAACTTACTTTCTGTAACATATAACTTACTTTCTATAACATACATTTCACTATATACAACTTGCTTTGTTTTCTTCTTTTTGGGAGGGGGCGGAGTTATGGCGCAAGAGCATCTGGGATAAACTGCGCCAAACTTACTTTCTACAATACGTAACTTACTTTCTATGGTATACAACTTCCTTTATGTAATATATAATATACTTTCTATAATATATAGCTTAATTTCTCTAACATATATCTCAATCTATTTCAAAATTTACAATTAATGCAACAATATATTTTTATTACCTTGCAAAAACTATAGCTATACCAATTCTCAGATATTCCAATGCAATTTATTTGGTGTAAGCATTTCCTGAATACGCGTGCAAGAAATCATTCAGATTTTGGCCGCCAAATGAGCGATCCTTACTTTTGGTGTATAAAAAATCGCCATTCATTCTGTTCTGTGATTTATCACCGAAGCAATATTAAGTGAGGAAGCATGTTTTGGTGTCAAAAGAAAATATTATTTCATTAAATAAGTTGCCGGTGGGAACTCGCATTAAAAATTGCAGCCCTTCACTCCTGTGAGCAAGCTCCAGTGATCTATGGTTGCTGGGATATGAGAACGTAATTCTTTATCATTTCTGTCAATGTAAATTATCAGAAAATAGTGTTTCTGTAATCAGTGAACGCCCCTCATTATTTATATCTCCATTCTCTTACGAAATTAATTTATCTTCATTAAATGCTCCAAAAAAGTTCATTAATAAATCTAATATATTAAGATAAGTACTTCTGCATGGCAAGTGTCTGGTGACCATGTCATTTTAGGAGTAAAGTCGTGAACAAACTACAATTATTACGATAAACACACCACCAGTTGCTAACTTTGATAGCTGTATAACGTGTGAGTAATGCCTTATCAACTAAACAGTTGCCAGATATGGCAATTTGTAAGGCAATTTTAGCTGCATCCATCGTCGTAAACAAAACGGAAGGAAAGCAGAACACTTCATTGAATGGAATTTTAATAGTTGATTTTAAGAATAGATTCGTAAATTAACTACGATTATTACAACATCCACGACAATATTTACGCAACAATATTTTTAGCTTTGATAACGGCATAATGCTGGAATAATCAACTTAAAAGTCATCAATTACAGCGATTTTTAATCTAATTTTGGCTACATTCCTCGCCATAAGTAGCACTGAAAGGATATAAAAAGTTTCATTTAAATGTAATTTTAGCATTTCGTCTTAAGAATAAAATCGTAAACGAACTACGATTATTACGATAAATGCACACCACCAGTTGGTTAAGTTAGTTTGACTTTTCACCAGGCAGATTAGGTTTTTGAACAGAATTGTCAAAGCTATAAACGTTAAAGCTCTTACGAAGATTACTGCTACTTAGTAACACCACCAGTTGTTAGTCTTGACTGTATAACAAGAGGGTAATGCCTATTCTACTGTAAAGTTACAAGATTTGGCGATTTTCGAGCTGTTTTAGCTACATTCATCGCCATTGATGACATTAAAAGAAAAGTAGAAATTTTATGGGATGAAATTTTAAACTTCGGCTTGTTTGAATAATCGCATCTACAGCGATTTTAATTACGATTATTTAAGAAATTATACGATGAAAATCTCAATTTCTCGATTTTTTTCGTTGTATTTACGAAATTTTTTCCGAAAATATCCGATTTCACATCGTAGTTAATCAATGTATGGGGAAAGCTCCGGACTCCATTTGCTCTTAAATTAACAGATAAAAATCGTAATTATGAATCATTTATCATAGAAATCAATTGCCAAAAGCTGTAATTCTCTCCCAATCGCAACTTTATAAGTTTCGAATTCTTCGTTTTTCTACCGATTTCACGATTGCTCAAAGAACGATTTAAAAAAGTATTTTCTAACTCGCTTTTTATTTTTGCTTTTCAGTTGCAATTATCTTTTTAAAACTACGTCGGATTTTCGACCATCGTAAATATCAATATATGAAATATTGCGCATATTTACAAACACCTATGGAACATTTTCGCAATGTATATTTTCCAACTGTTTTTAACAAATCCAGAGTCATAAAGTTACATAAATAAAAAGTGAGCAAATGTGTCCGTCATATAAAGTGTCCGTTATATATATATATAAAGATCAGTGAAAAGAGAAATCTAATAAAGCGTACCATTGTGTGGAAAACCTAAAATTATCGAAATAAAATACACAAATGTCGTAAAGGATAAAGTGCAAATATTGAGGTGAATGAATGAATGAATGAATGAATGAATGAATGAAAAGCTCAAATAACAGGTACAAGTTCAATAATAAAATCGGGTAAAATTGTTCAAAAAAAAATATATATATATACATTAAAAAATTTAAAGAAAACAATCATGTGCACAAATGATGTCAGACAAAAAAATATTGTTATACGCCATAATATGACATTTTATAACAATTAGAATAATGATAGCGATGGTTCTATAATAATTTACTATACACCTAAAGTTAATCACATCATGGCGACTGAAACCAGAGGTTGCATTAGACGATCAATTTCGCAAAGGAAAAGATGATTTCACGGAGTCTGATGGGAACCGAACCCATGAATGCTTGGTATCCGACTAAGTGCTCTTTTAATACAGATGACCCTCTGCGAACGCATATAAAGAGGTTATATGTTTTAGGGAAATTTTATCACTGTATTTTAAGCATTTTAAGGATATTTATAAAAATCGAACACTACACAGATTAAATCAAACAGCAATATGATTGATATTGTTGTTTAATTTTAGGGATAACTTGGGGAAAATTTGAGGAATTTGAGGAACAAATAAAGACTTTTTAATCATTTAAAAATTAGACGTGTTTCTTTTTTTTAATATAAAGTAAACGCTCAATTTCATGGGCTGTTGAGAACTAAGGAAAGCTCGTTAGATCAAAAGTTTACTAAATGGTAAAAGCGTAGACAGACACAACGGAAAACGTGTCACATTAATGCCCAACACGTTCCCAGAATTAAATAAGTAATAACCCGAGCGAAACGTTAGATTTCGTGTAAAAGAAACGTTTCACTAAATTTGTAGAAACGATGGAGACTGTAAGAAACGAAAAGACCCAAAACAACTTGCGACAACTTGACATGAAAATTGCTCGCAATTAAGATAGACGAGGAACTCGCAAAGGTCTCTTTATTCCCGTTCATTCGTTGATAATTTTTATGATAAGCTTATTTAAACATCAATGCGTTCAAAACGAGTACAAAATAAAATTCGGAAACGAAATGAAACCTTTAACCAACGGACACCTCGGGACTTGAGAGTCTATCCGCTGTTTTGAAGTATTAGGAGAGAGGGAGCAAGCATTTAGGATTGGAAATTAAGAAAGTTGGCTATACGAGGGTGTTCATTATGGAAGAGTTTTATATCATATTAATTACTAAATGTTCAATAGTTATTATGTTATTTATACAAACATATATTGATGTAATAAAGATGAAAAATATACAGTGTTTTTTTTGGCGTAGTTACTAATTTACAAAATTTCTAATTTTGTTCTTTTTTTATATTGTATTTATTTTTTTATATTGTTTAAATTTGTAAATTTTTAACTACACCAAAAAACGTCATGTATTTATCATCTTAATTAAATTTGCGTTGTTCCTAACTATTTCGGGCTTAATGTATTGATGTGTTCAATTTCATTAATTTCTTAAGTAAAATATTGTTACCAAAAAACATATTAAATAATTGTGATATATTTATTTATTCAGCCCAATTTTATGCATTTTTGTGGCACATAATAATAATAATAAGAAGAAGAAGAATTTTAAATTTTACGGTTTAAGATTTGGGTTAAAATTAGAAGAGAATACAAAGTTGGGCAGAGGGACTTGTTGCAAGATTCTCTTCCAAAATTGGGAAGGGTAGATTCTTCTTGCAATTTTAATTACATTTATGTCGAGGTTTGTTATTTTCTTAAATATTAGAGATGTAGAACATTGCATAATTTCTTAATTAATTTAACACCCTTTCAATAAATCAACGTATATTATATGTGTTAATATTATATACGTGATTATCTTGGATCTCATTTGAGCGAAGTGTAGTACACAACTACATAAAATTTAGGTGTTTAATTGAAGAAGTACTCAGGTGTGATTAAAATAACAATAAATGTAATTCCTTTTTCAGAATTTGATTCAGTTGACTGTCTAAGGCGTGTCGTATGAAAACAAATTAATTTCTTATCTCCATTTTTAAAGTGACACATTAGTAAATATAGCTGCACTACATCTACTAATAAAGACATTGATTTTGAGAAAAGGTATATTAAAATTAACACTTACAGTAACATGCACACCTGCCTTTCAAGACCCTCTATAATTACTCCTATGATTATTATATACAGGGTGTCCCAACACCAGGGTTGCAAACATCGAGGAGGGATAGGGTACACCTAAACGAACAATATTTGTTATAGAACCTAGGGTCGCAAACCACTCACAGCGCCAGTTCTAAAACCGTCCAGCATGCACAAATAGTGACAACCAGTGCATGAGAAGCGCAAAATGAGATGTCCTAATCATCTATGCACGTGAGCAGAGTTTTATCTGGCGCTTTTCACGCACTGGTTGTAAATATTTGTGCATGCTGGACGGTTTTAGAACTAGCGCTGTGAGTGGTTTGCGACCCTAGGTTCTATGACAAATATTGTTCGTCTAAGTGTACCCTACCCCTCCTAGATGTTTATAACCCTGGTTGCCTGACGCTCCCTATATATATATAATGAACCTATACCATGATATAATTAACTAATATAATCACTAGCAAAAATTGTGGAATTACCGCTGCACGAACAAAAAATCGCATAATTAGAAGTACACAGAACCGACGAAAATTAATTAAACAAAACAAAAACATAGTTTATTGAAAACTGCGCATCTGAACTATAGACAGAAGGACCTAAATAAATAAACGTACAATGTCTAGCTAAGATACATAAGAAAGTATAACAACATGTGTAGGAAATAATTATGGGATCACCTACTGTGCATTAGCGCTCAGTTGGCGCGTGATACCGTTAGCAGACGGGTTAGTCCATTGCAGTTTAGGGAAGGCCGTCTTGGAGGAACTGGTTTTTCCCTCGCGGAAAACCAGTTTCGGCAAGACGCCCTTCCCTAAACTGCAATGGACTAACCCGTCTGCTAACGGTATCAGGCGTCAGGTCTGCGCGAACGCACAATACATCTCAAGAAAAAAGTTATGGAAAATCAGGCAACATGAATTATAGCATATAACAGCCTTAATATTTTGTAACCTCTCCATGAACTTTGCTGATATCCTAGCAGGAGCGCACGTGCCGATGCGCCCTCATGGACGATAGGACTTGAGCCTCTGAATAGACAAGGATTCGCGCCCTCCGACAATCCGTGGCATGCGCCCTTTGAGAAGATTCACTCCTCCCCTGTATCCTAAATCCATTCTAGCGTAGATTTACCAATGAAAATAATACTCAATATCCAACTTCCTCCCACATTCCCAAATAGCAATTACCAAATGTGCAGCATGGAGTTCTCACCTAACTTCTTCAATGGAAACTAGTTTCTTAATGGAAGTTAGATTCAGGTACTTACCGGCAATGTCATAAAAGTTTTTTATGTCGTCCCGCAAGAAATTTCTCTACATTTTTAGCCCTATGAGTTCAGGCGTTATCGTCTTGAGACTGTGACCTCATCATTGCCAAAACTACATTTAACTAATGGAATTAGAGAATACTTTGAAATGCTAATTTATACCTGTATATTTATTGTATTTGCGACGTTTGCTACATCTCCTGATCTTTTACCCGACGTATAAACGCCATATCATGAGTAACTGGGGAACACATGACGGCCTTCTTGAAACGTCCATCCTTATAAGATTCATTGATGCGTCGCCATATAAATTTTTCAGCATTATCTCAATGCAAATTCGTGGTTCATCACCGAATATCACTTTCTTTCAGTCATTTACAGGTCATGATTTCCTTTCTTCGGCTCACTAAAAGCGCTTTTTCTTTTGCATATTTATCGGAACTGTTTAGATAGCCTCTGTTTTGCTTTCCTGTACGAAAATACCATTTCTTTTAGAGAGTTTGGTACCCTTCTCTCACGAACTTAAACGTCTGCTTCCTCCCACTTCGTCTTCGTTTGTTTCGTTGAATATTTAATGTTTTAATTTAGGGTTTTTACTTTAAATGTATAAATCATTTTCCTAAGTTCATTTTATACCTATGACCAGAGCTCGACACAAATCTGGGCGCACGATCACCATTAGTGGCGAGATATTTTCAGTTGACAAAGTGGGAAAATATTTCCTAGATTCCCCGTCGTTTTCTTGATGAGCCGGGCGACCACCTTTCTCATCTGGTCAGTACAGATAGCTGAGATTTGTCAAATCCTTCTCATATCCACTCTAGGCAAATGAGATACCAAAGAAACCTGCAATACAGGATGAGGAGTGCTCGATGTTCGGGATCAGAGAAATTTCGGGTGGCTAGTAGGACATTAAGATAGTGGGCTTGAACTGTAGTTTTAGTTCAAGAAATAGAACACGCGGAGGTCGCATATTTCAATACATTTACGCAGCTATCCCCGACTTACCATCAAAAATTTATTAGCTAAATTAGGGTTCTTCAACCGGGTTCCCTTGGAGTCCACTGGAAGTTCGTGAAAGATGAGAGATCTTAATTGACACAAAAATTGCTCGTTCTGCCAGAGTTCACTGGAAGTTTATGAGGGATGAAAAATCGTAATTGACACAAAATTTCTTGACCTGCTAGAGTTCACTATAATTTCATGAGGGATGCGAGATCTTAATTGGCATAAAAATTACTGGTCCTGTTAGAGTTCATTGGAAGTTCATGATGGATGAGCGATCTTAATTGGCACAAAATTTGCTAGTTCTGCTAGAGTTCACTGGAATTTCATGAGAGATTAGAGATCGTAATTGACAAAAAAATTACTGGTCCTGCTAGAATTCACTGGAAATTCATGACGGATTAGAGATCGTAATTGATACAAAAATTGCTGGTCCTGCTAGAGTTCACTGCCAGATTTTGAAGGATGAGTGATCACAATTGAAATGAAAATTTCTGGCCGTGTTAACATATTATTTATTGTGGATATAGTCATTTTTAAACGAGTTTCCTGAAATATTAAAATTAATTAAAGGTTTTCATCAGGGTTAAATGGTCAAAACGGTTTCCTTCAGGGTAGAAAGTTCGAAAAAGTTGATATATAATTAGTCTTATGTTCCTGAGCCACTTTTGTGTTGATATAGATTTCGCTCACTATGGTTCGATGGTCTAGATATCAAAGAATTATAAAAAGGGGGTGTTAAAACGTTTTCCATATTTAATCTATATTTCTGATGTTTTGTAAATTATATAATTAGTTTTTTCTTTGGTGTTTGTTTGTTTTTAACAGACTAATTTCTTAGAATTTGAAGACAAGTCAGTCTGGTCCAAACGTTTGAGATTCTTTGTGTCTCACCCTCGTCCCTATATTCAAAATTTTATTATTAAACGCAACTTTAAATTCTCTTAATTCGCAGCCGAAATCTTGGAAAACGATCAAGCCCCTTAAATGCAGCTGAAGTCTTAAATAATTGTTAAAAATTTGTCGCTAATTGAAGACCATTTTTCAGAAAAGCTTTTTTTTAATACAAGCACAAGTGGTCATAGCAGACAAATTTCCAACATAACTTATCAATTTTGAAGCTGAAAATTTATTTTATTGTATAGTCGGCCGGAAAGATTATATTATAATATGTAATATAGATTATTATATTATAATTTGATAAAAATAATCAAAAGTGGATAAGAGAGCCCTCGAAATGTAGGAATAAAGGTCCCTAGAACGAATTGATTAAGTATTAGGCCTAAAATTTAGTCACAAATGGGCTGGTATGTAGGGGTGCAACCAATCATCCGTTAGTCCCTCTTTTTCAGGACCGTTTTGGGATTACATGCCTAAAATCCATGATCCAATTTGTCCCAACTTAAGCGAATTTTGAAAGGAATAGTCATTCCGGATAACTACCGGCACACGACGTACTGAGCGGATTAAGGCAGTGATTCACACGATTTTGCCAACAAAAGGGAAAGCGGGGAATTTTATCTTCCCTCTTCCCCTACGCTTCTTTTTAGAAATTCCCTACATTTATTTCCAGGTCCGTTGATTATTAGCAATGTGCAGAGGAGATCGAAACTGTAGATTACTGGGATACTAAAGGATGCCATTGGCTGTTCTGGGTGATAAGTTCTTGATTAATTACTTTTTAATTCACGTTGGGGTGATGCGTGCAGACGGGTTGATATTAAATTAGTATGGGAACCGGTTGAAAGGTTTCAATCAAAGGGAGTTCGTGTAATGATAAAATATTCCCTATGAAGTGCATCAACGAGAAGTTTTGGATCACTTCGATGTCAATACAAGTTTTCAATTGAAGATTATCACAAGATAAATGGCATTACTCCATTTCAATGTAGTATTGACTGGATTATTTCTTTGTCTATGTTTACTTCTCTGAAAATAGCATTTAAAATAGATAGATTTAAAATACATCCAAAATGCCATTCATTGAACTTTCCTGACTTCCCGCAGCCGCGGAAAATAAGAATTTCAAAATGATATATACCAAATATAAATAGAGATACACTACATAACAATAGAGATACGCTACATGGCGATGGAGATATACTACATAGCAATGGAGATAAACTCCTTGACTATGGAGATATCCTACCTAGCGAGAAATATTCACTATGGCAAAAAAAGAGATTCGTTTT
Organism: Dysdera silvatica; assembly: GCA_006491805.2. Taxonomy (NCBI): domain Eukaryota; kingdom Metazoa; phylum Arthropoda; class Arachnida; order Araneae; family Dysderidae; genus Dysdera; species Dysdera silvatica. The sequence continues at coordinate 59,603,064 of QLNU02015359.1, read as the reverse complement.
GCTATAACAACAAATATAATTACTAAAAATATTTAGTACTATCTACGAAATAAGTAATTTAAAATTCGGTCTGAGATTTGAAAATAAAAATTAAAAAATTAGAAATATATGCAGAGAGAAGTACAGTGTACAGTGGTTCCATTTCATGTAAAAGTTGGACAAAATTAGTAACTTTTTAAACGCCTCAATATATTTGAGCAAAATCAACTTTATTTGTTATCAAGTCAAGCGTACTGATTTTGCGATATAAAAATTATGAGCGCCCTTAAAAACTGGGCGCTGGCGCCAGGGTGCTCGACAACTTTCAATTAGAATATACATCATGTTTGATATCATTTTAAAGAGGCTTTTTTTCTGAAAACAATGATGTCGCAATTTTGAAAACAATCCGATTTTATCGAAAGTTACAAGCGATCAAATTATTAAACATTTGGTTCTTGACTCAAGCCCGTTTACCTGGGCCGCCTTCATTTTTTTCACTATTTGCAGGTATTTGCAGCTGAAATTGACACGGTTGTTACTTTAAGGTATCTAGAGTCTGTTGTCGGTCCGTGAAGTTTTTTTAAAAGTCTTAAAATACAAAAATAAACACCATGTACTTTCCCTTCTAAGATTTCCTATTCCAACAAAATTTCTTTTAAAATATCCTTTTATTTTATAATATTTTTAAATATCCTTCAAACATATATCGTCCAAGCAACGCGCGTGTTCATACCATTTTTTGATGTTTTTTCATCGTATAAACGGCTGAAATATTTGTTTTTAAACAACACAGGGTGTGGATGGAAATGTTGAAAACTACACACAATTCAATTGATTTTTAAAATTTTAAAATTTAAACAAAAACTGGCACATTTAAATAATTTTTAATCGATAAACAGCTATTATAAATTGATTCTACAGTTAATTTACACTGTTAGAAATATATATTAGATTATAAAAATACTCATTTTCAGAAAATCGAATTTTGGCCGCCTCTGACCCACTGTGCGGCGTTTCAAGTTACTTACTTAGATGAAGATGAAACGCCTTTAATTTCTATATAATTGGTATAGTGAGATATTGAAAATAAACAAATTTTTCATAAATAACTCTTCCGTCCGAAATATTGCATTAGGTTTATAGCTTTCAGATCATAGTTATTAGCTTTAGTTATTAGATTTAGTTTATAGCTTTTGTAAGTTTCATAGTGACATATTTTCGTAGGTCATATTGACTTGCATAATTTATAAGTAGTAAAAATAATGGTAAATTAGAAAAACTTCTTACAGATGTCCTTTTAGTTCTTGTCACAGGTTCTAAAAAGCGGAACCTAGATGATGAACCCTGCAGAACAAATTTCATGTGAATCTAGTAGATTTTAAATCTTAGATAGCCCTTTACAAATCCTTCTACTTCAAAGGAATCTTTAAAAGGATAGCCAAATTTCAAGCAGCTCCGTTATAAAGATGTATTTAACGTAACTCCAAAAACTGTATCTTTTAATGTCATTTCCTATTTAAGTATCTACGAATTCCGTACTAAATATGTTAAGAAAATATAATTATAAGAAAATTTGTAGATGTGAAATATATCTCTAGGAATAGTTATCCAAAACAAGTTGTCCGTTTCCGGATACTTTGGAACAAAAATAGTTAAAGAATAGTAATTATGCAAGTTACGGACTTCCGTTCCTTTTTTTTTTTTAGAATACTAACGTCCTTTTTAAAAAGTTTCTCAAATGAGTATTCGCACAAAATGCACTCTTTGCATCATCCAGACCATCAACCTTCATTCAGACGATTTAAATCGATATGAAAGACGATGACACGTTATTAAATTGGTATCTTCTCTCTCTCTCTCTTGGGAACAGCTATAAGTTCATATTTTAATGGGAAAACCCATTTTATTCTCCCCTAATCGCAAAAGAGATCATTTGAAACCGTGTTCATTAGTTCAATTCTTTCCCTCTGTAGCTCTTATAATTGGACATGTGATCCGATACATGTACATATCTTTGTATGTATATATATACAGGGTGTTCGGTTACCACGTGTATAGACTTTAAGGGGTGGTAGGGTATACTAAAATAAGTAACACGATTTTTCTTTTTTTCGGAAGAGGTTTCTTTACCGAGTTACGACCCAAAAATCGTTTGGTGGATGGAAATTGGAAATGTTGATGCTACTACCAATCTGTACATGTGGGCTGTATTTTTCCGAATATGTGTTCTACCATACTGAATATTAAAGAAAATGTCCTTTTTTATTCGTTTTCTAGTAGCGAAGAAAAAAGTTGAGAAAACAGACATGGTTTATGTACGATTATAAGCACAAACACAATTCAGTCGATAAGCAACAACCTCCATAAGAGGTATGCATCCAGTCTGATGGAGAAATCGACGGAAACGAATAAAGAAAGACACTTTCTTTAATATTCCGTATGGTGAAATACGTGTTCGGAAAAATACAGCCCACATGTACAGATTGGGGCCAGTATCAACATTTCCAGTTTCCATCTATCAAACAATTTTTGGGCCGTAACTCGGTAACAAAACCTCTTCCGAAAAAAAGAAAAAACACATGTTGCTTATTTTGGTATATCCTACCTATATATATATATATATAGATATACATGATGTATTAGATATGTATAATAAATTAAATATAAATAATACCGTTACTTAAGCCGCTAGGGTTACTTAAGTCATTATACTGGATGAATTTCGGACACTAATTCTGGCAACACTGTTTTGAGTTTGATTGTTAACTTTCATGCCATCAATTCCATATTTTGACGAAGCTTTGGGCCACATATTTTAATAGTGTGTATGTTTTAAAATTAAGTTTATAAACCTTTATTTGTATTTAGGATAATTTCGTCATAAATTTATACAGTCCATAACTTTAATCGCCAAAATCACATTTTTAAGTTAAATTCACTAAAATCATTTTTAAACATAACCTCAAACAATACTCTTACGGTTGTTATACTTCTTAGATTATATTTCCATTTTGTTTTGTTTTTTTCTATATTTTTAAATTCATTGTTGTTTCCTGTACGGGGTAACAAATGCCACCGAACAGGAGTGGCTTTTTCTGTCCTCATTTAAGATGAGGAGAGCGTCTCTTTTTCTCCTAAACAAAAACAGCTCTAGTTTGAGCTTGTTTCTACGTGGGTGTCGAAAATTATTGAGTAAAAATAAATTCCCCCACGAAAACTCACAAAAACTCGCCCCGGAGGCTTTCTTGTGTTGACCATTATTTGGCAATTGTGTTATCCCTGCGGAGGGTAATAATACCTTAACATCTTTATATACGGAGAAAGAGAGCGTTGTTACCTGTCCTCATTCGTCTAGCGGTCCAAGACACTCCGGGCTCAACGGAGGGACCCTGGTTCGAATCCAGGATGGGGAAAGCGTCTCTTTTTCTCCAAAAACGAATAAAGATCCATCTTGAGCTATTTATACATGGGTGGCGAAAATTATTGCGTAAAGCTATTATACTGATTAAATTTCGGACACGTATTTGGCAACACATGTTAAATTAAACATCTTGAACTTTCTAGTCTGAATTAAACCTATGAAACACTAAAAATGCAAAATAAAAATCTTTTTATGCTTTTATTTTTACTAATAAATATCTTGAACAGTATATGGACATTTATTTTAGCTCTTTATATGAGTTTTGATACACCATCACCAACAAACATAAGCCAAACATTGAATTCTTACTGTTGGCTTTAGTTAACTAATATTGAGGGGTAACTTAAGCCACCATGTTTTGTTTTGTTTTTTCTTTAACATACATGTTGTAGAAGACTTTCATACATCTGAACATAGAGTGTAACTGTAGACCCAAGTTTTATAATAACTAGTTAATCTCTAAAGTAAATGATGTTGAATTGGCAGATGTTTTAAATTGAAAAGTGGCTTAAATAATCCGAGATGCGGTATATTATATATATATTATGGATATAATTATTGAAGAAATGCAGCAATTCATCTATTTAGATTAATATTCATTAATTCTTTAAATGTTTAGAATATGTCATTAATATATGCAGAAAGTAAATATAACGTTAGAAATTTAGTACACCTTTTTGGCGGAGCCTTCGTAGCACGTGCGCACACTTCAATGGTAAATTGAAGACTGGTTTGATTTTAAAATTAGGAAGACAATTACACGTACTGTTGCCAAATATAAAAAGTAAAATTATAATTATAAAATATATGTTGTCAGATGCGAAAGTTGAAATTATGTATATATGGAAAACATCATATAAAAGGAAACAATTTGCATTTTACTAATTTTAGGAATTGAGCATTTTAAGTTTGTTTTCTTGTGTTTCTAAGTGGCAACTGTTAAGAAAGCCTGCGAAGTGAATATAGTGTTTCTATTATGGGAGCCCACATATATATTTTATATATAAACAGCGTTTACCGCCATTTTGCTTTTAAGTTCTCTTAATAATAGTTATCTCTTTACAAAACTGAAATATTGAAAATACAAATATCTCTCATTATCCATTGTACTAAATTTTTCTTTTGTTAATCCCTGCCATTTCTCATGTACATGTACTATGCATATTTATGCATCTACATATACTATTGTATATTAGATAGACATCATAAATCTACATATATATATATATAGACAGATCTACATAGATAAACAGATAGATCTACATAGACAGATCTATATACAGAGACGGATAGATTAACATAGATAGACAGGTAGATCTACATAGATAGACAGATAGATCTACATAGATAGATAGATCTACATAGATAGACAGATCTACATAGATAGACAGATAGATCTACATAGGCAGATCTACATAGATAGACAGATAGATCTACATAGACAGATCTACGTAGATAGACAGATCTACATAGCTAGATAGATTTACATAGATAGATTGATTTACATAGATAGATAAATCTACATACATAGACAGACATATCTGCATAGACTATTGTATATTGGATAGACATCATGGATCTACGTAGATAGACAAATAAATCTACATAAACTATTATATTTTATTTGTACACACCAAAATTCTTGTTTCGTTTGTCACAACAGCATTTTCGTTAGAAGAACGAATTTGAACGATATATTTGATATAAAATGATCTAATAATTTCGTCGAAGAGTCTGATTTAAATGATTGGGTGAATTTGAGCTTGGAACAGGTGAATTTTACGACTGCATAGCATCTAAAAAGCGCTTCACTGAGCAGCAGTGGTATTTCGTTTATTGAAAGATGGAAAGGAAGTGGTTGTTCGCTCATTTCGCATTTCATAAATATTCAGAGGATCGGAGACTACGAGAGACAAAAGACATCCCTAATCAAAGGAGAACATGAAGCCGACGTCCCAACTCCCAGTAAACAGAGGACAACTGTTCCCAGAATAGTGTATCAAATTGCTCAGCCACATTGAAAGCAATCAATTTGGAATGAGGGGGCCCAAACGCCAAAGATTTCCCCCAGAAAGGGAAAACGGGGGAGGAACTAATGATAAAAAGTAATGGAGGTCCAAATTAAAAGATTCTTGCAGTCCCAAATACAATGGCGCTTTTCCCCTCTCTCGTGGTTTTTCCCTATCTTCTTGCCTCCTCCTTCTCGGGAGAAAATTCCGATGTGACATATTGATCGGGAGGAAGGTTAGAAGAAATAAAGAAGATGTATATATATATAAAAAGAATGCGTTGGGGCGGGGAAAGATTTGGACTCCTCTGGGGGGGTCTCCCCCCCGCTTTTAAATCAACCTCCTCAAGTGATCCAATTGAAAAAATCTTCCACTCGATAGGTCAGGCACCCTCCATAGGTATTTAGAACAGAGAAGGACAGGCAGCCTTTTTGCGAAAGTCCTGTGAGACGTTATGTCGAGAATGAAGTTTGAAAAGTAAAAACTTTAAAAAGAAAACTTTAAGGTCTTAAACTTGGAACATGGAACGTATCTTTAACTTAAGTGGTTATATTTCTTCCGGCGTTGTACTTAAAAATTTAAAGACAGTTTAATTCTTCGGCTTCAGTTTTTAAGTCTTATCAGTATTAAATCTTATTTTGTGTAATAAAAAATGAGTTAAAACACATACTAGTTACATAATTTTTTTTTAATTTACTATTTCAGTGAAAACACAGTAAAACTTTGAAACCTTTGAATAACGGGCATCCGTTGACCTTTGCAAAAATGACTCTCTTTCGGTAGCGGTCCTTATTTAGAGGTCCAATATTAAAAAAAAATCGAAATAAATAAAATTGATAATAAAGACACAAATAATCATTTCAACTGCACACCACATTTATTTTAATTTACGCTAAAAAATATGTAATTCGCGGTTTCTCTGAGCTTTTATGGCAAAGATTTTTTTCTGCAAAAATAATAATATTTGTTCTTCTTTTGTGCAACTTACCATCACTTTGGTTAAAGGTAAAATTTTAAATGTCTTGAAAGTTTACAAAACGTCAGAATAGTTTTCGTGTTAGAATTTTGTGGATTTTCCACAATCCTTTCACAACTTCCACTTTCTCATTACATTTCCCCTCCTGCCAGAGCCGTAGCCAGACTGGGGCTATAGGGGCTGAGCCCCGTGGAAATGTAATCAACTCCCCCTCCCCATGAAAAATATTTTTTTTTTCAAAAAACAAATATTCTAGAATTTATTTAAAATTTTTTGTTTGCTCGAAATTGTACATGACAATGGAAATTGTTCTTTGACGTTAAAAGTACACACAAAATAGCTTTCTATGGTAGATTTTGTACATAATGTTTTTACATAGGTTTAAATCTCCACATATATAAGACTAGGGGAAATTATAGAGGGGTATACTAAAATTTATTTCTTAATGCAAAATTTACGTTAAGAAATTTATTTATAAACATTAAATATATTAGCCTGCTCATACGTTTAGCAATATTCTATTTATTAATAAAATGTATCAAAACCTTTGCGACGAATTCTAGGCCTTTCTTTAGCTTTCTTTGCCCCCTGTAACTTTCAGATCCCCTGTAACAAGCGTCTAGCTACGGTCCTGCCACTTTCCTCATATTTTGTGTCAATTCCTGTGTGCTGTCTATTTTCCCTGACCTACGATAATAATTGGAATGTGATGCAGAAATTTTGCCTAGTAATAGTCAAGGGCTGGTCAAATTGCGGACACGTCAGGTTAATATTACTTTACTACCAACAATGCATAGTAATATTTACAACACATCGTAAATATTACTATGCGTTGTTGATACTTTGATTTACAAATACATTTAAAAAAAAAAGCATTTGATTGGCTGTTGTGGATTTGGCCATTGTTCAGACTTCGCTGTTCGAAGGTTATCTCTAATGTTAATCCTATGGAATATGCTTGGTTACATTAATATATGGCCGGCCTTCCAAGGTTACTGCTGTTTAGAGGTGCCCGTTAAAGAAGGTTTTAATATATTATATATATTTTTTAAGTTGCGCATCAGTAAACATTTCTGAAAAAAATCCTCTGTGTTTAAAAATGGAAAGGTTTTCCTCCAGACGCATGTTAAACTTATTGGAGTACGCAGGGGGTGTTGATGGCTGTTGTAACCCCCCATTGCGATGCAATTTTGTATATTTAACATAGGAATATATGAGTTGAAGCTCTATTAACCCCCCCCTTGAACCTATACCTTTACGAACTTATGCCCTTACGAACTTTCTGCATACGCGTATGGTTAAACTCAGCTGGATTTTAGTTGGAAGAAACAGTTTTATTCCGAAGGAGCCAAGCACTCCCTTATTAAGCTAAATCATGCATTACAACGAAAACGGAAAGAATGCAGAATTTGCAAACAGGGCAAATGAGTAGAAATGTACGTGCTTGTATTAATTAGTAGAAATTAAAAGAAATACTTGGATGAAATAGCAAACAAGGAGTTATGAATACATCAGTGTCAAAGTAAATAACTCTAGTTGTGAAGTGGGCTGTAGATATATCAAAAACAGGATTGACAACGATGGGCAACTGAAAAACGCTCAGAGGGAATTCCAAGAGACAAATCAAAGACCGAGAAAACAACGACCTCAGACAGATGAATGAATTAAAGAAAACGTCGGGGGACTATGGAGACAAATTACTCACAATAAGCACGAAGGAAGAGTGTTTTAAGAAATCCGCATCCAGCATTGTATAGCTGGCAATTGAAAATTATGTGTGTTTATGCATTGTACTGTGCAGAAATTATTCATAATGTATTCTTTGCAGATACTTAGGATCTATAGACCCGAACTGGATTTCAGTGTACAACGTTTACACATATCATCATCAGCATCATTCGGATATGGAATTCTCTCTGTAAAGAACTAAAAGAACTTAACCCACCATCTTTCTTCAAAAAGCACCCACATATTTATTTAAATAGTTTATGATTTTTCTTTTTTCCAAAAAGAATATTGTATTTTTTTTTTTGCTTTGACAATTACTTGCAGAAAACTTGGGAGGCATGGGGTTCGCCAGACGTAAAAATTTTTTCCCATTAATGCCAAGTAAAATATAAATAATTAAATGGCTGAATTATAATTTAAAATAAATTCAACAAATGTACATTTTACCTGAAATAAAATTTTATTTATTTATTATTCTGTCGAGACGAATCGTTGTTTTTGAATCAAAATCTGAGGAGCTGAAATTTGACAGATCGCACTGCTCACTGTAGTCCGGGGTTTGGTTCCCTAGGCCTTAAGAGGTTCGGATTCCTCGGAAAACAGTAGGTCCCGGCGCAGCATGACCACTGTAGTCTTTGAGCCGTAAAACCAAAAAGAAAGCGAAAGTGAAATTTGACAAGTTGAAATTCAACGAGTCTAAAGATAAAAAGGTGAGACATTTTTGGAGAAATGTCTGAAGAAAGCGGGACTTTTTCTTCCACCCAAATAATAGTTAAAAGTTCTTTCAGCTCACATTAAACTGTATTTAGTTTTTAAATATCTCAAAGAATATTGACTTCATAAATATCATCAATGATATATCATTCTAATATATATATTTTTTTTTTTTGAATAAATTTCAAGTTTTTAGAAGATTCACAATAATTTTCAGTTTCTCCTCCCCCATCCCTCTCTCTCTCTCTTTTCAATTTATTCTCCTTTCTCGGAATACGGTGATGCTATTTGTGGCCAACTTTCCGAACATTTCTTTTGCGCAAATAGCACTAATCCTCCCACCATCTTATGTGTTTTGATTTTATTTTTATGGATTTAGTGCATTTCTTAGAAAGTTATTTATGGATTGTTTAAAAAGGTGTAGATATCGTGTTTGTGTTTTGATTTTTGTTGTTGGTTTTTTTTCATTTATTCTAATTCAGTATTTTCACGTTACCTTTAATTTAAAATTGATATAAGTTGAATAATACCGAAAATATAGGTTTCGGTACAACTAAATATGGCAACATGGCGCTGTGAAATAAATAATTCGCCTGCTTTTTCGTGAAAAAGTAATTGGAACTGAGTAGAGAAATTAAATGTACGTAGGAAAGGCTGTCCCCAAAGAGTACAAGCTGTACGCACCGCGTATTCTCAAGAAATTTTGAAAAATACAGAGTACGCGGCGCGTGCTCTCAAGGTCTCAAAAAAGTTTTCGTATTTGCTGGTTTTTGGACAACTTTCAACAAAGTTCAGCCTTTTTTTTTTCTAGTCATTTACAAACTTGAAGGGAAACAAATGAGGAAAAACATCCTGAATCCCCCAAGCCTCAAAATAATATCCTGCGTACGACCAGAAGAGGAATGAAAAACTGATGACAGTGGTAACTGCCACCTTGGGCTTGGATAGGCGATAAACGACCAGTCAAATGCCAGTCAGCGCGGCGCGGTGACGTCACCAAGTCCAGTAACCCCTCAATTTCAATACTCTTTAATTAAAACAGCACCGCTTAATGTCAATAATTTTCTTCAGGACAGTCTTGTGCGTCGGATATTTTAAAAAGTACAGTGCACTATTTTATAACGGAAATGTATTTTTATCACATGTATTTTTATCACATGTATTTTTATCACAGTTATGCATTTTCATTTTAGTACTTTTCCGATTTCTCATGATACTTTTAAAATTATTATAATGGGAATTCGATTTCTCGTAAAAAAGGCAATTTCTATTTAAAATTTTACAGTTCAATTTTTATTTTAAAATTTTTAAAACCATCCGCGTATACGTTCAGATTTGGATTTTTTGGTTTAGCTTTGTTTTATTCCAATTTTATGTAAAATAATACACTCAAGCCGTGGCCCTTCTTATGCATCAGTTATTGTAAAATACTTGCATATTAAAATACTTTGACAATAAAAGCAATTGACATGTTGGGTAGAATGCGCTCTCTCATAAAAGTAATCTATATTTTAACGTTTTAAATTGCGTAAATATTTTAATTTATTAAATTGTATACATATTTTATTTTACTAAATTGTATACATATTTTAATGTATTAAATTGTATACGTATTTTAATGTATTAAATTGTGCACGTGTTTTAATTTATTGAATTGCATACGTATTTTAATTTATTAAATATCATACATATTTCAGCTTATTAAATTGTATACATATTTTAATTTATTAAATTGCATAAAGATTTCGATTTATTAAATTGTATACATATTTTAATTTTCTCTCATTTTTTCATACTTCCTCTTTTTGAAAATTTGCAGTTAAGTCCGGTTGCTCTTTAATATAAGTAGTAGCTCTAGTATTCATTAATTTTTGTAACTGAAGTACTTTTATAAATTTTGTTTGAAGTATTTTTATATAAGGTTTTATAATTGCACTTTTTAGGATTGTAATTATTTTATAAAAATTTTTATTAATTACAAATTTACACGTAGACAGCAAATCGAAGCTGCTCAAACAATAGTAATTAAATTCACTGTATTTGGCGACTTGTACTGTCAGGTTTTGTGATAAAATTGAAAAATAAAAAAAAAGGGGATTTTCTACTTTCCAACTTGGTTTCCAATCGAACTCATCCTGAATCTTATCAATTGGGAAACACTGTAGCAAAGAACAACTTCGTTCCCCCTAGGGAAAAAAAGAACCTGCATCTAAAATAAGCGAAGGGGAAAAAAAGGTGGCCTCTAATTTACAATCATGTCTCCAATCCAATTTTCGCTCAGCTGAAAGAAGAGTTGAAAAGGGATGCACCTAGTTATCGAAATGAAGCGTTTCACTTATGCGGTTAGTTTCGGGATTCCCCCGGCCTCCTCCCCCCACGAAGATTTGAGGGGTGGGGATTTCGGGATAAAGGGATGGCTATATCTGTCCTTCAGTTCATCCTCCCCTCAGATCCCCAATCGCATTGGAGGCATTGAAGCGGGTTACGAGGGGCGAAGGGATAGTTGAAAATGGGGGGGAAGGTAAAGAGCATCTCACTCGGGGCGAAAGCCGAGAAGGTGGGGAGGAGAGAGGGAAAAAAGCGAGAAAAGGGGGAAAAGTGACTTCCCATGCGCCTTTGTTCGCGACATAGTCGGCTGAACGTATTAACGAGCTGAGTCTGACAAAACGATCATCGATTGCGAACGAAAGGTATAGCTGGTATTGTGAAAGGCACTTCCGGATTGGCCGTAAAGGAGAAAGAACGAACGGCAAATCGGACAGCACGTTACAGACGGAACGAACGAAGCAGACGATGATAGAAAGGGAAAAAATAAAAATCTGAAAGGGAAAACGAGCAGACGATCTCGTGCTTTCTTCCCCATCCTACCACTTGAACACGGAATATCGGATCTATTGTCCTCGAGCATCCCTATTCAAAATCTCCGATGGCTCGAGAAGTGGAAGAAGCAGTTTCCTTATATTTAGTGCCAGGCAGTTACATTATTGCGATTGTTGTAACAGCCTTGCCGCGAATTCGAGACTTTTAACTGCACGTGGAGACTTTTGACTAAGGAAACGGTTCTTGAAAGGTCTGAAAACATTCGTGTAGCTCTACAAAAAGTCCTTGTTTTTCCCCCATGAAAATCACAGACAATAACACTCAATAAAAAGATACAAAATTCCGACATTTTAATACCCCTTCTGGGTGAGTATTTGTAGTTTTGCTTAGTGAAAACTTAGGAGAAGATTCAGTACCAAATTAAATTAGTGTTACCCTGATTTTGCAAGTCCGAGTTCGGATCTTTATCCGCACTCTATCTTACGACAAAAAATCCTCAGTTTATCCCCTCCGTATCTCATTTGACATGGGAAACCTCATAAATATATATATATATATATATATATGGCCTGCAAAAGGGTTGCTGGTATCTAACTGGAAGGAGACCCACACGCTGAACGTATGTGACGATGTGTGGAACCGGCCAGGCCAGTAACCTAGTGTCCTACCCCGCCTTCAAGTGGTGCAGGCTGAGCTTTCTATTTATGTGGCAAATTAATATTTGCTACACGGATAGAAAGGCGGAAGGGGAGGGCTAATTCACCAACCCGTCTAGCCAGCGTGGTGAAATTATGGCTAATTCCTCCATTATGTTGACACACCAGAAACCATGGCCCCTAGTCTCCAGGTGCTGGAGTGCTCCTGATCAAGGCAGCGGTCAGTGTGGCATGAAAGCAGGGGGTGCTAAGAATCACTGGAATGGCCCAGGCTGCCGTTTGTTATTGACCTTGGCTACGTTTAATGGACGATCCCTTGCTTCTGAAGCAAAACTTCAGGAATTGGAAGAGGAACTAGACAAGATCAAATGGGACATTGTAGGACTCAGTGAAGTTAGAAGAAAAGGTGAAGAGTTGGTGGAACTGAAAAGCGGACATTTGTTTTATTATAGAGGAACGGAAACTGGAAGAACAAGTGGTGTTGGCTTCTTAATCAACAAAAGAATTAAAGACTGTCTTCTGGAAGTTGAAAGTACATCAGATCGAGCAGCGAGGCTTGTTGTTCAACTAACCCAGCGATACCAACTTCAAATAGTACAGGTATATGCACCAACATCAAGCCATACCGACGAAGAGGTTGAAGAATTTTATGAAGAAATCAAAGAGTTACACACCAAAGGGAAACAACATATCAAGCTCATCATGGGGGATTTCAATGCAAGAATTGGACAACAGGAACAAGGAGAGACATCGGTTGGTAAATACGGATATGGGGAAAGGAATGAACGTGGCGATCAACTCATCGAATTTGCAGAAGCTGAAAACCTTAGCATCATGAATTCATTTTTTAAGAAGAAACCGCAAAGAAAATGGACATGGAAACACCCAAATGGGGGAACTAGTGAAATTGACTATATCCTGGCAAACAAGAAATCAATTATTGAAGATTGCAGTGTACTGAACAGATTTAATACTGGAAGTGATCATCGAATGGTGAGATGTAAAGTGCACTTAAATACTAAACTAGAAAGGCAGAAGCTCATTAGGAAACAAGTATGTAAGAGGGTGGATTTAAAGAAATTAAAAGAAAATACCGAGGCATTCAAGTTGGAATTAAAAAATCGCTTTTCTGCACTGGAAGGACTTATTGAAGAAGTTGACATCTCAGAAGCAAATGAAAACATTGTTAAGACAATAGTTGAAACTGCTGGGGAAATTGGTGGTGTAACCTGTAAAAAGCACAATAGCAAATTATCTGAGAAGACGAAACAGCTCATGAAAAGGCGAAGAGATATGAAGGTGGACAATCGAAATACCAGTTCCAGGATTGAGTACATAGAACTTTGTAAAACTCTGCGCAAAAGCATGAAAGAAGACATAAGAAAATTCAACTGTGAGCTAGTAAGGAAAGCCATTGAAAATAACAAGAGCCTTAGGGTTGTTAAAGGAAGTTTATCTGTTGGGAAGAAACACATCATTGCATTAAAAGGAGAGGATGGCACCGTAACAAGAAATAGGGAAGAAATACTTAGAAGAGTTGAAGAATTCTACAAAAAACTATATGAAAGTAACAGTGGATTAAACGAAGACATTGAAATAGTCGAAGGAACAGCTCCTAAAATCTTAAAAGAAGAAGTTTCATTTGCAATAAAAAATATGAAGAAAGGAAGAGCCCCTGGTGATGATGGTATTACATTAGATATCCTAAAAGAAGCTGGAGAATATGTAGAAGACATACTTGCAAAATTCTTTACCAAATGTCTTAACAGCGGTAACATACCAAACCAATGGGATTCTGCAACAGTAATTCTTTTGCATAAAAAAGGTGATAAAGAGGATTTGAAAAATTACCGACCAATTAGCTTGTTACCTGCTATTTATAAAATCTTCACAAAAGTGCTAACACATCGCCTGCAGAAAAAATTAGATGCAGCTCAACCAAGAGAACAAGCTGGATTTCGAAGTGGATTCAGTACAGTGGACCATATTCAAGTATTAAGAGAATTAATTGAAAGAACACATGAATATGAACTTCCATTGTGTGTTGCATTTATTGACTATGAGAAGGCCTTTGACTCTATTAAAACATCAGCAGTCATCAACTCTTTAAGATCAACAGACATTGAGGATGTGTACATTGACATGGTGAAACGTGTGTATAAAAATGCAAGTGCAAAATTTCGGTTACATAAAGATACCAAAACTATCAAACTTGGCAAAGGGGTGAGGCAGGGAGATACCATTTCTCCAAAACTTTTTACTTCAGCTTTACAGATGATTTTTCAGCAGATAAATTGGAATAACAAGGGAATAAAAATAAATGGTGAATATTTAAATCATTTGCGGTTTGCTGATGACATTGTTATTTTTTCAACGAACCCATCAGAACTCCAAGACATGGTACAGGAGCTCTCAACTAGAAGTAAAGAAGTTGGACTCAAGATGAACCTACAAAAAACTAAGATCATGTTCAATAATTTCGTAGAGGAAACAAAAATACAAGTTGACAACATTGAGCTAGAAATTGCTGATTCATATATTTACCTTGGCCAGCTGATTTCAATGGATGGCAACATTATGAAAGAACTCAACAGACGTATTAAACTTGGCTGGAGTGCATTTGGAAGAAACAGTTTTATCCTGAAGGGGAAATTGCCTTTGTGTCTAAAAAGAAAGGTCTTCAACCAGTGTGTATTGCCAGTCCTCTCTTATGGATCAGAGACATGGAGTCTAACAGTTGGAGCAATACGAAAGTTACAGACAACGCAAAGGAGCATGGAGAGGTGCATGCTTGGAATAACTAGGAGAGATCGAAAAAGAAACACTTGGGTGAGAGAGCAAACTAGAGTAGAGGACATCATTGTTAAAGTAAAAGGGCTGAAATGGCGATGGGCTGGGCATATTGCAAGAAGAACTGATCAACGATGGACAACAGAAATTCTGAACTGGATTCCAAGAGACCACCGAAGACCTAGAAAACGTCCTCAAACTAGATGGGTGGATGAAATAAGAAAACAGGTTGGGGTGACGTGGAAGCGAATTGCTCAGGATAGACTTGTGTGGAAAGCATTTGGAGAGACCTTCATCCAGCAGTGGATAGATAATGGTTGAATATGATGATGATGATGATGATATCTCGCCATTTTCCTTAAAGGAAACTTGAAAAAAACATTAAATTTTGATAGCAGAACTACAGGCAAATATTCATAATGATATCCGAAGGCAAAATTTATATTTTCTCCTTTATTTTTGTTTGATATATATTTCTTCTTTACGATAAAGGTGACACAGTTTTATTCAGAATTATTTTGTATACATTTTTGAACACCCGGAAACTAAATCCTGGCTACGGCCTTGGGCATCGCCCTGACATGGAGAGGGATCGGGGACCCTACGTATGACCCATTGTGTCTTTACCTGCTAGGCCATCAGGGCAGGAACGGAGCTCCTTTTCTCAGTATATAAGGACTTTATGTAAGGTATTTACAGGCCCGGCGATAATACATTCAATAATAAAAATAAATTAATACATTAAATATTTGCATATACTTATACATTCGTTAGATCCTGATGACTGTCATTTAACATTTGACTTTTTATTGTTTTCTAGGTACCTGTGATTTAATGCTTGCCATCAAAGGACAAAAATCCTCGTATTTGGTTTTTGCAGAAGATGATGTTTCAACAATATCCATTTTCTTTCATCGTATTTCTCTAAACGATTGCTCATGTTCTAATGAGACAAGGCTTTAAATACATATGGACAATATGTGCACAACTTTATTAAAAGAATTGTAATATGAATAGATACCATCCTTTAGTTAATTAATACTTCTTCACAGTTCATGAAATTTGAAGGAGAGTGTTTACCCGATACTAATATGTTTTTTATATCAAAAGGTTTTGAATTTTTAATTGAGTGTTTGTTACATCATATTTATATTTTTAAAACACAAGCACATTTAAAACTGTGATAACGAAACTATACCTCCAATAATGTATATTCTAACTTTGCAAATAAAAGCTAAATATACAAAATCGACTGCATCTGTCATTAAATTGGCTTAAAATACTTATTGTCTAAATTAATACGTATGTGTTTATATACATTAACTGAAAGGCGCTCTAACTAATATCGATTTGCTTTCTCATAAACAGTATAAAAAACAATTTACTTCATCTAGGTATACCGGTTACGTGCTCGGTGGAGCCAGCATAAATTCGTGCGAAGCCAACTGATATAAATCCGCAGCAGATGCGACCTCTTTCCGTTTATTATTCTTTTTTCCCAAAACAGAAAAATTAATGAAATTCAATAAAATAACAAAAGAGTCATAGGATATTTAAATTTCAAAAACTAGAGAAATTTGTAATGGTTTTTAAACTTTAGTTTTCTCAGCAAATTGTTTATGAAATTAACAAACCGTCCATTATGTGTATGTAACATGGCCAAAAATAATTTTAAATGTCAAATATTTTCTTTGATTTTACAAAATATTGAATATGATTTACGAATTGAATATTGCGTGGCAACAGACTACGCGTAGAATTTTAACTTAAATTTTGCTGCTAGAATATTTTCCATGGGCTCAGATTGTTCACTGATATGTGAACTCATACTCTACCTAAAAAAAGAGTAATTATAAACATAAATTATGAATATTGTTTTCCTTAAATATGGTTTTCTACCCACATGGTTTAGACGCTATTTTTCCATATCCAATAACATATGAATAAAAATTGCAAAAGCCAGGTACGAATTGGAAAGTACCATGTACAGTGGACCCTCGATTTTACGAACTCGTATTGACCCCGAAAAAGATTCGTAAAATTAACTTTATTTCTATGGGATACTTTTCGAACTCATATCAGCATAATATAGAAACCCATATAAAGCAATGGTTGGTAAAAACGTGTTGTTCGTAAATTGGGGTTTGTAAAAACCCGATTTTACTGTAGTAAAGCTGTCTTGGAAATTTTATTCGATTGCAATAACAGGTTGGAAAGTTATAATGGCCACAAGCTAAAAAAAAAAACAGGTTCTGAGAAAAATCAGTCGAAGCGCTGCACCATTCTTTGCGAACTTGTTCGTAGTGAACACCTTAGACTATAAACGCTCGCGGAGGAGAGAGTGACCGTCGGCTTCAGCTTAATGGGTAGAGCTCATAACCGGAGATCGAGGAGATGCGAGTTCGACTCCAAACAGGCGCCGAAAATCATTCTTTTCTTTGTGAGTATTTAATCACCTAATACATTGCAAGTTATTGCTGTGGCCTCTTATTCTGACATTGCCTTTTATCATTTATAGCAGTGGGGTGGGAAACGGGGTACTCTGAGGCCCAATCCCCTCTTTAGATAAAAAAAAAATACACTGTTCTTAACGTCGAAGTACTCTATCTATTTTAGAACAGCTCAAGCCCCGATAAGTGTTTAATTGTTGCGCCCCTTCCCGAATGTACGTATCAATTACAGTTAAATTAATTAAAAGTGAGAATACTTAAAAGTCAGTAATGTGCTAGTGGACGATCAGATGGTCTTTTTTTTACACTTGGCTGAAGATTAAACGGATTCATGTTTATTTCCATGTCTATCATTACGATGATTTTTGTTTCAATTGACACATTCATTCTTGCTTTTAATGTCAAGAAGTATAATAAAAAGGCATTTATACTGCAGGGTAAATTACATAAAGCTTTAATATTAATGTATCTTTGGTTCATTACCTTATATAGGGCGATTGCTGTTATATGCAACTCAAAAATATGAACCTTTTTCTGCTCCCCAAACATAAAAAGTAATAAGTATACTGATGTCAAAAAACTTTCATCTGGTTACTACATGGTGGTCTATATATTATATATTTTAACTTTATAGATTTGAAATAATTATCATGTTATTGCATTTTAAGAATGGTTAAGGTAAATATTGCCCTTTCGGAAAGGCCATCCAGAGTTTAGATAATCATTACCTTTGTGAAATAAGCAAGAGTTAGCGATTATGGAAACGAAGATGCATTAGCTATAAAAGAAAGTAACAAACTATTATTGGTTCTTAGTTATAACCAGTTTCATGGTCGCTCAGTCTAATTTTGGGATTGAAAAACAATTTGGTTTATTGAGTTCGATAAGGATTTCCATTAAATTAAAATTCTGCCGAAAATCTATCTAGAAGATAAGACGCAATATAGACCTGGCAACTACTTTCATAGATTGGCTTGGTGTATTTTCTCATCAGAAATTAGCTGGGGAACATGAAGTAGGTGAAAGCTTTGAATATAATTTTCTGAAGGTTTTGTCTCGCAACTTGAACTTCATTACACAATCACATCTATGTACAGGAAGATGGTAAATGGACAGGAATATCGACATGCATCGAGCAAAATGCAGATATAAAATTACAGAAATGATATCTGTATCCTTTTGTTCTGTGCAAGTAATGGACTATTCTGCTCGAATTCGTCAGTATGGCGTTTGATAGGACAATATATAATCTCTTTACGAACGTATATATATTGTTGCCAGTTATTTCGCAGAATGGTGTAGTACATAGACTACTATTTAAACCAAATTGCAAAGAGACTGGTATTAAATTGATCGAAATGCACGTTGTAGCACGTGTAACTACACACATTGTGCGAAATAACTGGCAACAATATATATACGTTCGTAAAGAGATTATATATTGTCCTTCGTAGCTCAGTGGGTAGAGCCTCCGCCCGGCAAGTGGAAGGTCGTGGGTTCAGGTCCCACCGAAGGCAGAAATATTTATTTTCTTTCGAACGTTTCACCATCTAATCACGCCATACCATCGGCGTTGGTATCACTACGCCAATAAACGTTGATTGATTGACATTGTTGTTTGATTTAATCTGCGTAGTGTTCGATTTATATAAAATAAATACATACCCTAGAGGATGTTTGTATTTCCGTGGCGCAAGGACGGCAAAGGTCATTCTGCGCGCCAAACAACATAAAAATAATAATCATTATCTTTGATTCAAGATATACCCTCAAAGATAGGATCGGTACCAAGACAAATATCAATTATTAAAAAATATTGTTTCTCCGGCTAACCAATTGCTATAGTAATAATTGAAATGAAGACAAATAATGTGGCGGAGAACATGATCCATTATAAGGTTAAATTATCACATTTAGTTGTGTCTATGTTTCAAGGATAACAAAGCTTGTCCTACGTAATACATTTCCCAATGCATCATTGAAATTATACAAAAAATATTTGATACGAATCGAACTCAGTGAACGATTGAGAAACTTAAACTTAATATATAAATCATAACAATATTCTGTAAACAACATTATCAGTTAGGCATTAGAATAATTATAATTAGAGACAGAAACTTTAGAAAATTATGTAATATACACTTTGTGCACAATAGACCAAATGAAATTAATTAGTTATATATATTTACTGTGCAAGGACATCAAAGGTCTCTCTGCATCAAATTTACCATGAATGTAATTACTATCATCAACTCGATCATTTTGTATATAAAATTAGCAGCTTAGTGTTCAAAGGTCGAAATCCAAAAATTAACTGTGTTATTCTATATAAGGTAATCTATAAAGAAACTACCCCAAACAGTGAAACAAAAATTTGTCTTTCATCAAACTACAATTTTACCAAGTCCTGATGTCTGTTAATTAATTTGGCCTCAGCTCCTGAGTCCTTTCTTAAAAAAAACTTCACCATTTCTATACCATGCAACTCTGTAATCTTTGTCTAAAGCAAATTTGGAAATGCCAACGAACTTCAAATATGGGTAGTGACAGTGGACTGTGGTGAATAGCCTCTGGATTCAAAATGGTGGGCCGCTAAGAACACGTTGGTTTGACACCATCCAAGCAGACACAAAATTGAATATTGTACAATTGAAGGAGAAAGTTCTGGATAGAAACGCATGGAGGAAGTTGGCATATGAAATCTCCAATTGTCGAAGACGATTAAGTGGATGACCACAAAAATTGTTCTGTTATCTATATTTCTATATGTTTAAATAAATGATGTAATGCAGTAATTATTAAAATCCTTATTTTTTTCTCTTTCATTCAGACGCCTTAATATTTTGAATAATTTTTCAAATAATTTAGGTGATATTATTATTTAAAATCCTGGCTTAAGGTGCCATATATACTGGAAATAACATAAGGGGTTTTGAACTGAATTGTAAAGTTGAACTCACGGAAAACTAGAATTAAAAATTTGAAATTTAACTTTGAGTTAGGGCTGTTCCCTTCACGAATCTGGAGGAAGCGATTTTTTGTTTTTATTTGTAAGAACCTAAGATTAATTCTTGTTGCACATTGACAATTCATTTTGTATCGAAGTATGAAATTATTTACAATCAGTATCGCAAATACTTATGTCCGTAACACAAAATACAGGAATAAGGAACAAAAAATCAGGAAATTAATATATATGGATCATAAATATTATAAATCAAAAGAACAGGGAACTTTACATTAAAATTTGAAACTGATTCGCAAATGAAACAAATATAACCGGCATTTCAATTACATAGATGTTACTTCAATCATTCACTTTTGTCAAAATGATACCAAAAATAATCACTTTAATTTTTTCTTTAACACAAAGAGGATAAATTTCCAATTTAAACTTCCAATAAAATTTTCAAAAAAATAAATAGAAAAAGTAGATTATTGTTTAAGACGCAGAAGCAACCAAATTAGGCTACCAAAGGCTAGATTCGTAATGTAGAGAAAGGGAATTGAATACACGGGAATAAAGTTTTGGGACAAAGTGTGCAATAATGTTAAAGGTATTATTAATATCAGATTGCTTAAAAAGAATTTGTATATTTATTAAACGGAGTTCAGGAATCAGCGGATTAATAGTGGTCTCAGCCAATTAAATTTCAGAATTTTTATGCAGACCCGTCAAAGGGAAATGCAAATTGTATTGGCTTTTTCCTACTTTGTGAAAATTGTTATTAAATTTAAATTAAAATTCAAGACTCGGTGTAATATGTAACCCTTGTGACAAATAAACATTATTATTACTAACTTCTCCTTTAAGTATATACAGGGTGATATATTAAGTCCTTGAAGAATGATTTTAGTTGTATCAACATTCGCATCAATAAGAGAATGATTTAGGTATTTATGTGTTTATTCCCTCAATCTCGCAAGCTTATTTTTCAAGATTTCATTTAATATTTTCATGTTCCAGTTTCAAATACAAGTCAAAATATTTATATTCACGTATAGTCTTATTCATATTTGTAGCGGAAACTTAAATGTACCAGATGGAAACTAAAGGAGATAAAGTGGGATAGATGGTAAGGGTATAAATAAATATTAAACTGACCCTTCCTTGGTACTAATGTAAAAATATCGTAAAATTATTCGTTAAGAACTTAGCAGAGTCGCTTCCTTTTAAATCCTAAATTGATATCCTCCTCTAAAATGGTCTCTTACTTCTTTCTGATTACCTATTGGGTCAGTTGAAAAATAATCTCCGTTTTGAGACTGCATCGCTAAAAGTTAAAAGGGGAGAATGCTCAGGCGACATCTTAGGATGACAAGTGGAAATTTTGGTGCATTTGATAAAAATCATTAGATTATTTTACGACTGGCACAAGCGATATGCCAAAACATGTTTGATATTTTGGCAAAATAAAAAAAAAAGTATGACGCATGCGACATACTTGAGAAATTAGAGGAATAAAAGATATATTAAAAATATACTTCAATAAAAATTTCTAATAAATCATTCAGTGGCAAAATACATAATTTTTCCTAATGTGTGGAAAGGTAGCGTTCGGTAATAGACAAGAAGTAAAAAATGTAGTCTAGTTTATTTACCATTTACACAAAGCAAAATGGCATTAACAAATATTAAAATTTTATTAAACATGAAATGACATTCATACAAAATATTATAAAACAGGAACAAATAATTTCATAAGAAGTATATAAAGTCAAAAAGCTCAAAATCATTTTAAAAAATGGTTGGAGAAAAGGGTTCGTCGTGTACGGCATTAATCTGTACACAGAGAGGGTTCAACATTCAAAAGTATATGCTAAAAGGTATAATCGCCCCCGTGTATTTCACAAGCGGAACGGCAGGGAGGGAGGCAGATTTATTACAAAACGAAAGCTCTATTTTTTCATAATTATCAATCTAAACAAAAGTAAAAATATTACATATAATTATATGAACCCTCTCACTGTATATTTATCCCGCGGTTTCCTCTGGTAACATGAAAGAAACAAAATTTGCTCATCCCGTGATTTTGGGGGGATTTTGGGGGATGAGAAGACTTAGTTGAGTTTAGAATTCAGAAGACAATTACACGTGCTGTTGACAAATATAAAAAGTGAAATTATAATTATACAAAATATCCGTTGCCCGATGCGGCAAGTGACATTACGTACATTTGGAAAATATGAAATAAAAGGAAATAACTTGGCATGTTGTCAATTTTAGAAATTGAACTTATTTAGTGTTCTTGGAATTCTTAATGGCAACAGCAAAGGAAGCCTACAAAGCTAACATAGTCTGTTTGTGGTTTTACGGCTCAAAGACTACAAGGGTCAGCCTGCGCCGGGACCTACTGTTTTCCGACGAATCCGAACCTCTTAAGGCCTAGGGAACCAAACCCCGGACTACAGTGAGCAGTGCGATCTTTATGAGATCTCTGAGTAAGCGTTCTTTTTGCACTGCTGGGAGTCGAACCCGGATTAGCCGCGCACTAGGAGAACGCGTTACCACACTGCGCCACCGCAGGGAGCGAACATAGTGTTTCTATTGTAGTAACCCCAGAGCCGGATTTATCCATTTTTGTGCTTTAGGCCCGACTTTTTTTTATGCCCTCTGGGCGCGACTTTTTT
>QLNU02015359.1:59564523-59579784 GCA_006491805.2 Dysdera silvatica | reverse complement strand
AGATCAACAGACATTGAGGATGTGTACATTGACTTGGTGAAACGTGTGTATAAAAATGCAAGTGCAAAATTTCGGTTACATAAAGATACCAAAACTATCAAACTTGGCAAAGGGGTGAGGCAGGGAGATACCATTTCTCCAAAACTTTTTACTTCTGCTTTACAGATGATTTTTCAGCTGATAAATTGGAATAACAAGGGAATAAAAATAAATGGTGAATATTTAAATCATCTGCGGTTTGCTGATGACATTGTTATTTTTTCAACGGACCCATTAGAACTCCAAGACATGGTACAAGAGCTCTCAACTAGAAGTAAAGTAGTTGAACTCAAGATAAACTTGAAAAAAACTAAAATCATGTTCAATAATTTTGTAGAGGAAACAAAAATACAAGTTGACAACACTGAGCTAGAAATTGCTGATTCATATATTTACCTTGGCCAGCTGATTTCAATGGATGGCAACATTATGAAAGAACTCAACAGACGTATTAAACTTGGCTGGAGTGCATTTGGAAGAAACAGTTTTATCCTGAAGGGGAAATTGCCTTTGTGTCTAAAAAGAAAGGTCTTCAACCAGTGTGTATTGCCAGTCCTCTCTTATGGATCAGAGACATGGAGTCTAACAGTTGGAGCAATACGAAAGTTACAGACAACGCAAAGGAGCATGGAGAGGTGCATGCTTGGAATAACTAGGAGAGATCGAAAAAGAAACACTTGGGTGAGAGAGCAAACTAGAGTAGAGGACATCATTGTTAAAGTAAAAGGGCTGAAATGGCGATGGGCTGGGCATATTGCAAGAAGAACTGATCGACGATGGACAACAGAAATTCTGAACTGGATTCTAAGAGACCACCGAAGACCTAGAAAATGTTCTCAAACTAGATAGGTGGATGAAATAAGAGAACTGGTTGGGGTGACATGGACGCGAATTGCTCAAAATAGACTTGTGTGGAAAGCATTTGGAGAGACATTCAACCAGCAGTGGATAGAAAATGGTTGAATATGATGATTGATATGATATATATACATACGACGTAATATAAGCATGCAGCCCCAGAACCGTCGTCAGGGGCCTTTCTTGGACTACATGCTTGGCGCCTTTTCTGAAGGTATGTCGCAAAATACAAGTAAATCCTCAACCTCCTCGTCGGTATGGCTTGATGTTGGTGCATATGCCTGTACTATCTGAAGTTGGTATCGCTGGGTTAGTTGAACAACGAGCCTCGCTGCTCGATCTGACGTGCTTTCGACTTCAAGAAGGTAGTCTTTAATTCTTTTGTTGATTAAGAAGCCAACACCACTTGTTCTTCCAGTTTCCGTTCCTCTATAATAAAACAAATGTCCGCTTTTAAGTTCCACCAACTCTTCACCTTTTCTTCTGACTTCACTGAATCCTACAATGTCCCATTTGATCTTGTCAAGTTCTTCTTCCAATTCCTGAAGTTTTGCTTCAGAAGCAAGGGATCGTCCATTATACGTAGCTAAGGTCAATAACAAATGACAGCCTGGGCCATTCCAGTGATTCTTAGCACCCCTGCTTTCATGCCACGCTGACCGCTGCCTTGATCAGGAGCACTCCAGCACCTGGAGACTAGGGGCCATGGTTTTTGGTGTATTAGCATAATGGAGGAATTAGCCATCATTTCACCACGCTGGCTAGACGGGTTGGTGAATTAGCCCTCCCCTTCCGCCTTTCCATCCGTGCAGCAAATATTAATTTGCCTCTTGGATAGAAAGCCCGGCCCGCACCACTTGAAGGCGGGGTAGGACACTAGGTTACTGGCCCGGCCGGTTCCACACATCGTCACATACGTTCAGCGTGGGTCTCCTTCCAGTTAGATACCAGCAACCCTTTTGCAGGCCATATATATATATATATATATATATATACAGAGAGAGAGAGAGAGAGAGAGAGAGAGATTATAAATATTTAAATATATTAAATTTTGAATTACAGAGGAGGATAATAAAGAAAAATATAAAGAAGAAATAACTGTGTAATTATCTAAGCATAGTGCGCATTGAGCCTCTGCTGTGTATGAAAACAAAAATGCGTATATAAGATGAAGGTGCATAAAGTATATGGATTTAATGGAACAACTTAACATAATTAAGGTAAGAGAAAAGATTAATATAAAATAACATTCAAACATACATACATACAGACATACAAACATACATACATACATACATACATACACACACACACACACACACACACACACACACACACACACACACACACACACAAATAAATACGACATATAAGCACGTTTCAAACTGTCGTCATGTGCCTTTTCTAGATCTTTCATATGCTTGGCGCCTTTTCTGGAGGTATGTAACAAAATACAAGTAAATCAGATAAGCCAGATGTATTTAGCGAGATACCCAAGGCCCAAAGGCGCCAAAAAACAGAACGTACAAATCCAAATAA
Organism: Dysdera silvatica; assembly: GCA_006491805.2. NCBI lineage: Eukaryota > Metazoa > Arthropoda > Arachnida > Araneae > Dysderidae > Dysdera > Dysdera silvatica. Next base: position 59,577,348 of record QLNU02015359.1, on the reverse strand, counting down.
TATTACAGTATAAACACTAATATGTACAATATAGGGACATTAAACGTAAAATCAATAAAATAGAAAATCATACGTAGATACATTTGATACATGCAAAATAGAAATATGTAGAGGTGTAAAAAAGAATATAAATATACAAACGCTTTTCGAAAATGGTTTATGCTCAAATAGTGGAAACAGAGCCGAATATTTTCAAAAAAACTTTGTCATTATATATCTTATTAAATTTTTATAAATCTTTATTATAATTTAAAGAAATCTTTCCGAAAAGCCAAGTCCGCATCCTATTGCCCTGACATAAGTAATTTTTAGTGGTAATGAAGTAATGGCATTTATAGTGAATGGTACTTACGTAATAACTGTGCTTGGTTACAGCAGAGCGAAGTTTAACATATGCATAAAGGATTTGCACGTATAAATGTTCGTTCTTTACGCCACCTTTGGCGCAGTATAGCCCAGATGCTCTTGCGCCATAAAAAATCCAAACAAACAAACATTACGCCACCATTATACTATTAACTACGCCAAAGGGCTGCCAAGCTATAACCCTGTACAGAGGCCTTCAACTTGCAGGGTCAATACGAAACTAAACAAGTCGCCATCTTAGCTTGGGTCACTGCATTGGAAGGTGACACAGCGAGTCCAGCCTTAGCGCGTAACTTCGACTGTGGTGACCGAAGTTCGGATTCTTCGTTAAACTGTAGGTCCGACTTGTTAACGCGTCTTATTAACGTGGTGAGCTTGAGGCCACTTTCTCTGTATTTCTTTCATCGCACTACATGTATGTGTGATAACAGAGAAGCCTCCGTCCTGCAGTGGATTGAAAATGATTGATGTATATATATATATATATATATATAATCGTGCTTGCACCCAAATATAACTGTACATACACACTTTTGTCGAATATAATTTTTAAAAAAAAAGCATCATCATCCATCGCCTTACCATTCCTATACATCGGAGACATCGTTTTGATGCCTGACAGTTTTTAACTGTCAGTTAAAGGAGAAACATCGTCAGTCGTTTCGCCATAGGGGCACTATATAGGCGACTGACGTCACCCCACGATATGCATTAATACAACCAAGCTCACTTAGGAGTATACCCTAAACCCGACTAGTCAGAAGGCAGTGATCCTACCAACTAGACAACCAGGAAGCGCATTGAAGATACTGTTCTGCTCTTCTTTCATTGAATACGCATACCTCGCATTTAGCCCCAATTCTCTGAGATTACGTGGACCCCCTCACCATATTTTAGATCCTTAATAGCTTGCTCAGCAATTTTATGTTCCTAGAAATCCTCGCGTCATCTTATGAGTGTCTCTCTAGTAAAAATTAATACAGTCGCGTTATATTCGAACCTGCGACTATGAGGATCATATCTACTATTGTGGTTGTTATTATCAAGTGAACTTACTAAATCAATCGGAGTAGCTACGATGTTTCCTCGTGTTTATGTTAGTTGTATAAAACGGATTATGGGAGATAAGAAATTATAATAGAAAAGAGAGTAACGCAATAAGTAAGAATATAATAGATAAGGGACTAGTGCAATTGGTAAGAATGTGAGAGCTGAGAAAATAGCATAATAAATAAGAATATAATAGGTAAAAGTATAAGATAATAGCGCAATAAATAAGAATATAATAGATGATAATAACTTAATATATAATAATATAATAGCTAAGAAAAATTGCATAATAAGTAAGAATATAATAGATAAGAGAATAGCGTAATAAATATGAATATAATAGCTAAGCAAATAGCATAGTCTTATTTATTGTGCTCTTTTCTTAGCTATTATATTCATATTTAAAATAAGAATATAATAGGTAAGAGTATAAGGTAATAACTCACACTAAGTAAACATATGATAGATAAGAGACTAGTGCAGTAGGTAAGAATATATTAACTAAGAAAATTTTCATAATAAATAAGAATATAATAGGTAAGAGTGTAAGATAATGACAAAATAAGAAAGAATATAAAAAATAAGAGTGTAAGATAATAACAAAATAAGAAAGAATATAATAGATAAAGAAAATAGCATAATAATAAGAATATAATAGGTAAAAGGATAAGATAAGAAACAATAAATAAGAATATAATAGATAAGTAAATAGCATAATAAATAAGAATGTAATAGGTAAGAGTATATGATAATAACACAATAAATAAGAATATAATAGGTAAGAGTATATGATAATAACACAATAAATAAGAATATAATAAGTAAGAGTATATGATAATAACACAATAAATAAGAATATAATAGATAAGTAAATAGCATAATAAATAAGAATGTAATAGGTAAGAGTATATGATAATAACACAATAAATCAGAATATTATAGATAAGAGAATAGCTTAATAAATAAGAATATAATAGTTAAGAGAAAGGTGAAAAGCGAGATACAGGTCTGAATACAGGATTTTTATAAAAAATTTATTTTCCCTTATAAGGTATTTATTTGATTTTATTGCCATTAAATTGTTCAAATGGCGAGTTTAACCCCAACCATAAGCGTAACCAGGAGAGAGTTTGGGGGGCTGTAACCCCCATCGCAATTAAGTTTTGCATATTTAACATAGGAATATATGAGTTGTAGCTCTATTACCCCCCATTGAGTCCATAACTCCCCTTATGAACCTTCTGCCTACGCCTATGGCTCTAACCGTCCCTTATCACAGCCTTAGCATAAAAGATATGTTTCCGGTAAAACGAAAGGAAATGTGATGTTTATTTGCATAAATAGATCACACAGAATGATCTAAAAATAGATTTGTTTGAACATATTTATTTGCTTTTAAATAAAAAAAAATTAACACGAATGCGGAAATACTTCCACTTGAGAAGCAAACTTTCCGCTCCAAAGCATTTATTCATTAGCGGTTTTGACTAGAAAAAATAGCCAAATGAAAGCAGAACTAAAAGGACGCTTACGTGATTAGTTCCTTTTCTAAATACCAAACTCCTACGAGTCCGAGTTCAAAGGAAATCCAAGGAATTAAATATTTATCTCGTAGTGTGTAATCTCTGGAGTGTAAAATCCAGAACGCGGAAAAATACCATAACAAGAATCCCTATTAACTGCTATTAATAGCAGACCACGCTATTTCTTACTTCGCGAAAATAAATATTAAACACTGGCTAGCACACATCACACGAAAACTTTGCCCCAGGTTATTGGATGGAGTTCTTTAATTTTCCCATGAAAACAAATTAAGGAATAATATATGATTTTGCAGGAAAATTAGAAGTGGAAGGGATAATTAAATTTTTCCTGGAGATGAATTCCAGTTGCGATTATTTGAAGCAATTAATGAGTTAGGAAACTTTTAAAAGTGAGGGGAAAAAGAACTACAATTTCCCCAATTTTTTCCTTTTTCTAAAAGGGAAAAAAGTTCGCAATTCGAAACGTGCTCAATTAGATTTTCGCTTAGGATATGGTCGTAGACGGCAGGTATCCATGCAAAGGATTATTTGTTTAAAAGTAGTTGTTAACTATTTTATTCTATTCTGCTAGAGGAATTCCTAAATTTTAGTATACAGTGAACACTGAACTTGCGAATATATCTAACCTTGAAAGCTGTGGCATATCTGGGAGTTGAGACTAGATGTTGATAAGCTTCCCTGGAAGAAACTTGACCCTCCCGCTTCTTGAAAAATGAAAATTACAAATGAATCCTACACTATGTAAATAAATTACAAACTCACCGGTAAAACATAAATAACTTATGATTGCAATAAGCGTTTGATATAAATTTATGCAAATAATGTACCAACGGTAATTACATACATATACCACTTACAACTTTTGAAAATGGTGAACAAAATTTTTCGTGCGAAAACATAATAATTTACCACCTGTAAAGAAAGTATAAATCAACATGAAAATTCACGAACTGCGAGCCTGTTAACTAATTTGCACATGTGTAGTTTTATACACATCATATGATACATGTAGGCTGTTATATAGATCCAGTGGTTTGATGACTATGTCTTGAGTAGAAGAACTAATTGAGAAGGATGTCAGAAAAATATATTTGCTGCATGGCAAAGGATAGTCAACAAGAGAAATAGCCCGTAAAATAGGTCACTCACAAACTGCTATCCAAAATGTGATGATTATAGAACCAAAAATGTCAGGTAGACCACCAAAACTGCTACCCGGGAACCACAGGCACGTTCAAGCTCATGCCACTCGTGTGCAGGTCTCCACTTGTGTGTCTTCACATGTACTATCAACACCTGTATCCCACCAAACTGTGTGGGAAAGTTTAAATGTAAATTCAAAGGTGAAGTTCAGGAAAATGGAAAGGAAACTGACACTTACTGCAAGTCATAAGTTAAGTCGGCTCGATTGGTGTAAAAAAAAAACTATGAAATGTCGACATGAGTGGGAATTAAATAATGTTTTCCGATGAAAAACTTTCTATCTGGATGGACCTGATGGATATTCATCATATTGGCATGATCCACGCACTCAACCAAAGATAAGGCTGAGTAGACAGCGAGAAAACGGAAGAATGATGCTGTGGACAGCATTCGAAGCAGGAGGAAAAGCAGACATCGTATTCCTTCGGGGCACTATGAACTCCAAATATATCAGGAATTAATGTATGATCTCTTAATCCCATCTGGGCCTCTTTCAGACGGTCCGAATTGGAAGTACCAACAGGACACTGTCATTGTACATGCATCAATGTCCACCAAGGAGTGGTTTGAACGGGAAAAGGTTGATGTCATTCCATGGCCCTCGCGTTCTCCAGACCTGAATCCAGTTGAAAATGTGTGGGGTTTTATGGCAAAGGCTGCATATTGGCGCAACAAGCAATATTATCGTGTGAATGATCTCCAAATAACAACTTCGAATTCCTGAGAAAATATAAACTTAGCTGTTGTAAGAAAACTACTTCAAACAATGCCTGACAGAATGATACATATTACTGAAAAGCAAGGAGAACCGACTTGCTATTAATTTCTGATTTCCTGAAATTTTCCACATTGAATTTATGTTTCTTTACAGGTTGTAAATGATTATTTTTTTCACGAACAAAATTGTTCACCATTTTCAAAAGTTGTAATCATTATATGTATGTAATCACCGTTGGTATATTATTTGCATGAATTTATATCAAATGCTTGTTACAATCGTAAGTTATTTGTGCTTTATGGGTGAGTTTATAATTTATTTACAGAGCGTATAAGCGTATCTGCTGCGTACCAAGCTGAGATCTGTAGCCCACTTTAGACTTCGAGGCCCTCTTCTGCTCTCTCGCTCGACGTCACCAGTTCTTTTCACTTTCCGTCTCCAGTTCTCTCACTTTCACCAGTTCTTTTCACTTTCCGTCTCACATTGGCTATTTCACCCCCTTTTTTCTCATTGACCATCACAGTCAAATTTTTTGCCATTTTTTCAATCTTCAAAATTTTCCCCGTTGCAAGAATAGTGTCTGATTTTTAAATTTTTCCTCCAATTCTCCCTTTAAATTCTGAGTATTTTTTCAAGCCATTTTTGTCCCAAAAACCCTACGCCATCTCTTCTCCTCAGGAGGGATATATAACGATTCAGTTCGTTGGTGCCCTGTATGCCATGGTTGGCTAGGCCAGGATTGGCCGTTACTCCAGTATTCAGACTTGAAATTTTTAAAACTTACTCTTTTTTCTTTTAGATATCTGCCTACTGCTTGTAAATAGAGGTCGCTTCCCTCGCTATGCACGGCGATTACCCAGGTGTATTGTCTTTCTGTAATTTCTATTGCTTATCCAGAAAAATTACATAATACAACTGCCCTCGAACTTGCGTAGGCAGGGAGGTGACGGCATCATAACCCCCATTTCGATGCAATGTTGTATACATACATACATACATACACGCACGCACGCACATGCATGCATACATGCATACATGCATGCATGCATACATTCATACATACATGCATACATGCATACATTCATACATGCATACATTCATACATGCATACATACATACATGCATACATGCATGCATACATACATACATACATACATACGCATGCACGCACGCACGCACACACACATATATATATTTGAAGTTGTAACTCTGGAACCCGTTTTGAACTTTATGTGTATGCAAGACGCCATTAGAAATAAGACGTTGTTGAAGAAATCTGGGGAAACCTTTGTTAGAACTTCGTAAAGTAAATGTAAAAAACATTTACATGCAAAAAGTTAAGCACTGGTAAAATAGTGAATTGATCAGCCGAGTTTTCAAACGCGTCAACAGCCCTTCTTCATCAGAAGTAAATCTGCTCAGTTATTCGCTTTCAAACTACTTTTAACTTTACTAACAGTTGCAACGTATTTCCTGGTACTTCCCCCGCAAATACCCGCTTTAATATGGGAATTAAAATTGATCCTTTATTTTGATTTAAAATGAAATGTTTTTAATAAAGTTTCCCTACTTTACCTTTTACAGATGAATAAGGCCTCCTCACTTTACCTGATACAGACATTGAATAGGATTTCCTTACATTACCTGATACGGACATTGCAGTATACAACTATGTCAGTTACGGGCGCATATTCAAGAAGAATCTGAAATCTGGACAATCGTAATTGACCCAACTATTTCTTTGCGGTTTTTTTTTTTTTTTTTTTAGAAGAATTCGAGCACAGAACTTGGGCATGTATTTAAATAAAAACCATTCTCAATACCTTTCAATCAGGTAAACGGGGAACACAGTCGTCAAACCCACTTATTCACTTCAGGTCCCCTTGAAAAAAAAAGAAGCGTCATGCGCATGCGCAACTCCACGGTCATTCACTGAATCAAACTATAATATACTGTCAGCGATGTGATCATCTCAGTTCGGGGAGATGGACCAGAGTTCATTTGGTGGTCAGAGATTTGGTTAGAGGTTTTATTATTATGTTCATTCGTTTCTTTTTGTGACTTCTCTTGATCAAGACCTGTATAGCGTATCAAAGATTATTAGCCTTCTCAATTTCACAAGAAAACATTACAAAAACAGTGGCTTTATGTGTTAATCATTTGCCAATTGTGGTAACCCTGAAAAGGATTATACTATCTTATAAATCTTAAATATGAAAGAAAGGGCATCGTTCCTGTGTCCTGGTTGCCGAACTGGTTAAGGACCTCTGCTTCATACGGAGGGGTCCTGGTTCGAATCCGGGCCAGTATGGCATCTCTTTTTCTTCTTTACAAAAGAACTCTATACTCGCGGCAAAGCTAACCTGGTACACTGTTAAGGCTACGACGACCTATTCGCGCCCGTGCAACGAGTATTCATTCGCGAATTGGCGAAAAATGAGGTAACCCTCAACCTTATTAGGCTATTTATCGCCTAATTTGGAATGCAGAAAAACGCGGTTGCCAAAATTCCACACGCCAAATTTCCCGCCAAGCGAACGAAGTCCTCTGAGTGGTCAGTTACTTGAATGACATCAGCGCTAGTTATAATGAGTCTTTTTCCTAAATTTAATAAATACCAGATTTTAATTACACAAACATGCCTATGTTTTATGTATTTGAGCATTATTTTAATGTTTTATGTCCGAAATGTATCTTCTATTAACTCTGTTAACGTAAGAAAGGGCGATCTATGTTTCACTGGTGTAATCAAACTACTCTGCGCCTTGTCAGTGCACCAGGTTAGCTTTACCGCGAGTATAGACTGAGCTTAAGTGTGAAGGTAAAAAATTATTAGCATGTCAGTTGCACAAGTTCAAACTTTAAAAATTGTGTTAAAATCATTTATCCATTTAATAATAATAATTATTATATTTTCATTATGTAACGTGTCCAAAAGTAAGGTTACGCTCAATGTTATTTCAATGGGAGAGATATATATTTTGCTCTGTAACTTCCGACGTGCTTTATTTATAAAAAATCATTTTATAGAAAATTAAAGAGCTATAAATACTTAACATAATTACAAAAAATCAAAATTTTCTAGGCACCCTATGAAGGAAAAGGCACAATTGAAATCGATGTAAACATTTATATTCGAAAATGAAAATTCATTAGAAAATGATTTAGAATGGAAAATTTTCTCGCATAAACATGCAAAATTATTAGAAAATGATTGTTGACGTTTAAGTCAGCAATTTTTTTTATCTTAAATCTGTTTTTTACTGATTTTTGTTTTCTACCTTTAATTTATGTACCATTTTTGATCGTGGATTCTCCTTTATAGGATTACTGAAAAAAAATTGATTTCTGTAATTAAATTAAGTGTTTATAGCTCTTTTATTTTCTGTAAAATGATTTTTTTAAGAATAAAGTACATCGAGAATTATAGAGCTAAATACGCACCTCTCCCTTTGATATAACATTTAGTGTAACCTTAATTTTAGATTATTTCACTAACAACAAACTAGAATCGAATCCCTGTCAACAACGTGACAGATGATCCCGTTACCTCTTCGCCTCCCCAAGGCAAAAAAATGGTGATTTCATCCTGGAATCCAACCCGCGATTTTGAGAGTACACATCAGGCACTTCGACGACTGCGTTAATTGAATGATCGTAATTCAAACGTTTCCAAGTTAAAACGCTAATTTCAATTCCTTATATCTGCAGAAACAGGGGTATAGTAGTGCCGGAACGTCATTCCAGCACTACTTTTATTTAAGGGGAAAATACAGTGTTAGCGCAATTGAAGTTCCTTTACTTAGAAGGTCTTGAGCGCGTTCTAAGGCTCCAAATGGAATGGAATTTGGACACCAGACAATTCAAACGATGCGCTCGCCATTTATGAAAAAAAAGTACAAAAATTGACACCAGGTAGCGCTGTATTAATGCCAATCACTAGAAATGCCCACTGTTCGAACGCTCAAAATGACTTCCATTGTTGTCAAGAACGTGTTCCATTCTGAAAACTGTATTTTCTAGAGCTACAGTTTTCAGAATGGAACACATGCTTGACAGCAATGGAAGTCACTTTGAGCATTTGAACATTGGACATTCCTAATGATTAGCATTATTACAGCGCCATCTAGTGGCAATTTTTGTACTTTTTTTTTCATAAATAGCGAGCGCATCGTTTGAAGTGTCTGTTATCCAAATTTCTTTCCATTTGGAGCCTTAGAACGCGCTCCAGCTCATCTCTAATTAGCGGAAATTGAATTTTGCGAACCCTGTATTTCATTGTAAAGTGTTCTCTTGCTCGCCCTCAATATCACTTTCTCCATTTTTGCCTCTTCTCCCCCCCCCCTTCTAATAATATCATCAAGGACAGAGAATTCCGGCGCTGCTTAATTTACGACCATATCCATATACAGTAATAATAAAATAATAATAAAATAAAATTCCCGAATATAATTGGAAACAGAAAATCACTTCTTGTTGGAGAACCGACAATAAGTGTTTCATACACTGAGTAAAAACACATTAAAGTGTTTTCCACGCTGTGCGAAAAGTGAAATTTTCAACATATAGTGTCAGAAAAAAAGAAAAATAAAAGACACCCTCAAAGCGGGGGTGGTACCAACGAGCATAAATTCCACGTACGGGCATAAAAGGCCCTTCTACTAAAACTTAACTTCTGAGACCTCGCGGCCATTTTAATGCACATTGGGTTTTAGCAACATAATCTTCTTTTTTTGCATGAGATAGTGGAGACCAACATCATTTTGCACATTCTCATTTATCGTCTGGCCAAGTTGACGCCGCAAAAGAGTTGAAGAAGATGGAAGTAAACGTAAACAAAGATGGCTGCTATTCCTACATCTCGATTCTAGACTCATCGACTCGGTAAGTTCATGATATTTGTTGTGCAATCCTTAAAACTTCGTCAAATAATCACCCATAAGCTACAAGCTAATGCTTTTATTGCGAATAACAATTCTTTGTAGCTATTTTCATATATTTTTTTCAAAGTTTAGGCAGCGTACGTTGTAATGCACGTGGGATCTGTCTTTGTAAAATATACAGTGTGGTTTAAAAACCTTCAAAACTAATCTAAGCGTTTGAATAATCCTTTTTTTTTTCATTTATTAACAGCCAGATGTTGGAGAAGCTTGGTGATAGCAATATTTCGGACATTGATCTGTCTGACAACGAAAAAAATCCTTTAGACTCTACATACAATTTGCCCAGTAAGTTTTGTAAAATGAATTTATATATTTATTAATATTAAATATACCAAACTTACATGATTTGAGAATAATATCATAAAGAAGTTAAAATTAAGTTAAAAGTACATTTTTTTTCCGTATGACTAAGCGTTTTTTACTGGCTGTGAAGCAAGGCTTTCCCCTTTCCACGTATAGTTTTAATCTTTTTAATCACTTACTTTTTCTGTGTTTTTTTAACTTAACGACTTACTGATTTTGGGAGTGACTTTTAATTTAGTTATTATTTCAGTAGTGTTCTTGCTGGACTTCTTGGGTGGGAGGGGGAAAATAGAACCATAGAAGGGGCACAAACTTTCCTTTTCATTATGTCCTGATTTTGCTAATATTTTGCTCAATAACGTTACAATGTCTTTAAAAAAATCGCCTTTTTAACAACATAAACGTGTTTGGAGGAGTTGCTACTTAACAGTTGTTTCAAACGTATCTACTGGGAGACAGGAGGGCGAATTGTAATCCCTTTCCCTTCCCAGTAGGTATGCATAAAATAAACACTCTTTAGTAGAAACTCTCCCAAACACGTTTATGTTGTTAAAAATTCACTCTTTTTTTTTTCAATGAATGAAGTCCATTAGTCTTTACCTATATAATTTTTCAGATAACGGCCATGATGATGATTCAAATTCTGACGAAAATGACGATGAGCAAGACGATCCACCAAATGTAATACAAAAAAACTCATCGAATCTAAAAAAAAGTTACTCTTTGAAAAGCAACTGGAACATTTCGATCTACACTACCCGATTTGCCTTCATGTCCAGACACTGGGCCTGATGAAAAGAAAGACTGGTCACCATACATGTACTTTGTGCAATACCTTGACGACAGTATGTTTTCTGAGATACGTGATGCCACAGAGCTAACGTCCTCTGAAATCCTCTGAATTCCACCACCGAGGAGATTGAGATATTTTTGGAGCATCATTCCTAATGAGTTGCCTGAAATACCCAAGTATTCCAATATACTGGGCAAGATTCGCCAGAGTGGCTGCTATTGCAGATAAAATTTCTCGCAATAGGTGTTATTTATTGCGAGCAAACCCAAAAGTCGTAAATGATCTAGTTGTTGATGGTAAGGTTAAGGATAGCAATAAGCTTTGGATAGTCACACCTTTTCTGAAAAAGATTCAACAAACTTGCGTGAATTTCCCACGCTACCTGGAAGTGGCAAATGATGAGCAAATGATACCTTTCACTGGAAGGTGTCCTCTCAAGAAATTGTCCCAAACAAACCTCATCTTACAGGTTTAAAACATTTCGTCATGGCGAAGCCATCTGGTCTTGTTCTAGATTTTTTATATACCCAAAGAAAATCGAACATCACCCATGCAAAAGAAGGCCCTCTTGGAACTGTAGTTGTTCTAAAACTCGTCGAAACACTGGCCCCTGGAACATCTATCTATTTCGATAAATATTTTACTTCGATTCAGCTGTTGGGACGACTTGCCGACAAAGGTTCAAGAGAAACTGGAACACTTACGAAAAAACAACAACCCGAAACAAGTGCCGTCACAAATGATAAGGAGTTGATCAAAAAAGGAAGAGGATCATCCACTCAAATTGTTGCTACTGGCTCTGGTCCAACAATCACAGTTGTAAAATGGGTAGACATCAAGCCCATTATGATGGCCTCCACCCACATAGACATTGAAACACAAAATGTTTGTAAGCTCTGGTCTAAAAAAAGACAAAAATCTATCAAGAATCCCCCCCCCCCTCAGCGATAATCCGAGAGTAGAACCGCAACATGGGGGGCATTGATTTGTGTGACCGTATGATTAGTTTTTATCCTAACCTTGCACGCACGCAAAAATGGACAGTTCGAACTATTCTTTTTATGGTAGATTTTTCAGTTGTAAATAGTTGGATGCTGTATCGGGAAGTTCATTCCTTACTAGGTACTCCACGAACGGATGTTTTACAGTTACTAGATTTTAAACTTAGTGTTGCCTATCATCTTTTGGGCTCACAAGATGGAGCTAGTGATGATTCCGATTGTGATGAAATATAGTCTTCACAGAAATAACAGACAACAGTTCCTCTGCCAGTAGACTCGTCAAGAAAAACTAGTGCCAAACACATGTCAGCTGTGGACAATGAGAGTTTTTCCCCGCGATTTCGAATGCCAGGATATTCAGCATGAACGAAATTTTTTTGTATGCAATGTAAAGTCTTTTTATGTATAACATCAGCACGAAACTGCTTTGCTACCTTTCACAACTAAATTTCAGATTTTTGGTACACCTAAAGAGATTGTACTTTTTTTTGCTTTGAGACCCAATGTACACTACGATGTACATGCTCTAAAGTGCACTTAAATTTGATCGATCAATGCCAAACTCTAAAAGTAAATAAAATATACTCTAAGCAGCAATAAATATCAAAATCAGCTTCAGCCCTTGTTTCAAATATCTGCTGGTCTCGGGAGGCTACAAGTAATCCTATTCTTGTAAACAATTTCATCAGACGATAAACCATCGGCAAAAAGGTCTGAAAAAGCCTGAAAGTCTATCAAAGGTTCGTTTCACCTCGTTTACGTGAGCGAAATCAAGGGGCGTAGAGACGTTTACTGGGATCCCATTTAGCTGCTTTGTAAGTGCCTCATTGAACTTAGAAGCAAGCAAGAAACAAATCGTAAAACCGCCGTAAATGTGCCTTTTCTAGAGAAAACAGAATCCCCT
>QLNU02015359.1:59551120-59564423 GCA_006491805.2 Dysdera silvatica | reverse complement strand
TGTATGCTCAAAAGAAATATTGAATGTACAAAAGAAATATTGAGAAAGTTGTATGCTGAAAAGGAATATTGAGAAAATTGGTCACAAATGGCGACACTGTATTCCCAGAATGGGGTGTATAAAGATACAAGGCAGAGAAATGTTTGAATTGAGACAGCTAGAAAGAAAAGCGAAACGGTATGTGAAATGCTGCTTAGGGATACAGAAAACCCAGAAGAGATTATGTCAGAGTCCAAACTCGAATCCAATCAATGGTGGACTGTTTGCAAGTGTGATTGAGATTTTTGATCGTCTGCGATTCACGCCTTTCCCCAACTATAATTTATTTTCTTTAAAATGGCAACAACGTGTAAAGCGCAGACGACCAAACACAGTTACGAATTTTGATCGTCGACACTTTATGAGAGTTCCAAAATTGTTCGACGCAATTTGTCTTCATTAAAATGGCAACACACAAGAAGCACAGACGTTCAAATACTTCATATTAAAAATATTCATCGTTCGCCCTTCGTGACTGTTTCAAAATTGGTTAATGCGATGCACTACTACAATTTATTTTCTTTAAAATGGCAACAGCACACGACATTTTGCGCGTCGATTTCACTGATGAGGCTGTATTCGATGGGGACTTAATCGTAACAACCCTTTCATGATGGATGATTCATTCCCACTATCGCTTCTTTATTGATTACCATTAATGGCGTTTCATTAATGTGTCAGTGATGCGTCGATTTATTGCGCCTACATTCGCTCCAACCCAACAAAAAAAAATGTGGCAACCGACATCGTCTCCTTCATTTTCAAAACGATATCAAATATCGAAACCATTATCGATTAGCGGTTTTCCCCTCTCATTGTTTCAATAAGCCACCATTTCAAACCTAAAAATTAAATTATATTACATGACATATATATATATATATAGTGAAATCCAACTATAATGATACTATCTATAGGAATAATTTCCTCTGGTCCTGACATATATAGTGTATCTGGTTCAAACTTACCCATAATGATAAACTGTCTAAAGCGATATCTATTTCCGGTCCCTAAAATATCGTTATATACAAATTTTACTTGCTTTTTTACATAAAGAAATGATGCGATTTTTAACTGGAAAATGATTAATAATTAGCTCATGCATTTAGCAGCTATTTATTTCATTTAATATTTGTTTAATGTGTTTAGTAATCAGTTAATACATGTAATAATTAAAACATATTTGTATGGTTTGTCCTTTAATCATAACAAAACGTCGATTTTAACTAAATCACTTTTCGGGAACGTAAGCTACAGAAACCGTTTTTTTCTTTTACTTCTTATTCTCATTATGGTAGTCTACTATATATCAGCACCGGTTCAACTGAAACTGGTTCAAAACGGTTCCAATGCTCGATTATCTACTTTATTTGAACAGACATAATTTATAAACTTAATCAAATCTTCTCAACCCGCTCTGAAAACAGATATAAATAAACACATCGACTACGAGTTTCTAAGCAAGTTTCGTTGAATTCGAAGTTTTCTTTTACGCTTTATATAAAATGGTAGGTAAAATCACGTTACTTCGCGACCTAGGATTTTCCTAGGAATCGGAACCTCATAGGAAATATCCCTATTCCCTGGTCTGGTTTCCTATGAGGTTGCGATTCCTAAGATAACCCTAGGTCACGATGTAACACAACTTTATCATCCTTTTCATATAAAACACAATAGAAAACTTTGCATAGAACGAAACTTTCATAGAAACTCGTAGTCAATTCGCCCTACTTAAGAAAAGCCTCGAACTTCCGACGTTCGATATATCATCATTCATCGGACCATCTATTCGGTATGTTTTACATACTAGAGAAACACGTAGGCCGTCATGATATAGTATTCTCAAACCCACTATAATTCACCAAGTCCAGTAAATAGCTCAGACCCCATATTAAAATTATTCACCAAAAATTACAATGTGCGTAAAAAATCCGTTTTCTAAAACACCAAGGATAAAAAATACATAAATTAATTACTGGTTTATTAGGAACTCAGCAATAAAACAATAATTATGACGGTATTAGTAATAATAGTAATTTTTGTAACTTAAATATTATATGCGGTTATAACTATGTGTTGTGACAGGTTATTGCAGAAAACAAAAAGTACAAATGGGGACTTTTACGGAAAAATTATGCAGTGAGAATGTATGCTCTTGAAAAGCAGTCGAATGTAGAAAAAGTGGAGATACCCTTACAAGGCATTATAGTATTTATTATAGTATTGCATATTATTTATTATGTATGCATATTATAGTATTTATTATGTATGTATATTATAATATTTATTATGTATGTATATTATAGTATTTATTATGTATGTATATTATAAGTATTTATTATGTATGTATATTATAGTATTTATTATGTATGTATATTATAGTATTTATTATGTATGTATATTATAGTATTTATTATAGATGTATATTATATATTTATTGTATATTATGGTATTTATTATGGATGTAGTTATTATGGTATTTATTATGGATGTATATTATAGTATTTATTATGGATGTATATTATAGTATTTATTATGGCGTATATTATAGTATTTATTATGTATATTATAGTATTTATTATGTATGTATATTTAGTATTTATTATGTAGTATGTATATTATAGTATGTATTATATATGTATATTATAGTATTTATTATGGTATATTATAGTATTTATTATATATTATATTTATTATGCAAGTATTATAAAATTATTATGTATATTATAGTATTTATTATGTATACAGTATTATAGTATTGTATATTATTTATTATGTATGTATATTATAGTATTTATTATATTGTACTAATAAAAGTATAAATATTTTGAAAAAACGCTTGTTGTGAATTTTTCAATAATCAAAAGCTTTGATGTAATTGTTTGGAAACAAGCACTATTTTTCCCTGCTTTCAGTACCGACACAGGGTCAATCTAAAATTTCTACCGAAGTAATTTTAAATCCCATGAAATTGGCAATTTAATCAGTATCATCCCATTAAACGGAAAATTTAATAAACACTTCTCCACTTAATTGGCAATTTAATAAATGCATTCCTATTAAATTGGCAATTTAATAAATACCTTCCTATTAAATTGACACTGTTTTAGTATTCAAACTCGCATTAATACCAATAGGTACATAATTCGAGTTTGATATCGTAATTACTAATTGATATACGTGTAGAATTATTTTTTATCTAAAACAAAATTTAATAATTTATAAGAATATAGTTTGATCATAATATAACCGCCTGTAATCTACATTCAACCCGACCAATGAAAGAGCGAGTATAAAAAGCTAAAAATGATTTTTTTTTTGATTATATATAAGGTGCAATTGTTTTTTATTTTTACATTATTGCAAATCGATTAATATTATTATACGTATTCTCGCTCTCGGCGGTATACGAATCTTGATAATGGCAGTGTCAAGTACTCAAAACTTCTTACTGTAGATTATACAGGCGTTGTGTCTAAGAACTTCCTGATTATTCAGTATGTGTTTAAAATGGTGGCCTTTTAACTCAGTGTAGGTATTTGGATCGAATGCAAGTGTTTTCAGGCTTCTGTGCAAGTGTTTTCAGGCTTCTGTGCAAGTGTTTTCAGGCTTCTGTGCAATGTGGTTGCTGTTAAGCCTGTAATAGCTGACAGAACTACAGGTACAATGTCAACTCTTTCCATATATCACATAAATTTGATTTCATATCTGAAGTCTTGGTGTTTGGCAATTTTATTATGTATGTGATATTTATGTTGTTTGTGTTTGGAGGTTTTGTTAGCTTTATTAATTAGTTTATATCTAGTCGGTTGTGTCTTGTCAGTTGTTATTGTGTTCCTTTATTATTATTATTATTATTATATCAATGCTTTTTGTATTTTGCAGCGCAAAAGTAAATAACATCATGCCGCGTCGGGGCGTACAGTTTTCAGAGGAATCCGAACCTCTTTGGCCAAAGAAATCTAATCCCGAATTGTGGGACAAAAATAAAATGGCGCCCACTCTGGAATACCTCTGAGGTCAAGTATAAATTAATGACATTGTAAGGGTCAGTATTATTGCCAGTACTCGGCTGTCTCAACTGAGGTTAATGAACCTATTTTATCTGTCCCTATTTTAATAAATGTCTCAAAGAGAAGCGTGTCCAGAGTTTGGAGCGGAATATCAGGAGACATTAAAAAAAAAGCGATTGACACGTCTTAATATGTCCTATTTGTAGCAATGCTACCTATATGAACGGGGCCGGGGACAGGGAAGAGCAAATGTTGTTAACTGCTCAGGGAAAAGGCCCCGACGTGAGACTTTAATAACGTAATCAGCAACGTGGAGTTTTAAAAATTATGGGGGTCTTGGGGCCCATATAATTCTATGTCCATGAACGTAACAAACATAATTGGCTGGGGGGCTCCTGCTCCACTTAATTGACTAGGCGTACACAAATCCTGTCACCAGTCCTGAATGTGATTTACCATATAGTTTCTTTTTCCTAACACATGGCAGATCGTCAAAAACAAAACCGTAGATTTAACACGACTTCCAAAATAAAATGCGCCTTGTACGACCAGGCTTGCCTTTTTTTCTTTTTTTTTTTCTTTTTTTTTGGACGCAAAGACAGCAAGTGTCATGCTGCGCCTAGACAAGGGCCGCATTAAGGAGCTCATCAGCACCCTTAGACACTTTTGCCAACGGCTCTCCTCAACAATTCCATCCCCTCCTTCTCCCCCCTCCTTCCCTAAATTAAAAAATAAAACCTAGATGACGCTTAATTAGTGTATCAACGATTTATTACAGTTAAATAGTACTTACTGGATGCTATAAGGACAAAAAATATCAAGTGGGTGGGGAGCAAAGATGTTTTGAATTATCTTTAGATTTCTTACGTAAGCGTTAGACATATTAGAATAATAAAAAAAAAGATTAATTCATTAAATAATATATACCGTGTATATATCATAAAAAAATCTTTCTCGTTGTTTTCACTTTCAAGTTATTTACACTTTTCGACGCTGCTTGGTTTTAGAAAACTTATCTAATACTTCTTGAAAGTTGAGTGTAGATGTCATGTCATTTTCGATTACCGGAATAGCTAGGGCGGTCAATTTGACATCTTTCATGGAGTTGCTCTGGTAGTTTTCGACACGCTGTGATAGCTCCGTGCTGTATCATTACTGCGTAGATTCGAGACGCTTCTATATTAATGTAGATGAGTATTCCTTGTTATTGTATTTATTAATGCGTAGATTCAAGACGCTTCTATATTAATGTAGATGAGCATTCATTGTTATTGTATTGAATAATGCGTAGATTCGAGACGCTTCTATATTAATGTAGATGAGTATTCCTTGTTATTGTATTTATTAATGCGTAGATTCGAGATGCTTCTATATTAATATAGATGAGCATTCCTTGTTATTGTATTTATTACTGCGTAGATTCGAGACGCTTCTATATTAATGTAGATGAGCATTCCTTGTTATTGTATTTATTACTGCGTAGATTCGAGACGCTTCTATATTAATGTAGATGAGCATTCCTTGTTATTGTATTTATTAATGCGTAGATTCAGAGTGGCGTAAAGTATTCTTTATTTCGCTCTTGGTCTTTTAGGTTTTTAACTTAAAAGAATCGATTTTTTTTAATTTTGCCCCCTTAAAAATTTTGCACCATAGGCACGGGCCTAGCACGCCTAATGGGAAATAGGGCCCTGGCCTAGACCTATAGTTTTCTGGGGAATCCGTATCTTATATGACCTAGGGAACCAACCCCCAGAGTACGGTGAGCAGTTAGTCAGAAAGCGTTCTAGTTTTTGGCGCCTTTGGTGGTCAAACCCAGGATTACGGCTCGTCAGGCGAACGCATTGCCATTTTGCGACCACAGGGCCCACAACCCAGGCTAACTAGCTATCGAATGCAGTGCAGCCGGTTAGAAGATGATGGCCGTAGAAATGTGTAATTTCTCCATCGAAACATCTTTAATAATATAAATGATAAAATCACGCACGAGTTATAATGATGATAATGTGGATTATTGATGTGGTTGCTCGCGGTGGCTCAAGGATTAATGAAAAAGAACTTAACAAAATCACCAAATACAAAGATCTGCAGATCGAAATCGAAAGGTTATGACGAAAAATAGATATAGGCGCACTGGAAGCAATTCCATCAAATCTCGAAAGTTATCTAAATGCAATTAAAATGGACTGACGAACGTTAAACGGAAAGGTTCGTCAATTAGAAGACTATTATTAGGTGAAATTACTTATAACAAAAGCATATGGTCTATAATGAAATTACTTGAACCATAGTATTCAACTGAAAGCACATTTTAAAAGTAATTGAATTTATTAAAGCACTTTAATGAATTTAATAAATTGGTAATCAAGTTAATTGATAAATTGATAATGAAGTTAGTTGATATGATAATGAAGTTAGTTGATAAATTGATAATCAAGTTAGTTGATAAATTGATAATCAAGTTAGTTGATAAATTAATAATCAAGTTAGTTGATAAATTGATAATCAAGTTAGTTGATAAATTGATAATCAAGTTAGTTGATAAATTGATAATCAAGTTAGTTGGTAAATTGATAATCAAGTTAGTTGATAAATTGATAATCAAATAAGTTGGTAAATTGATGATCGTTAATTGATGAAGTAATAAGAGTATATTGATAAATTGATAATCATGTTAATAAATTGATAATTAGTTTAATAAATTGGTAATAAATTTGATAAATTGTTAATAAATTTGTAAATTGGTAATAATTTTGATAAATTGATAAGAATTTTGATACATTGATAATAAATTTGATAAATTGATAATAATGTTAATAAGTTTAAAATGCGAAGATATACATTAAACATAAACATTAAAAAAAATACGTAAACTATATTAAATTCCAAGGTACCAATTAATGAAAATGAAAATGTGAAACCCGTTTTGATTAATTGAAATCGTTTAGTCCTATTATCTCAAATTCTTATCCGTAAGGATTAACTGAATAGAAAATTTATTTTAGCAAAAAAAAGAAATGAGGTTTAATGTTTTTATAGTATTTAATTTGATTAAAAGAAATTCACTGTGGTACGATTTTAATTAATAATTAACATGATTATCTATGTGTAAAATAATCTACGTACCTGTACCACTCGAGACCCCTTTGGTAGTGGCGATCAAAGAAGTGCGTCTCCGGCCCTGAGGCTCTAATGTCCGGATGTACCCTCAGAAACTCAAGAAGTGCCCTGGTACCACACTTTTTGACACCAATAATAAGAGCTTGCGGAAGTCTCTTCACTGGAGGACTTACCACGCTTTTTTGTTTATGCCAGTTTCCTGTCCAAGAGGAGGTAGAAGTGAGAACTTCTTGGAGATGAAGGTTTTTGTTGTTGATGCTGCTGTAATTGGACACACTGCCTTTTCCCCAAGATCTGGAGGACGACCGATACGATCCATCGTCAGTCGATAGCGGCTTCAATTCTTGAGCAGTTTCGTAACTAGGTTCTATTCTTTCTTTGATACCTCTAGGTAACCACGCCTTTACAATGTACTGGTCTGGTCTCCAATGGGGAGAAACAGGTCTGACAATGGATCCTTTATCTTCTGTAGAACTTGTTCTGTCAATCGAACCTTCTCCAGATATTCTTAGCTCAGATGGATTTCCGATGGGCGGGCGGCAACAGATGAAGGTGTACCAGGAGAAACAAGCAAAGAATCCGCAGCATCCAACAGCAAGAAACAAGGCACTGCGTACGCTTCTTCTTTTCCTACATCTCAACTCTGCCATCTTCGAGTAGGGTCTCTGCCACCTATCTAAAGTCCAAGAATGTTCTCCAAAACTTTGTCATCGCAGAAAAATTGTAAGTCCACAAATTAATTTTAAAAGTTTTGTAGCAAACTGCTTTTAGTTCATGTGGGTGGTATTATCTCCTCTTCTCCAGAAGTCCTAACAATATGCGACTTTTTGATCTCCATGCTTAGAAATGTTGATCGTTTTTCCCTCTGCTACTTTGTGGACGTTAGCAGACGATGCAGCAAGTTTTCTGGTCAATAATTTGATATGTGTCATCAGAAGTAACTATCTTGTGACCCTAGTTGCTGAAAATTAACGTTTTGAAAGAAGTAATCATAGGAGTTTTACAAAAAAAAATTATGTCGAATTTGGCGAGGAAAACGTAATTTCAGTTTCAAACTGTTCTGTCCTACATGTCACTAGATAACAAGTGTTGTCGAACTGTTTGTTTTCCTCCATATCCTCTGACGCATGAAACAGTACCTATTTCATAAATGTTGTTTTAATCGTGGATGAAATCATAGTTCAATATTCAAGTCCATGGTTTTGATGGCATTATGAAAATGTTCCAGACAATATCAATATGAAACTTGTATGGAAATGTTCTGCTATAAAAGCTATTCGACTTGCAAAACGCTAAAATATTCATGGTGATATAAAATGTCGAAACTGAAGGATGAAACGCTTGTTGCCTGTTTTTATTTCTTAAACTTAGCTGCAGTAGAAAATTTCCGCATATTTTGCACCAACTTTATGTTTCCCGATGGAGCCTTGAAAAACATTACGAGAAGTTTCGTCTACACGTTGGAGCGAAAATGTTTTGTTTACAGTCGCCTGAATTTCAAACAGGGCTGCAGACTCGCACGAACTCTTCTCCAGTGTTGTCAAGAGCATGCGGAAAAAATATCTGTAACAACGTGGTTTCCTTTTCGCGTGATAACAAATGGTTCTGTTGCCTCGACAGGAAATTGCGCCGTAGCAGAGACCATGGTGAAAAGGTTCCTCCACCCACACTGAACGAAGGTCCGCTCGAACGCGAACTGCCTGTATTCTAGCACTACTTCGTTAGTTAAACGTGCTGGAGTCTCTTTTGATGCAACGCAGCGCCCTCTATTGGTGATTTCCTTGTTACGGACGTGAGTGGCAAAGGAAGGTTGTCTGTCATCGATTTTGCTAAGGAATGGTCCGAACTAAACACTGTACTATGGTCTTTGGCGAAAAAGCTTTCTATTTGGCGAGCATTTTTCGTTCGAGTTTATTTCTTATTTGTTTATTTATTAAAATAATATCCCCATTCAACTAATATCCATTTCGACTGACAGTGAGATCTTCAAGGAATATACATTAACACACAAAAAGTACATTTAGCAAAAGAACGTTCACATAATCTCTCTCTCTCTCTCTCTCTCTAGTTAACTATTAACTTTTATATCTTAATTGTTCACATCCTTTTGGAAGTAGGGACTTGTGTTAACAATACAGAGATTCACTTTCAATAGAGTTTTTGGTGGACGGCAATTAATATACTAAATCAAAGGACGAACTTCGCAAATTCAACCGTTTTAGAATCGCCTCACACTTCCTCTATCAAGCCGGGATCAAAGCCCGTGCCATAGGCTTTGAGGCTTGAGATGACTGTGTTCTCGTCTTTGGCCTAATGAGGTCGTTATCTCGGACCATTCTCTGTTTCCAGGACACAGAGCTCATTAAGCTTCGGCTAATTCTAGCTCCAAATTACTGCTATTGCCTTCGGTTAGTTAAATATGGTATATCCGCCAAGCTTCTTTCGCTTTTCTGCAAAATGAAGATTCGAACATTAAAGTGAATCGAGATCTAAGAAAGAAAATCTTATCTTGTAGCGAGTCTTATGATCATACTTACGAGATTCTGTGAAAGAAGGCATAATATCACTGGAATAAAATCACAAATGAGTAGGATTTTGAAAAAACAACGCAAAATCGCGATAAATAAAAACTTACAGCAATCTTATTGATGTAAACTAAGAATAAATTAAATATATTAAAGAAACCAAATATATTAAATTCATTAAATTGTACATATTAAATTCATTAAATTGTATATATTAATTTAATTAAGTTATATATATTAAATTAATTAAATTGTATAGATTAAATTAATTAAATTTTATATATTTAATTGATTAAACTTTATATATTAAATTAATTAAGTTTTTGTATATTAAATTATTTAAATTGTCTATATTAAAATTATTGAAATTGTATATATTAAATTATTGAAATTGTATATGTTAAAATTATTGAAATTGTATATATTAATTATTGAAATTGTATATATTAAATTATTTAATTTGTATATATTAAATTAATTAAATTAAATATGTCTATAAAACCGGCTGATAGTAAAGTTTCATTTAAATAAAGCTAGAACAACACAATTAGAATAAAATCTTATCGAGGTAAAATCGTATCTCCATAAAATCGCTATCATAAAATTTTATTTGATTAATATTGAATATAATAATCGATATTAATCTAATGAATTCGAATATTAATCGATGTCGTAAGGAGAGAAATTATCGGTATACGTATATGGGAGGGACTGATACTAGTGCTATATGAAGACGGTGTATACATCACAAGAAGGATAATTTTACGTATTAATAAATAAGTATGCGTATAAATATTTCGTAATCCGTAATTCTTACGGTTAATGAGCTACATTGAAGATAATTATCCATAATTAATGATACTTGTATACTCAGCAAACATCGATATTTTCAAAAGTATACGCGCCAAAGATGATGAAAATCAGTGCCGGTTTTATAGGTGCGCCAACTGGGACCGGGACCAAGGCTACAAACTGGAAAAGTGTGTTCGCTATATACAGTGAAAATCGTTTATAACGACCAACCGCATATAACGATGGAATTTTTACAAGAAGTTTGGTTTGCTATTCTACTCCATACTAAATATATCGGTTATAACGACATCGTATATAACGACGAAACCTGCTATAACGACGGCGATTTTGTAATCTACGTAGATTCTAACTAGGGAAATTCGTATCGGATATAACGACGCGACTTGACAGTCATAAAGCAGAACCACATAGGTTAATTATTAAAATTTAAAGTTAGTTATTAAAATTTAAGCGTTATTCTAATCTTGTTTATTTACAAATGTCCGAGAAAGTTTTATTACTGCTAAACCTGAATATTAAAGATAGTGAACTTAAAAAGTGATTTATTAATTGAATATCACGAGGGTCATATTCTTTAGAGGCCTATTTTATTTTTTCAGCGTAGAGCCCACAAAACTCTTAAACCGGCACTGTTCGGAAGTCATTAGTATAATATAATAAATATTATTCATTAGATTTGTTTTCTACATTATATACTTTAGTAGTATTTTCTACAATTTTTTCAATTTAAAAAACTAAGAAAGTACTATGTATTTAGTGTGGCTATAAATATAATTTAACATAAACGGAAATTAAATTCATTATAATTAAGTATATTTTTATTTAATTTTGAAACCAAAAAGTTTAATACTTTTTATTATCAAAATAATTTATAAAACTCTAGAGTGTACTATACTGCAGGCTACTATGATTTTAAAAATATATCGTTTATAACGACTATCGGTTATAACGACCGAATTTGCACGGTCCCTTGAAGGTCGTTATAACCGATTTTCACTATATCACCCCTTGATATTAAACCACATTATTTTCTTTAAGGTCACATTCCATAATCTTCTGTAGAGCAATTCGATTCCTCCCATGAGCCCCTATAGTTTTTAAATTGCTACGCTAGGCACGCACATGCTCACACACACGCACACACATGCATGCACGCGCACACACATACGCACGCACGCACATACAGACAGACAGACAGACATGCATGCATGCATGCATGCATACATACATACATACATACATACATACATACATACATACATACATACATACATACATATGAAATATTGGGATTAATATGTTTGTTTTATAAAACAAAGATAATTAAGATCAAGATGCTCCAGGGTTCGCAGTTTTACAAAGGAAATGCCTCTAAACAACCTTACATCAGCATTTACGTGGCTTCTATGCTTTAAGGACACACTGTACGTTTTATATGCATATCCAACTATAGTATTAGCCGACTGGTTTACCCTGCGTATCGATCATACCGCCAATCTAATTAGTGACAAGGGATGTCTCGACTCTCAAACAAATCATTTTCCCAGGCCTGCAATAACACTAGTCACCTCTCGAATTCAACGCAACTCAGCCTAAGTCAAGTAGAATGATTTTAGAATCAAACTTCAATGCATCCCTTGCATTTCCATTTCAATGAACATTCTATGCTCTCTCTCTCTCTCCCTCTCTAGGATTCTATACGGTACTAGAATTTCGATCACTTTCAATATTTAATTCCTTGCAATTAACAATCCATTTCAGAAGAGTTCAAGCCTTGTCTCTCCATCTTGAAAAAGTACAGCGTCTTTCTTTGTATTAACTTTGTCTACAAAATGTTATGAATATTAATTAGCAAAGATATCTCCACTGCCTAATAGTGGTTGTCGAATACTCTGAAGTCTCGATAATCGGATAATCGATAATTTCGAGAGAGAGAGGGGTCACGTCAGATTATCAAAGAGACGGTTTGTAAAATATAAAAAAGCAGTACTTTGACTATGAATAATAATTTTTATTGAAACCGTTATTAATTATTCAAATAATTTGTTCAGTTTCGACTTAAAAGTTAATTAATTTTAATTGAAATTCTAGAGTCAGTTTTAATTTGATTTTAAGAACTCTGATAATGAACATATCCTTTGTTTCATAAGCTCAAATTAGCTCAGATTATACTGTCCGTTCGTGAAAAGTAGTCCGATGGAACGATTAGAAATAAATGGAAATAGCGTCACAAACGGGCTTGTCGATTACAGAAGAGAGGGACCCAATTTCAGAATTTGTTTTTAGCGAACGTTTGTCTGCGCCAAAAGTAAGCTCTAAAATGAAGTCCCTCCCCCACTGCTGTAATCGACAAGGCGGTTTGTAACGTCACCTCCTATTATTTTTACCTGTTCCATCAGACTACTTTTCTCGAATGGATAGTAGAAATTATGATCTATATTTTCATGCAAAAATCTTTTTTCCTTTTTGTAAGTAAAGCTTCACTCTAATTTAATATGGAATACGGAGGAATAATGGTCAAGTACTGAATACAGAATAAATAATTGCGAAATCCAAAGAGCGATTCCATCTTTTGCATTAAGTGTGATCATTTTCATCGGGAACTGTGGAAATTTTCTCCTTAAGAATTTAAGAATTTTCTCTTCTTTGTGTGTGGCAGCTGACCGAAGTAAAAGTTCCTGGTTGTTATGAGAAAGAGTGAATATTCTTGTAAATGAATAACAGAAAAAGACAACGAAGTTGGTAGCCAAATTTAAGAGTATTGTATATAATAACATAATTAATACGGTGATA
>QLNU02015359.1:59539146-59551020 GCA_006491805.2 Dysdera silvatica | reverse complement strand
ATTATTATTATTTTAAAGTCTTTATCTTATATTAAAAATTGAGTTATCCATCTTAGGTTAAAAAATCCATAGGTAACTGAATTGTTTTAGAGTTTATAAATTTTTGATTTATTACTGTCTACTTTAATTTTCCCATTAGAAATCTCCTATTAGAAATCTGAAAAAAATATGACACATTAAATTTGCAACGAAACGTCACGTTAAAGGTTAAAAATCTTTACGTTGACATATTGAAATACGAAATGCCCTCTAAAATTCAAAATTTTTAACGCCGTAACATCATGCTTGGCATCGTGATATAGTTCACAGTCAAAACGAAACAAGCCTTAACAGAAAATATATTCAGCGTTCCGAAAGAAAACGACTTTTTCAGCACTGAATCCATTGTGTTTCCATTGTGTTGATGATGTATTTTTTAACTGTTAAATACTTAGGTGTGCATTGGAGAGCTTTACTTTCTCTGATGATTCTGTATGTGTTGTATGTACTGTGTTTCATGCACAAAATTATTAAAATTTTATATAAAATTTCCTTCAGGTTTTATTTAAGATATATATATATGAAATGTAAATAGATTTATTATTTGGGCTTAAGTCCCATTTCCGAGACACGTCATTATGTATATGCATATATTCCGTAGTTCAAAAAAAATTCTAATTGGAAAAAGAAGTTTAAAAATTTCGAAATTCTTGTAAAACCCGAGGAATTGTTAATCTAGAAAATTAAAAATTTTCTTTGATAAACTTCAATGTTAAATCAAGCTATATTCTTTGGACTATTACCAGAGTCAAGTGATTCTTCTTGGAAGAAATATGGCTGTCCTCTCTTCACTTTCATAAGCGCCACAGGGAGCCCTCAGCAAAGCAGATGAGGTTTTTGTGGAAGAGACCTCCCATTGACGACAAAGCGAATGGGTGAAGAGAACACGAGGACCATGTCTGGAGGAAAATGCTCTACTGGGACCACAAAAGCTGTCCTGCACAGATGTGTCTCCCATCCACATGGATAATCGTCGACCTCCTCTGCGACTCCTCGATAAGTATTTGGATCATCTACAGGATGATGAATAATTAGTTCTTCCCCATTGATGTTGATATGATCATACTCTTTTGTTCGATGATTCATCGACAGGAAAGCATCTAACTGATAAGCGATGAGCAAATCCGGAGGACCGATCCACTTTCAAAGACTTTCCTCTCTTTGCAAGATTAATTGCTGCGATCCAAACTAATGGATTTGGCGTACTCAATTCGACTGATTGAAAAATTTGTCCTAAAATAAGTAAAATTATTCTTTTGGTATATTTCTCGCAAAATAGGACTAAAATTTTAATTAGTGAAGACACACTTATGCTTGAAATGGAAGAATAATCTACAAATGCAAAAAAAAAGGATTTGCGACTGTTCTAGGAACACTGGGTGAAATATTTATTATTCCAATGAAATAGTTGAATTATTTCGATTACGATTAATTTAAACCTCAAATTGATTAAACTGGTACGCTTAGAATAAGTTTTTTCCCTTCTTCTTTGAATAAAATTTCACCTGTGCTCTCGGTATGTCTTTTCACTCTGAGAATAGTATTTCCTTTCTTTCTAAAAGACTTTTTTTAGGAGCAATGCATTTTAATATTACATAATATTGGCGCTATAGCGTTTTTTCTTTGTTGTCTCTGGATTTAAAATTGAGGGTTCTACCCTTTGGAAAAATGAAAATTCAAGCTTTAATATGCGTATTAAAATTTTGAAATTTGACAAAACGTTCTGCCGCACTTAGCTTTTAGAGTTACTATTAAAGTATCCGCGAAAACACCATTTTGTGGCATCCATAAATTTTAACATTTTAAGTATTTTTGAAAAGCTAGATACAGTTATATGTATGTTTCAAAAAATTTACACATGTATGTTCACAACTATGTTTAATATAATAACATTATTATTATGTACGTTTAATGTTATTATATAATATTATCTTGAAGCATACATATTTCAAAAATTTTAAACATTAATATGTGAATCGTATATTTGTGTATAAACGTGTAGCTCTTTCTTCCAGCTCATAATATTTACATACTAACTGAATTTCACTTCATTTTCTTCCTTGTGTTGTGGATTATTTGTGACTTTGAATGGTTCTTCAATGTAAGGAGTATATTTATTCTTTAGTAATGAGTACCTTGACCCTTCAGTAATGAACACAAACTTTAGTAATTGACATAAGAATTCTTTTATATAAATAAGTACCAGTGGCATTCTGCTATTAATTATTAGGAATAGCGACTGTGAGTAATATTCCATTAATTTTCTAACTGTTTTTGCGAATTAATTAACCATTTTATGAGCGCAAATATTCCAAATATAGATTTTTTTTAAAAAAACGATAGTGTGTAAAGTAAGACTGGCAAAAATAGCTATATAGCTATTTGTGATAACTATACAAATTTTCTGAATTGAATAAATAAACACAAGACTTCATTAACAGAAGAACGAACGTAACGAAGTTTATGCATGTTAAGTCAGCATTCATAGACTTGTAAACACAGACGATGCAAACATACTACCATGTAAATTCTGTCATACAGCTCTACAATGCAAATGCTATAATTCATTGATATCATACAAATTTGCGTGAAGTGTTAACCTCTACAAAATAATTAATGAAATATAGCAGGTCAATTTTTTATTAGTTATTATAAGTTTACTCACCAGAATGATTTGTAAAGGGTGATTTAAAATTGAAACATTGCATCGAAGATAATGATTTTTTTATTGTTTATTTCAAAAAATAAATTATACCAATCAATCAACTTTATTTCATGCGAAACATATATTTTCTTTGTTTTTGTGTGCAGTATACAAACTTTAGTTTACTCGGCCTGGGCGGTAGAGGGGAAAGATTTGTAAAACCTAAACTTGTCTACGAAAATTTTCATATCCTCTAAAAAGTTTTGAATGGACAAGTTTACACGCGAGTAAATTGAAATGCCGACATTGCTTGTTTTTGTCAAGAACCATCAGCTTATCTCTATAAGGTCCTATAAGCCTTCATATAAGACTGCATTACATTTATTTATTCATAACCGTCAGGAATTTCATACGATATTATAGAATATTGCTTAATTGCGGAAACTAAATGTACAGAGTGGAAACATTAGTGTTATTATAATCCCGACATTAACTTCCCCAGCAAATTATTTCTGTAAATTCTTGTCAGAAAATGGCTTTCACTTGAGTGATAAATTAGATTTATACACCGGCCAGAATGAGAACTTTGGTCTTAACCAATTGGTCACGTTTCACAGATATTTATTTGTAGAAGGTCCTTATATTCGTTCTTCAAGAGGAACTGGAAATCTCTTCAGAAAAATCATCCCCACGCTCAAAGTAACAGTTCCTCCTGTCCATCCTTGCTCTTGGACTTCTCCACTGATATCATTAGATCTTCTTTTTCAACGATAAAATTGTACGGGTAGTCTTTGCCCATAAGTGCTCTCCTCGTCCTTCCGTTGTTCGGTATCTTCAACTGGATGCTCCTCATGATTGAAGGCTCAACAAGTCAGAAACTACACAACAGAACTTCTGTGGCAAATTTAAGTAGATTCATTGGAAAATTGATTAGTATGTATTGACATACACGTACTGGTATTCTGTGGTTGAAAATTGTATGCTATCCACTCTTTTAATTTTTATACTTAGACATTGAATGCAATAAAGGAAATGGAAACTACGTACTATGGTTTAGAATATGTGCACTGCTTACTAAGAGTTAAGGAAAGAACAGACAGGTTTTGAGATATAACTTTAACAAAAAACATATAAAGCATGAAATTTGGCACGAATACAGACAATGAAGTGGTTTAATGTGTTTTACATTTATTTTGTCTAATTTTTTCTTTGAAAATCCTTCTAGTGGATGAAAGTAAACAATTTATTTTAAAAAACTTGTAAGATAAATCTTAATACATAGGATATTTTTACTCCTAGCTGGAATGTTAGCTTGGAACGTCCTCTTCATGTTCTCAATTAGACTGAGAGTTTCTTTATTTGAGAGCAAAATAAATAAACAAAATCCATTTTGTTTATTAATATATATATAAATATTTTAATTATTATATTTTATATCTGTACATATTTTAACATCTGTTTAAACTCATTTGTAACCTGTGGCAAATAAAATTTATTATTTATTTATTAAATGAGTTTAGAGACGGAGACAGGGCAGCTAATTCTCTTCTTAAATGGCTCCTAAATAATATCTTCTTAGATACATGCTGAATAAGGAGTTCTAGTGATCAAGCTACTCAGTCTATTCACTAAATGCTTTGATTGGCAAGGTGCTTGTTGACTACAGCTTCTTCATTAGAATGGACATTGTCCTTCATTTAAATAAATAAATCATCTACTATGTCAAAGTATGGTTTAACATATTGGACAGCATCCCGATATCATAGAGCAGAGGTTCTTTAACTTTCCTAGACCGCGGACCCTCTTCAGAGATCACTCGCCCTTGCGGACCCCCCAAGAATTAACTCAAAGTTTAAAGCCCGGAATTTGCATCATATGTATTTATTTCTAGTGTTTCATCACTAATTTTCACTATTTAAGGAAAGAATTTTTCGTCCCCTCATAATTTATTCTTAGCATTAAAGAGCCAATGCTCTTTTCTTAGTATTTTTTCGAACCTTTGTAATACTGGGCGAGTCTCGCGAGGGAGTCCGCGGGCGACAGTTGAAGAACAGATGTCTTAGAATATTCAGAGATTCATCAGTAAACATATTGATGTTATTGTAAACGCCTAAAGAAATTCCTTCCCAAGCCATCATACTGTCCCTTCAGTAAGAAGTATCTCTCTTTCTCTCTCTTTTTCTCTCTACCTCTTTCTCTCTCTCTCTCCAGAATATTAGTACGGCTTTGTCCTGTTTCTTCCTCTATCCCCAGTACATGACCTAACATGATTCAAACTGTTACAAATAAATTTGACACCCACGTATTAGTAGTTCAAACTAGAGCTATTTTTGTTTTGGAGAAAAAGAGACACCCTCCTCATCCAGGGTGAGGACGGCGTCTCTTTTTCTCCTAAACAAAAATATCTCTAGTTTGAGCTACTAATACGTGGGTGTCAAATTTATTTGTAATAAAAAATCCCCCACGAAAAACTCACAAAAATCTCGCCCCGATGGCTTTGTGTGTTGACCAATATTTGATGATTCAAACTGTATTGTTTACCTAAATTCGTTTGTGAATAATGCTGAGAGGCATTCGTGACTCTACTATTACTCCGTGTGACATATTCTGCTTCCTAAGTTAGTCGAGTTGCCCCGTTTAAACTAATGAATCACAATTAATCACAAACAATGGGGCCTTCTGGCAAAATATACTTCCTTGTGAAGTCTTCTCCTCGCAGTGAAAACAAATGTCCGTCTTCCTGTTGCTGCAGAATGGTAGGCAACAAGTTGAAGAATGCTTATTTTTTATTTTTCTGTGTCCAAAAAGACCTGAAAACTATTTCTAAGAAGAGTGGTAATTAACGAATGGTCTGGGGCTGGTTTTCTTCAAACCATAAATTTCCTCGAAAACTCATTCTACAGCCTGTGAACAATATTGTCACTAATGTCAACCATTTTTCCGTACTGGCTAAGGCAGCAGCAGAAACAACAGGCACTAGGAAGGGAAATTATATTGAACATCGGACGAGTAAGATCATCGTTGGATGACTGTGCAGCAGTCCTTTTATCACTGATGAAGCGGACTGCTGCTGATGCGTCCGAAAGCTTGAGGGATCTTTTTCATTGCTATTTTACTATGTTTTAACCTTCTATGTAATTTGCCTGCCATCTATCTACTCGTCAGCTTAGAAAATCTGTCAAAAGAGTCTTCTAAGACATAATTTACACACTGTTTAAGACATAGAGTTTCAACGTCTGCTAAACTTCATTTTGACATTAATTTATTCGTGTAAGTGAAAGTTAATGCGACAACACCGGTCTGGGATAAGGTGTCTATTTCTTTTTAAAGTATTGATTGTGCTTTCCATTATTTAATAATTTTATTATGCTTTATTATAAGTCAGGTAAAGTATATTCGATGCCTTTATCATTTCTTACAATGCTATTGTGGAGAAACTATTGGTTGCTTAATTTTTAATGTAGTATATTTATATAATTTACAATTAAAGCTACCTTAATTTGAAGTTTGAAAGCGGCAACTGCACTGTCAGTATAATATCTCAAAATTGCTCTATCTTTCTTTTTCTTTTTTTTTCCTTTTCTTTTTCCTAATTATTATGATTGTTTCTTATAATTTGACATATTTGCTTTTACTTTTTTTTTGCTTACCGTTATCAAACTCATTCATTAAAATAAACTAGAGTGAACTCTTTGTATTATTTGCTTTGCTTGAGATTCTACTTTCCAGGTTTATATTTTATATTCCATTCTATATATTCTATTCTATGTTATATTACCATACTGGGGAATTGTTACGAAATCCATGATTTAAATTTAATATATTCCTAATATATATTTGATAAAAGTATCTTTATAATATATAATCAATAAAATTTGTTTATGGTATTTAAAGAATTGTGAGCGCTTAACATATAAACCACAAATATCTCTGTAATATGTAGATAAACTATCTTATCTTAAATCATGGATGATACAGATAAACTATCAATTATCCTTAAAGCATTAGGACCATAACATTTAAATAAAGCTTAATTAGAGATTTTAAAATGATGTATTTTAAAAATCCCATTAAAATATAGCTAATCCTTTAAAATAAAAAAAACCACTCATATTGCAGTGTTAAATGACTTAAAAAATATCCTGAAAGGTAATTTTATAATTTTAAACGATTAAAATTTAATTAAAGGAATGTACATGATTAACAACAAGTCCCAACTTCTAATGGAATCAACAAAAACAATGTTCATTTAGTTTTATATATAGTATCGTTTAACCAATAAAAATAAATAACAGTTTAATAATTTACGGCCAATAAAGTTTGTTAGCAGCCAGCTAAACCTAAAGCAACAAAAATTTGGTCTTTGACAAAATAATTGCCCCGAAACTAACCCATATATTTTCAATTGCTTTCAGGCCGCTCTTAAATTGGATGTCGTCCCGCTCTAAAACGAATAGCGATTACGATTAACTCGGAATGAATCGTTTTGGAGAACCAACCGAGTGAAAGCTCATTGAACACTTATTCGTTCGTTCCTCCTGCTCTCCTCCTTTTCCGGCCCGTCATTGGAAAAAAATCTTTCCGGCTTTATTTTCCGGAAAATGCTTCTTCTTTTTTTTCCAGTTTTGGGTAGGTTTGTTCGTTCGTTATATCATCGATTTATTGGTAGGTCCTGATTTGATTGATGACCGAAATGTAAAAAGGAAGAAGGTAAATTACAGGGCGATTTGCAGCCTTAATGCTTGCAATTTAGGGCCGGCGAGGGAACTAATAAGTTGCATTTAATGACTCATAAATAGGCTTGTATATTTTTAATTCGGCAAATTCTTCAATAAGCCTGAAAACTTTCCCGCGAAAAATAATCGGTCTAGAAGTTCATAGAGTGCAACTCTTGTCTTGTTTCGTTCCCGCCAAATTCATTTGCCACGGTCTTAGACCAAGTTAACGAGTGAGGCAACATTTTCTGGAAAGATCGAGTTAGTCTTGCCTCGATGCAGACCCGAAATGCCTTGGGAACTATTATGTCTAATGACATGAGCCGCTAGTAAGAAAAGAACACTGCATGTCTTGCCATTATTCCGGAAGAACTTTGTCCAGGCTTTTGCAACTTGTTCCCGGAACGTGATATTATTCCCGGATGATAAATTGGACGGCGAGAAACTATTACCTTGGCGAGATATTAACGAGTGATTTGTTGCCACGCTGGAACACCAGATTCCCAAAGGAAATTTTAAGATTGTAAATCCCATTTATGACGTCATAGTGATCAAAAATTAATTGCAAATAGGAAAAATAATTTTCTCAGTTTGAAATGCAAAATTAAAGGCTAGCTCTTTTATAAATTTAAAGAAATAATGACCGTTTCAAAAGAAACTGTGTTATTTATTTTAACTTTTATAGGACTGTATCAACCATTTACTTCAATAAATTTTTATTATAATTGAGTCTTTCGTAATTTTAAAATACTTTGAACCTTTGGTTCTGTAGTTCCCAACCAGGGGGTTGCAGCACCCAAAGGAATCGTGACCTGATACCTTAACGATCGCCGCAATTATGACGTGTTTATAGTTGCAATTATTTTTATAAGGAATTTCATACCAAATGTTTCCAACGCTTTTATATTTCAACATGGTTACATTGCAATATTATTCTGATGGCTATCGGCTTTATATTTATAATAAACATAAATATGAATTATAAACATAATGTATATAATTAATATATTATAATTTTGTATTTAATGTGTTTTCTTTACTCTGTTAAAAATGCTTTCATTGGGCAAATTCGGCGGCGGCGACAGAGGAGGTCGCAAACTATTTGGTTACTATAAAAGAGGGTCGCAGATTACTTGGCTACTATAAAAGGAGGTCGCGTCTTCAAGAAATTTGAAAAGTACTATGTTAAGCAACTAGTTAATGGAAGAAGAGGGAGGCAAAAATCGCGATGACTAGATACCATTAAACACGTTTCCAACATGTATATCAGTCAATGGAGAAATGCAATGTTTCAGAAAAGAGCCTGAAAATTTTTTTATATGAAGTCTGCATGGGTCGGCCATGTCTAAATGGGTAAATATTATCAGCGGTTTATAAAGATATTATAATTAATTTGGAAATTAACCGTAGGACGTATATAATTTATATTTAATATATATTTCTTTAAACATTCAACCACTAAAACATTAATAAATTTTCTACATAAAAACTATACAATTTCAAAAAATTATTAATTTTTTAAATTTTTGCTAATAGCTATTTAGTATCTTCCTAACTTTTTTAATTACTAATATATGAGACATCTATTTACAAAGTAGACTTGTCGACGAAAAAATGAATATTGTGTCTTTCGAACTAAATAATACCAATATAAACACCAACCTCCGGCGACGTCAGTAAAAAACTGCTATCTCTGAACTTGAAGATTGAACACAGGGATGTGATCGACATTCACCTCCTGAAATACGGCTGGGGGTTCTGCCCCCCTTTGTGCGTCGGGAAATTGACATATGACTTCTATTTAGAAAGTCCCGGCTTGTAAATGGACCTAAACTTATCTCGAAATTTCATTTCGCTTTTATTTTATTTCGTTCTTTCCCCAACCCCTCTCCTCTTCCGTTTTGTTATTCTATATTCGACGACATTCCGCGGGTTTGTTCTTTTATATTTGCGTTGCATTTCACCATACCCTGACTCAATGCATCTTCTCCTTCCTCTAACTGCTGTTTTTTGTAGCTTTCTCTTGGGTATTCTTATAAATAACACAATTTACTTTATTTACTCAAAATTAAATCGCGTCCTGAAGGTACCATGATCAGAAAAAAGGTATGATTTCATATTTTATGAAAAACTTGCGGTATTCAAACCTAAACTTTCTCTCTGAATGAAAAAACGCTCCACCTTAAGTTAAAATTAAAAATCAGATAATATTAATTTTACAAAACAATTTAAATTCCAGAACCAATAGAGTGAAACCTCTCTGAGCGGAACTCAAGGAACCGGGAAAAGAAATGGTTATAGAGAGTTTTCGCCATAGACAAGGTTATCGTCATAGACAAGGTTATCGTCATAGACAATGTTATTGTCATTGAAAAGGTTATCGTCATAGACAAGGTTGAATCTAATATATCCTATAACTTTCGGAACCGGGAGAAAATATCCTTATAAGCAATATTGTTATAGACGAATATCACTATATTTACAAAGATTGAAAAGGAAATGTTAATTATATGCAGATTTTTCCATTCCCCCACGTTATATCGGTTCTCCAGTGTAAAACAACATAAATTAAGACAAAAAAGCACTTTTCTTAATAATCAGAAGTGCTTTCTATATATGTTAATTAAGCAAATAAGCTTGCCCGAATTAAAAAAAAAGAATTTTA
The DNA here is from genome assembly GCA_006491805.2 of Dysdera silvatica. Classification (NCBI taxonomy): domain Eukaryota; kingdom Metazoa; phylum Arthropoda; class Arachnida; order Araneae; family Dysderidae; genus Dysdera; species Dysdera silvatica. Next base: position 59,540,957 of record QLNU02015359.1, on the reverse strand, counting down.
AAAAATTAAGTGTTTAATCTGAGCAATAATAATAAAAGCATAATTCCCATCGAAATCCCCCACTGAAAACAATTGAAAATTATGGACACAAGAGTATTTTTGACTCTGATTATGAATACATGTTCAATATTTTAAAAACATTTTTAAACAAATTCTACAGTGGAAACCTGGTAAAGAGATCACCTTACTAAATCGTCCATCTGAATAAAGTGACCATAGTTGGTGACAGAAAATTTACAGGGACTTAGTCTTGCATATATACTAAAGTCTATTATGTATAGTGGCCACTTATTTATGGTGGCCATTGCAGTTCAGTCATAAAGGTGGTCTCTTTAGGTAGTTCACTGTGTATATATATATATATATATATTATATAATACTGGAAGTGATCATCGAATGGTGAGATGTAAAGTGCACTTAAATACTAAATTAGAACGACAGAAGCTCATTAGGAAACAAGTAAGTAAGAGGGTGGATCTAATGAAACTGAAAGTAAATACCGAGGCATTCAAGTTGGAATTAAAAAATCGCTTTTCTGCACTGGAAGGACTTATTGATGAAAGTGATATCTCAGAAGCAAATGAAAACATTGTTAAGACAATAATTGAAACTGCTGGGGAAATTGGTGGTGTAATATGTAAAAAGCAGAATAGCAAATTATCTGAGAAGACGAAACAACTCATGAAAAGGCGAAGACTTATGAAGGTGGACAATCAAAATACCAGTCGCAAGATCGAGTATGTAGAACTTTGCAAAACTTTGCGCAAAAACATGAAAGAAGATATAAGAAAATTCAATTGTGAGTTAGTAAGGAAGGCCATTGAAAGCAACAAGAGCCTTAGGGTTGTTAAAGGGAGTTTGTCTATTGGGAAGAAACACATCATTGCATTAAAAGGAGAGGATGGCACTGTAACAAGAAATAGGGAAGAAATACTTAGAAGAGTTGAAGAATTCTACAGAAAGCTGTATGAGGGAAACAGTGGATTAAACGAAGACTCTGAGATAGTCGAAGGAACAGCTCCTAAAATCTTAAAAGAAGAAGTAGCATTTGCAATAAAAAGTATGAAGAAAGGAAGATCCCCTGGCGATGATGGCATTACATTAGATATCTTAAAAGAAGCTGGAGAACATGTAGAAGACATACTCGCAAAATTCTTTACCAAATGCCTCAACAGTGGTAACATACCAAACCAATGGGATTCTGCAACAGTAATTCTTTTGCATAAAAAAGGTGATAAAGAGGATTTAAAAAATTACCGACCAATTAGCTTGTTACCTGCTATTTATAAAATCTTCACAAAAGTGCTAACACATCGCCTGCAGAAAAAATTAGATGCAGCTCAACCAAGAGAACAAGCTGGATTTCGAAGTGGATTCAGTACAGTGGACCATATTCAAGTATTAAGAGAATTAATTGAAAGAACACATGAATATGAACTTCCATTGTGTGTGGCATTTATTGACTATGAGAAGGCCTTTGACTCTATTAAAACATCAGCAGTCATCAACTCTTTAAGATCAGCAGACATCGAGGATGTGTACATTGACATGGTGAAATGTGTGTATAAAAATGCAAGTGCAAAATTTCGGTTACATAAAGATACCAAAACTATTAAAATTGGTAAAGGTGTGAGGCAGGGAGATACCATTTCTCCAAAACTTTTTACTTCAGCTTTACAGATGATTTTTCATCAAATAAATTGGAATAACAGGGGAATAAAAATAAATGGTGAATATTTAAATCATTTGCGGTTTGCTGATGACATTGTTATTTTTTCAACGGACCCATTGGAACTCCAAGACATGGTACA
>QLNU02015359.1:59509788-59539046 GCA_006491805.2 Dysdera silvatica | reverse complement strand
GGAAACAAAAGTACAAGTTGACAACACTGAGCTAGAAATTGCTGATTCATATATTTACCTTGGCCAGCTGATTTCAATGGATGGCAACATTATGAAAGAACTCAACAGACGTATTAAACTTGGCTGGAGTGCATTTGGAAGAAACAGTTTTATCCTGAAGGGGAAATTGCCTTTATGTCTAAAAAGAAAAGTCTTCAACCAGTGTGTATTGCCAGTCCTCTCTTATGGATCAGAGACATGGAGTCTAACAGTTGGAGCAATACGAAAGTTACAGACAACGCAAAGGAGCATGGAGAGGTGCATGCTTGGAATAACTAGGAGAGATCGAAAAAGAAACACTTGGGTGAGAGAGCAAACTAGAGTAGAGGACATCATTGTTAAAGTAAAAGGACTGAAATGGCGATGGGCTGGGCATATTGCAAGAAGAACTGATCAACGATGGACAACAGAAATTCTGAACTGGATTCCAAGAGACCACCGAAGACCTAGAAAACGTCCTCAAACTAGATGGGTGGATGAAATAAGAAAGAGGTTGGGGTGACGTGGAAACGAATGGCCCAGGAATGATTTGTGTGGAAAGCATGTGGAGACCTTCATCCAGCAGTGGATGAATGATGGTTCAAGATGATGATGGTATACATATATATATGGAAACGAGATGCACCGAAATTGCGCCTCTAAACCTGTGTAGTACCGAAGAGCGTGTCCTCGAAACAGCCAACGAACAGAAACTGAGAACTTGGGCCGGAAAACCATTACATGGCAGGCACTACAATGACCTGCAACAACCACACGTTGACAAAAAGGCATCAAATTCTTGGCTGGCCAAAGGCACTCTCCAGCCAGAGACAGAAGGATTCATGCTAGCCATCCAAGACCAAGTGATCGCAACAAGGAACAATCAGAAATTCATCCAGAGAAAAGACATAGAAAGCGACAAATGCAGACACTGTCATGCGGCATCGGAGACAATCCAACACGTGATGGCAGGATGCAAGATCCTTGCGCAGTCAGACTACAAACATAGACACGATCAAGTAGCGAAAATAGTCCACCAGAAATTGGCAGCGAATGCTGGCTTTCTGACAGAAAAATGCCCGTACTACAAATATGAGCCAGAGACCGTGCATGAGAACGAAACACACAAGCTTTACTGGGATAGAGCAATCATAACAGACAAGACAGTCCCACATAACCGTCCTGACATAACCCTCGTCGATAAATCGAATAAGACCACGTACTTAATCGACATAGCAGTACCCAACACCAATAACATACAGACAACCTACACAACGAAAATCACCAAGTACCAAGATCTCAGACATGAAGTACGAGATATATGGGGTATGGAAAAGATCCTCATCATCCCGTTAGTCATCTCAGCAACAGGGATAGTACCAAAAACGCTTGCGACGAATTTGGAGATACTCAACATTGACCCAAACACCTACATTGAAATACAAAAAGCCACAATCCTAAACACGTGTCACATTGTCAGGAAGTTTCTAGACATGGCACATTAAGAAGTGATGTAAAAAGAGGCTTGGGAACATGGCGCTCTGCCCGTCCCAAAGCCTGTTTCCGCCAAGAATGGGCGAGGTTCTTTTTTTATATATATTAGCGGGTCTGACTGCATTTTAATATCATCTCTTATTTCTAATATGTTTCCCAATAGGTACCTCCCATAGACATATGTCTTGCATACCTTGCCTACTTAGAAATCCGCTGCTTAACCAAATGACTTGTATACAAATGCATTAACAGCCAAATTTCTGAGTGGAATGAGATTAATTTAGAAAATGATAAATGATAAATTCCAAGTTCAAATTTTTAAACCTTCCGGAAAATTAAAAAATATCGTCAGTAAAATCGCGGAATAGTTATCATCATCGCCGGGAAATAATACAGCAATTTAGCGAATTTTTCTGCCACGAATGATATACTGTCAGTGGAGAATCAGCTTTTTTAAAATCACTATTTGTCATAAAAATTAATTTTGATTTATGTTGCCAAGATTTCTATGAAAAACTGAAGTCTTTGTCAATGCTTTTAAAACAAATAAGTTGGAATACTAAGTACGAATTATGAGAATACTTATTCAAGTTGACTGATTTGGATGTAAAATAAGCATTCGAATCTGACCGCCTGTTGCATATCTAATCATAACAATCACCTTCTTCATGCCCGTATCCAAAGCGGGGATCTCAGGGATACGTCCCCCCAGAAACTAAATTTTTAATGGGACTTGGCTACGGCCTTGCATGCTGTGATTGTATCGATACATGCTGTAAAAAATTTGAACCCCCCCAAATTAAATCCTGGCTACGGTCTTGCTTTATATATATATAGAAGAAAAGCGTGTGTGTGCCAGGCCCCTATCCAGATGGGGGATCTTAGGGACCGGTTCCCCCCGAAATTAAATTTTTAATGGGACTTGGCTACGGACTTGCATGCTGTGATTGTATCGATACATGCTGTAAAAATTTATGAACCCCCGAAATTAAATCTTGGCTACCACCTTGCCCTTCACCATTCTCTTTTACCCTCCTACAGGGGCAGACTGCGTCCTCTTAAGACCATACCTTGGATTTTCGGAGGGCCAAAGTCCTTGGCCATTAAGAGACGCGTATCTTTAACCATTCGAAGGCGCGAGTCCTATTGCCCATGAAGTGGCACCGATTCAAGGGCCAGCGGTGTAGCGGCCCTGCCCCCGGTCTCAAGTGGTTTTTTAACAATTCGTATGATTTGACGCTAAACGGAACAATGTACTTTGCTACTCAATGTGGGGATTCAGCCTCATTTCCTACACCACTGATTTTATATATATAGCAGAACCCCGATTATGCGAACTCCGTTTAACCGAAATGACCAGCTATGCTTAGTATTATTATTATTTTAGTAGATACTCGTTCACTTCGGTAGAAATGTTCATATTATCTTTCTAATGTACTTCCATCTTGAAAAGAAGACCTGTTTTGAGTGAACGTAGTATAACGAATGTTGTATAACGTAGAAATTAGAAAGGGAAAAATAAAGAAATAGGGACTTTGTAAATATTTATTTTAATTCATGGTGAGGATAAATACCTTTATCTCTTCCCTACGCCGGACATCAAGACACGTAACATGGAAAAATTGCACCCAGGAAGATGCTAGCAAGGTGCGAAACAGGTAAACGACAGAGAAGGATATGGCGTAATATTTCACAGACAGAGAAAGGGACCCAAACAGCCCCCTAAATGGGCCACGTCCTTACTCCAGCCATCGCTTCCCTAACACGCCGCCATTTCTCAAACTCCCCTCCATCAAGGACTCTACTGCCACATAATCCATTTTCTAACAAAGAATGGTTCAATGTTATATAACAAAAGCCGTTAGTAAACCAGGCCGTTATTTACCAATGCCTAATGTGCGTTGAAACAGCCTTTCTTAAACTTTTCTTTACCAAGGACTTCCTTCAAATATTTTTGTTTTGTCGTAAACCACTAAACCATAAGGTGATAAAATTGGGATAAGGGTAGAAGTAAATGTAGAAGTAAAGTAAATAAATGCACACAACTCTTTCTTATTGTAAGGTGTTTATTAAACGGATTACATTCAAAGTTCAAAATACAATAACAAAAATGCTAAATGTCGAATTAAATCATTAATGAGAAAGCTGGTCCTACATTTTACTTACAATTATTGTTACACAGGACTTAATATTTTAAAGTTTGATTCTGAATTCCAAATATACGTTATTCGTAAAGTTTCTATATCTTTTTATAAAGTAAATGAGATCAGTTATAAGATTTTTTCAAATCTTTGCAGATCCCTTGCAAGGACTTTGCGGATCCCTTGCAAGGACTTTGCAGACACCCGAGGTTCTGCAAAGCCAGGTTAAGAACATCTGTGCGCTGAAACAATAGAATTCCACGGTTGCCTTTTTAGTGTAAATAGCACTAAATAATCCCAAAAAATCGCAGTTTTATGATATATGTTCTTGGTGATAAATTGCGCTTTTTTAAATTTGGTGGCTGCAAAGAAATCATTTCCTTCGGGATTTGCGTGAGCTGTTCTGATTTCCTCTCGTCACGGAAATGTCTCTGGTAAAACATTTCCTTTAATAGAGCTTGATTATCATATTACGAATCAAATAAATAATATTTTTGTCAATAATTTGGCTACACCCTAATGCACGAGAAGTAAGCGTCTGTTTAACAGCCTAGTCATTTTGGCAACACTGCTTAATAAAGTAATTTTATAAATATATACTTTATTGCTACGGTTTGCTAGTCTCATCTCCGACAATGGACGTCGTGGACAAGGTCTTCTCCGTTTCGATCCTACACTCTGCAAATAGCTCTAACGGTCTAGAACTAGGAATCCGATAATTATAGTCCCACCTTTTATCTAACGACGAATTCTTTCGATAATTTCGTTTCCGCCCACTTAACTGAAATCCGACGTGAATCGTAGCTCACTTTAAAGTGCAGGTTATTTTTGAAATGGATCCTCAAAAACGAATAAAAATTAGAACGCTTTGGTTTCAATGTCCTCTCTTTTCATTCACACCTTTCCATTCTTTCTTTACCGAATATTCTTCAATGTCTTAAAAAATATTGTTGCAGGAATTATTCTCTTAAATATTTCATCAAATTTTTAGTTAGTAAATTGAGAATTTGGTTTTCACTGTGTGATTGTGTGCGTTAAAAGTGGTTAAGAGCTTTTTATATTCCATTTGTTACTAAAGAAAAAGAAATTCTAGCTCCGTAATCATTGGGCAATTTTCTTATAACATTCTGTAAGCTTTTGTACTTATTAAATTGTAAACATTGCTCAATAATTACTAATTAAAATTATATAGATGAAATTAACAGTTTAAAATTTAATAATTAATTTGACTTAAAACTAACAGTTAAACCTTTGTCTGTTACCCTTTGGTTGACAAACTGTTATAATCTACAGGTTATAATAAAATAAAGTAATGTATAAGCATATAATACAGTGTTATATAGTATGTTGTATAATAATAATATATAATATATTATATAATAATATAATAATACATATTAATGCTATATAATAATATATAATATATATTGTGCTATATAATTAATATATAATACACCTATGCTATATAATAAATAATACCTATTATGCTATATAATAATATGTAATCTAAGTCTATGAAAATCTGAAATTGAGACTACTGTCAATAAAGCTCGTTTATTGAAGACCTAATTAAGTCAGTTTAACCTTTAAAAATATCTAATTAAATGAACAAAATATTCATAATCCCATGGCTATCCAATAACTATCCCATATTAGATACTAAAGAAAACACATAAAGAAAAATGAACGATGTAAATCTCATTCAAGAACTATTTATTTTTTAAAATAAATTAATTACAATCGAACGTGTATAATTAGTAAATAATTTGAACTTTTGCCTCATTTTGGCAAATCTTCTATTAAAATAATATTAAAAAATCCCCTGTAAATCGTTGTTTTTTTTGCTAATTTGAAATTTTCTTTATTAGGAATGTGTCGCAGGAAGAGCTTCCATTTTCCAGTTTTCCCTTATAGGATGTAGTCGTAAAATGCCTATAATGATGAATGCCTTTTATATTTAACTACTCTAATATCGCTTTATCTCGTTTATCTTTATCTTGTTTTCTTGTTTATATCTTGTTTTTGTTTATCTTTATCTTGTTTCTTGTTTATCTTGTTTCTTGTTTATCTTTATCTTGCTTTCTTGTTTATATCTTGTTTTTGTTTATCTTTATCTTGTTTCTTGTTTATCTTTATCTTGTTTTCTTGTTTATCTTTATCTTGTTTTCTTGTTTATCTTTATTTCATTTGCTTGTTTATTTTTATCTTGTTTTCTTGTTTATCTTTATCTTATTTTCTTGTTTATCTTTAGCTTGTTTATCTTTAGCTTGTTTATCTTTAGCTTGTTTATCTTATTTTCTTGTTTATCTTCAGCTTGTTTATCTTAATCTTGTTTATCTTGTTCTTGTTTTCTTGTTTATCTTAATCTTGTTCATCTTGTTCTTGTTTATCTTGATCTTGTTTATCTTGGTCTTGTTTATCTTGATCTTTTTTATCTTGTTCTTATTTATCTTGTTTATCTTTTAATGATACATATTATCACAACTGAATAAACGCAGTTTTCCTAATATTACAATTTGATATCCTCTCCATCCTCTGGACAATGCTTAGCCTAGAGGCTTGAAGCTTTTAAGTTTTGTGTATTTGATAAGTAGCTCTCATGACTAATTTTTTGAATAAAAAGTCCATCTCAGCAACAGATAGACACCAACATTGTCCACCGTTGATACATGAGATTTGAGTCGATTTATTGAAATAGCATAAAATATTATATTTTATTTTCCATGAATTAAAAATACAAAAATATTTATCACTATTCAAAGATTTATTTTAAAAGACAATTAAATTTTTCTAGGTTTTTTTAAAACTATACATATGTAGCATTGTATATAAGTATATATTTATATCTGAATAAAATATTTTTGATTCATTGAGTTGGTGTTTGGGGTCATTTTTAGGGGACCTTTTTAATTCGAAATCTTAGATAATTCGAAATGTGTTTATGATCTCGTCAGCTATTGTTAAGATAGACGTCATAATTACTGTGAAGTTGCCTGGAATTGAAATTATTATTAAATTAGTTATAATTATTATTATTAATATAATTAAGATATATTATTATAATAAGTGTTATTAAACTGTGATTCTAATTAGTGCTGAATTAACTATAATTAACTCGTCCATTAACATAACTATATTTAAGTTAATTATTGTTGAACTAGTTTTGATTACATTTACTCTTAATCTATTTATGAGTGTACTTAATCTTGAGATATTTGTGATTATAATCAGTTTTAAACTATTTTTAATTGTAATTGATCTTATTTGTTTTTATAATTCCTGTTGAGATAATTTTAATTAAAATTCTGTTAAGCTAATCATAATTTTTGTTCAGCCTGCTCCAGGAAGTAAATGATGGGAAGTCTGGATATGAAGAATTGACTATCAAGGGAGGCTAGTGTTAAGCTGATAATCTATCTCTCCTCACGAATAATTAACTCGTATTTGATGACCAACATCAACTTCGTTTGGTTTGGAAACCACAAGAGTTTGCATACGGCTAGATAAATTGGCGCCATTGCTGCATATATCGATTATTTCCCGCCTCAATCGTTTGTAATTCTATCGTTCGGGGTCTAAACCAATAGGAGTAAGTTCTGCTTGCACAATCAATCTGGTCCCACGAGCTTAATACTGACCCAACACCATCAGCTATTATGCTACTGAAAGAGGAAGGGGAGGGGGCTCCGGAACCCCTGACCTTAACGTAGACTTAATCATTCGTTTTAATTACCACATTCGACCCCTAATGAAGGCTAGGATGAAAACTGACGAATACTCGACTGCCTACTCCCCATCGTCTTCTCAACAAACACCTCATTATGAATGGGCCTTTATCGTAGCGTGTGGGTAGCGCCAAAACATCTCCAGATAATAGAGAACAGGCGCTGTGTTCTGCTCGTTTTAATGGGTTTAATTTAAAGGTCACAGATGAAGGATGGAGAAGGGGTCAATGTTCATGTGCTGAAGCAAGGTCAGAACAGGGACCGTGCAATTTATGGAAATCTTTTAATCTGTAACGCAAACTTCATGCATTGTCGCCGTCTGCTTACTCATGGAAAGTAAGAGCAGAGTCGTGTAGGGACAATGGGATTATAAAAATTAGTATAAAAATATAAAATATAGTAAATTACTAATATACAAATTTAACTGAATAGTTGGTAATTGTTGTAGTTTATAGTTTTCACACTAATTGTTAAACGATAGTTTTCTTTAGTCGCCAACACATTCTAAGACAGTGTTTCTTTTCTTAAACGCCGGGCTACAACCCGGAAACGGGCCTTGGCATCAATAATACCGAGCCTTCAAAAATTCTCCTAGAATTTATAATTGAAATTTCTTAATAATTTTTCATGAATATGTAATTTATCGTATAAATATTCCGTGGATAGTTTCTTTCTGAAATATTCTGACCATAGTTGCTTTCTGAGGTATTCCGAAATATTCTGAGGGTCGTTTCTTTCTAAGATATTCTGAAAGATTCTTAGGATAGTTTCTTTCTGAGATATTCTGAAAAATTCTTAGGATAGATTCTTTCTGAAGTATTCTGAGAATAGTGGATAGTTTCTAAGATATTCTGAAATATTCTGAGGATAGTTTCTTTCTGAGATATTCTGAAATATTCTGAGGATAGTTTCTTTCTGAGATATTCTGAAATACTCTGAGGATAATTTCTTTCTGAGATATTCTGAAATTTTCTGAGGATAGTTTCTTTCTGAAATATTCTGATGATATTTTTTGCTGAGATATTTTGAAATATACTGAGAATAGTTTAGAGAAAGCTCTGACCCAGAACGCCTGAATAACATCATCAGCAACTTCCATTGAGCAAGCCATGTATTTTTAAATGTGTGAGTATTCATGTATAATCGCGAATTTTCAGACATTGAAATCTTTTAGCATTCGAAAAAAGGGATATCGCTCGCCGTGATTGTGACCGGTCATAAAAAGTGCGTGCAAGCCGATTACAATATTATACAGTGCGTCCTCTGTTCTTAGAACTGAATGAAATAACATCTGTTTTGCAAATGCCTGTGGCCAATAAGCAAGGTAGTGCATAAGCAAAATTCACATTACTAAAAGGAATATACTAGCACTCTTTATGATTATGCCATAATTAATTATTCATACGTATGATAGTTTAATGTAGAAACTTGAAAAACATTGAAAGGTATTTATGAGTAAATTTGTTAGAACCGAAACTTCGTGTTATAAAAAAAATGAAAAATTAACGAGCTCTCCTGGAAGTAGTGCTCCTTAGCATTTGTGAGGCCATGGCTGGGCCTCACAAATGCTAAGGAGCGCTACTTCCAGGATATAAAAATCGAGGCACAAAGATGGAATTAAACAATTAAGACAAAAATTGGTAGATATGAAGTACATGTACAGAAAAGGAAATGATTATAATTTCATAAAAATTGGATGATTTATTTATTCAAGAGAAAAAGCTGCACAAATTAAGCGGATTAATAAAGCGCTTGTCCACCTCTGGCCCGGATGCAAACTGTTATTACCCTGCTTGGCATTGACTCATAAATTTGGCGGTTGGTGGTCTGTGGGATTTCTTGCGAAATTGTCTCAAATCGTTTAATCAATTCGCCAATATTTTTGGATGGCCTAAGTCGCCTTTCCATCAGCTCCTAAATTTACTCTATGTGGGAGAGATCTGGTGAAATAGCTTGCCAAGGAAGTGTGTGGCAAGCAGAAAGGTAATCAGTAGAAAGGCGCGCCGTGTACGGTGGGGCATTATCTTGTTGAAAAGTCAACCCAGCATAGCGCACAAGAAACGGCAACACAACGGGTCGTACAATTTCGTTAACTTCCTTCTGTGCTGCAAAGGTGCCACAGGTGACTTCCAATGGGGTCAGGCTATGAAAAGAAATGCACCCCAGATCATATCTCCCTGTTGTCAGCTTGTGTGGTGTGTAACAGTGCAAATAGGATCCCAACGCTGTCCAGGATGTCTTTATGCACGTCGGTGATGGTCATTGGGACTCGTCATTGAAGACAATTCGTCTCCAGTCAGTGCAATTCTAGGTCGATCGAGCCCAGCACCACTGCAATCACACTTGACAGTGTGGACTGATGAAGGGCAAGCGGCGTATTCGGCAGCGCCAGCTTATATTCCGCTTTCCGAGTCTTCTACCAATGGTCCTTTTGCTCATTTCTGTGCGTATCACGTCGAATGGTTAAAGTAGTCGGCGCAAGTGCACGATTCGTCACCTAGTTTTCTTTCCTCTAAACATTGCTCTATAATTTCAGCAGCTTGACTTGTGGCATCATATTTTCTCTGACGCCATGCTTTGATGTCTCATTTCTGTTTGTAACGCCATTTGCACAAGTTGCGAGCTTTTGTCGGCTGCGTTAGGTGCTTTGCAGTGAAAATTATTATGTCGAAACGATTGGCGTTATCTTTCCTTTTTTTTATTTATTTTTTTTTTAATTGAGTTTGAACAGTAAGAGAGGTGTGATTGATTTATAGCGACAGTTACGAAAAACAGGCTATTCTGATGCTTTTTTTCAAGCATTCAATACATTTTTCAGATTCAGGCATAACTCTAATGTAATCCAAACGGGCAGAGAGGTCGAATCCCGAATCAGGAGGTGTGTGGGGTCTCCCCCACTAACCCTTCACTGATTCAGGAAAAGTACAAGGTTCAAAAAACACCGTAAACAACATGGAGGTAGGTCGGTTGCTCTACTGACAGCCAGTTTTGGAAACACTTCGAAATATTTCAGTGAGTGACGAACTAGGCACTTTTACCGAGTAGTTGATAGAGACGAATCGAACTTATGTTAGAACTGCTCTGACCATCACTCTGTCTTCCCGTTCTGTTGTCACCCTACGTCGACGGCTAATCTCTTTTGACCCTGAAATCTGCCTACCTATTCCTGCCAACATCCAGTCGCCTCATCGCTCCTGCCCAAATGACGAGTGATTCTTCGATTTGTCCGTCCAACCTTTTGGCGCAGTATAGCCCAGATGCTCTTGCGCCATAAAAAAGCCAAACAATCAATCAATCAATCCAACCTTTTCAGTCCGATGGCGTGGCCGTTTCTAAATTGCATTAAGCGATATGGACTGTCAAATGTTTTGAAAAAATCATAGAAATCTTTAAATAACATCTGTTTATCCAGAAAGGAAACGAAAATTAATAGCAAATTATTAACGCCAAAAATATCTTAAAAAAAATATGTCATTCGTTATAATATCGAACTAAATCGCTTTAATATTTAACACGTTTGAAAATTAAATAAAAATATCGAATTTCGTTTCATAATTTGTAAAATATTAGAAATATTTCTTTTATTCTTTGGATTTTCATAGAAATAAACTGTTTTTATATGATAATTCCGTAAAAATTAGCAACAATGATCTCTTTTAAAATAGATTATAATTTTCAATGTTTTAATTAATTAATTACCATTTACATACTTTCTTACAATTTATGAGATTACTTAGAATTTGTAGAATTTCTTACAGAAATTATAAAATTACTTAATTTATAGGTTTGCTTACAAGGATTATGAAATTACTGGCGGTTCACGAAATTACTTCCATTTATAGAGATGCTTACAGTTTAAGAAATTACTGAGAATTTGCATAATTATGATCATTTATAAAGCTTCTTAGAATTAATGAAATTACAGTTTACTGAATTACTTACCGTTCATGAAGTTGTTAAGTGTTTACGAAATAAAAGTTTCCGGACTTACAGTTAATGAAACATTACAGTGTTCACAGTTTCTGAAAAATCAGTTTACTAATTTACACATGCAGTTTATGGATCTACTTACAACTCAGAAAACAACTGATAGTTTATAAAATGACTATCCGTTTATGGAGTTTCTTATAGCTTATGATGAAATTACTGACAGTTTACGAGATTATTCGCCATTTATGGAGTTATTTATAATTTATTAAACTACTGTATACCCAGTGGCGGATTTATAAAATTGCCGCCCTTAGGCACAGCCTGTACTGCCGCCCCCTCCCTCCTTTACAAAGAAAGGAATATTTGTTTAAAAAAAACGCATATCATACTCTTAACATTTGATATGTAAAGGAGATTTTTCATATAATTATTCAAACTAATAAGATACAACTCGAAATTATTGCTACCATAGTGTCCGACTTCGTGGATTCGAGACATTTTTTGAATCCACAATAATTTTAGTATGGATTCCTGGAGCCTCTGATGTTTTTGCGCGTATTTCGCGTATTTGGGAAATATACACGTACGCATCCTTGCATGAATTTTTTCGTTATCAGTTCAAATTTTTCATTATTCATTCTTCTACTATTAGTATATATAACAAACGTGTTAAGCCTCGATTTATAAATGGTTACGCTGGGCAAATACCCAGGGGCTCAAAATTTTTAGGGCCCTTTGTCTTTCGATTCTGTAGTTTGTATTTGCAGGCAAGTTAAAGTAATCGCTTATATGTCATCGCTATTGGGGAAACAGGGCAATAATTAAAAGAAACATTTTTTCAACATTGTTGAGTTCGGAAAATTTTATGTTTAAGCACATTGATGCTGTCCCCTGATAAGTGCCGCCCTTGGGCCTGTGAATTGTGTGCCTACTTAGAAATCCGCCACTGAGTATACCAAATTACTTACAAGTTATGTAGTTTCTTATGCTTTATAAAACTACTTACAATTTATAAAATTTTGCACAGTATATGTAATTTCAATTTTCAAGTAGAGTTTATGTATTAAACCATACTTAAAATACAAATTAAAACTAGAGTTTATAAAATCACTTAAATCTTAATGGAATCAATTTCATGATCAATATAGAGTGATAATAACAGTAATGACATCGTTATTGTCATTGATAGAAAGATTCAAATCACTTGAAACATCATTTTTATTTTCAACGCAGCTACGAACCTCAAATTAGATGGCGACATCTTTAATTTATGTCATTGATTATAAATGTATCTTATGTCTATCTCTATGTCTCTCTATATGTTATATCTCTCTATGTCTAAAGGTTTTTGACCTTACAAAATACAGTTTTGGATTGAAGATTCTTCAAATGAAATAATGGAAAATTGTTTTCAAGAAAGCTAGGAAGCTTCTTTGTCGTTAATTTTCTCCAGAAAGTTTGAAGGAAATTGTCATGAAAAAAGCTGAGAAACTAAGAAACTGATTAATAAATGGGATTCAAACTTATAATTGTTATTAAAGAGCCCAGATGCTCTTGCGCCATAAAAAAAACACAAACAAACGAACAAATACTTATAAATCTAATTTACGTAATGCTGCGTCAAGTTATCTAACATACTACCAAAACAAATTGAAAGCCATTACTTAACAGACTATAAACTGAGTTAGTGTATATAATACTAGTGTGGTTTTTGCTTGCATATACGCGCTATATAGCGTTTTCTATGATTGCATTTCAATTATCAGATTTCTGTTATCATACTTAATTTTATTTTTATTTAATTTCAGCTCTTGATAAATGACAGATGTCCACGCGTCTAAAAGCTCGGGTGATCAAATTCATTTTCTATTTCATCAGCAAATAATCCCTTGTATGTAAGCACAGAACTTTTTAAGATATTTCTATCAAAATTGCTATGTAAATTTTATCGCAGAAAGGCCAAATACAAATATATATATTCTTTTATTTTATCCGGGCCTTTCTTTTTTACTTTATTCAGTCAAAAATATGTATATGCATTATGAACTTGAATTGAACCAGCAACCCAAGGGATGTTTATCACGCACACATAAGCTTCATTAATGCAGTTCTTTCCAGCTGAAATTTTTGCATACTTGAGCTACTAATTTAAATAGAGGCCACTGGTTTCCTTTAAGTACTGTGATAAAAATATAAAATTAACATATTCTCTTTTGATGGTGATCACAATTTTTTATTTAAGAAATTTAATAAATTCATTAAATCAGGAAGAAATATTCTACATTATGGGTATTTTAAATTTATTATTATTATTAATATTATTGACATTTCTGAGTTATAAGTCTCAAAAAATATTTGCTTATTAAAATATCTCATTACGATAATTTCTCCATAAGAAATGCTGTTTTTGAAGTAAAAACGTTCGTAATTTTCCTCTGACATTAATCATATCAGGTTAATGATTCAAATTTACAAGATTGTAAATTTCACGACACGACACAGCGACACGAGAATCCTTGTCTATTCACGCAAACATTATTGCAAAATTTTTTGCAAAACTACTTTTCATTATTGGGTTAAAACAAGAAGTAAGAAAAAGCTCAGAATTTTCGCAGTGAAGTGGGGAAGAGGACGAAGTTTTATCAGAAGTTGAATTTCCCTATACTTGCGTGAAATGAGGCGAAATTATAAAACAGAAGTACTTCAAAAATCCGATAGAAATAAATAAAATAGGGATTGAAATCGTGAAAAGTAATCTGATTAGAAGAGGAGTCAAAACAATGTCAATTGCAGAAGTTTATTAAGGTGGGGTGATGGCGAAGTCAAATTGACTTTCCGGGGGGGGAAAGCTATTCAGGAAAGTTTACTTATGACAAATGAGGACCAGGAGCTTAGTTCTGGACCAAGTCTCTCATTCACCCCACCCACCCCATCTTCCTCCACCTGCAACTCCGGGAGCTCCGGATCGAAAATTCCCGAAACTACTGCAGCTGGTGCCAAGAAGGGGGAACTGAAAGAACATTGATTTCCGGAAAAATAAAACGGAAAAAAAGAATCAGCAGAAAAAAGAAAAAAAAAGATGGATAAGGTTTGATCGGGAATCGAAACTTTAATTTTTTTTCCCTTACAATGCGATTTCCTCAAATTATTTTGATTGCGGTTTCTTTCACTACTGGTAGGTGTTTTGATGCCAGGACCAAAGTAAATGTCAGATCAGTTAAATCTTAAAGATGGGCTTCATTTTGCTGAGAATAATCCATTCCACTTGAGTCAAAGTAACAACATTATAGATGGCCCTGCGTTGGCGCAACTATGGCACAATAGTTGCGCTTTCTCTTAGCGTACACTTAATCCGGATTATTTATTCGACCCCCGATAATACCAACTACAAAAGAACGCTGACTGACTGCCGACTGTCGTCCTGGGATTTTTCCTAGGCTGTAGGAGATTTAGATGCCTAGGGGAAAATGTAGGTCTCCTTCCTTACCATGGCGTAATGGGGAGCATTCACACATCATGCCATTGACTAGGGTTCGACTCCCAATGATGTCGCTGAAGGCGTGCCGTTTTCCTTACAACCGTAGTCACGAGCAGTGACGTAGTGTGGGGGGTGCAACTGGGGAAAAAGCCCCAGGCGCAAAATGTCAATGTTGGACAGGTGGAAGGGGGGGGTACCTCCCGGGTTTTAGAGGGAGCAATACTTAACTCGTCCCGGGCGCTTACAGCCCACGCTACGCCGATGATCACGAATTTGCGCCTCTTAACAACAGAGGTTCAGACTTCTCGGAGAATTGTATGCCCTGCCCTGGCATAACTTTTGAGGTTCTTGCACCGAAAAAAACACAAATAAATCAACTTTATACAGTCTTTGGGGTGTCATGTTTCTTCTCAAAAATCATTATAAACTTTTCAATTTCAAGTTCAAAATGCAGTGAACAGATGCATAAAGAGCAAGCACTACATTATTAGACATTTTTGGAATTTGGAGTGGAAAAAGAAACGGGATAGGGATTCTCTAGTTTTGTAATTAAAGCCCTATTAATAGTTTGGCTGTTTAGAGGTGTGAGTAATTTGAGACGTTAACAAAGAATTTACAGCTATCTCATAAATATTTAGAGAATTCATTAATTTCAACAGAACTGCAGCTTTAATAATGTTTTATTAAGAAGCGTTATCAAAAGTATCATTGACCATATTAGCGAAAACTTATGATTTGTTAAAATAATAAATAATGCACTTATTTACTTATTTTTGTATTCATATAAAAATAATGAGCTTTTTAAAATCTTATAAAATGGACTGCTTCGTATTCTTTCTTCCCAATTTTGCATGACTCTAGATATTATAATTTAAGGCGGGATATTCATAGCATGTTAAGTTATTTTAAATATAAACATAACTTTGAAAAAATTATTCCAAGTATATACATTTTTCAAAGATACATTTTCAAGAAAAATAATATACGTTTTCATTTAAAATAATGCAAAAATCTTGGTTTTTTCGAGAGACACGTGTAATTTCCAAACTAAACTAACTTACTCTAGATACATAAGCTAAAGTTATATGAGTCCATGGGGGGCCTAAACCCTCCCCAATATTCATAAAATTAATTGAAATTTTACGCATACTGTAATTTGCAAATATTCATAATGCATTCTTGAACCCAGCCCCAACTATATAATTTTGAATACTTTATCTTTATCAAATCAAAGTTTATTTATATATACCGAACGTAAGGACAAATTACAAATATAAATATTTTAAAAAAAAAACACTTCAACCGTGAAGTTCTTCCTTTTTTTTTAATTTTAAATCTTTTTTTGTTTGTTTAATTTTCTTTATTTGTGTGGAGATTTTTTTCCACATCTCGATTCCGTAATATTTTATGTTGTTTTTTCCTATATTTGTTCATATTTTTATTCTGTTTAATTCATTTTTATCTCCTGTGTTATAATTATGTACCGTTTTATTTATTAATATCGAATTTACATGTTTATTTTTGTTTATTCGTTCGTAAATGTACAATATTATTTTTAGCTTATGCATGTTTTGTATGTTTAGCACTTTATTTTCGTTTATAATTTCGTCTTTTGATTTTTCTGTATTATAGCATAGTTTTTGAATTGTTTTACCATGTAATTTATTTAATCCCTTTACGTTCGGTTGAGCTAAATTCCCCCATACAATATTTCCGTAATTCAAATAACTAAATATTAGTTCATAATATAAATTAATTTTAATATCTAGTGGTATTGTTTTATATAGTTTTGTTAAAATTCCGTTTGATCTTCGTATTTTTTTTCTATTTCAGGTGTTTAAAAATTCGATTTTAATTATCCTTTTATTGTTATTCCTAGAAATTTAATTAAGTTAACTCTTTCTATAGTAATATTATTGAACTTTATTAGGTTGATACCTAGACATACAAAATTTTCAAATTACCTCACAAGTTGTACGTAATTTTATGTAATAAATAATATAACTTATATTATTGTTATATTATATTATATTATTGTTATATTATATTATATTATTGTTATATTATATTATATTATTGTTATGTTATATTATATTATTGTTATATTATATTATATTATTGTTATATTATATTATATTATTGTTATATTATATTATTATATTATTGTTATATTATATTATTGTTATATTATATTATTATTATATATTATATTATTGTTATATTGTATTATATTATTGTTATATTATTTTTATATTTTACTTTATTTATATTATATGCAAATGTGGATGTTTCATATAAACAAACCTTACTATTCGTTTTTATTATTTCTACTCGACTGTTTCATTGTACTTCTTTTTTCAACTTTTTTGAGCAACCCAAAAATAGCAAAATTCCTGTTTATCATTTTTGGCACTTTCCTTTAAATTGGCAACATTTCTACCCACTCGACGCCTCGAATTTAAATAATATTTATTTCTCGCTTTAGAAAGTGATAGCATTTGAATAACTATCGTATATTTCACTTTTTAGTTTCGTCGGAACTTTTGGACAATCACTAGCGCCTTTTTTCTGGTTTAGTACTTTCTTGTACAATGCATTATGTTTATTGTGATCCATTATATGTAATGTTAATATACAATTTATGAAATCATAAAATAATAGTAATTTTTGGTTTATAAAATTCCTATCACAAACAAAATCTTCAACAAATTTCGGCGTTTTTCCGTAAAGCATACTGAAGAACAAACTTATGATACAAAACTCACCTAACATTTCCTTAAAAGTAAAGTCATTTATAATACAAGGTGGAATTCGAAGAATATGAAAGCATAATTTATTTACCCACATTGCATCTCCAAAAAAGTGTCAGGCCTTCGTCATAAATTATATTATATTAGTTTACCCAACTTTTCATAATCTGTTTTTATGAAACTTAAAACGAAAATTGCAAACTAATGCAATATATTGGAACAAAAACTTCATATAAAAACCATCACAAAATTCATATTCTTTCGATAACCACTCTTCTTTGCCCTGTGTGCGGCTTTCCCGGCATCACTATCACGTGTGCAGTGAAAACTACAATTATGGGACATGATGCTTTATATACATCCGTATCACTTTTCTGTGAATGAAGTTTTTTAAAATTTGTACATGAATTTTTTTCTCATTGTCTTTTTCACATTTATTTCATTACACTAATATTTAATTTATAACCTTTCAACACTTCGTGTTCTTTTAAAATTCTCTAAAATTCTTTCGTTTTTATTTCTCTCAAAGGGTGATATTTTTTTTCAATTACCCATTGTCCTTCACTTTCTTTTTTTTTCGCACATGAGAGCACATATATAATTTATTAATTTACATATTCTCTAACATGATAATAATGTATCACAAAACTTGGTAAAATAACACAATGGGCACAGTTTTTGAACTATATGTTTTAATATAGCTTTAAAACGTTCTCTCGAAGGCTTTTAGCCCTCTTCAAAGAAGGTTACATAATACTGGAACTATTAAGACTGAACTAATAATAAACAAAATTTTCAAACACTGTCACACTATCTAAAGTCACGTACAATTGACTAAAACCAAATGAGTTTAATAAAATTATTAAAAATACACTTAAAGAAAAAAGTAAACAACCAAACACAAACAATAATCTAAAATGGAGAAATCTAGTGTAACTTAATGTGTAGGAAATTAGTCCATGCCGGATGTAATTTTAAAATTACAGATTTTAGATGACAACGTATACAAAATATGCATGTATATGCCCTAAAACCTTAAAATATCCATGTCTATGCACTGAAAATGGATAGTATACCTAATATGAATGTATATATGTGTTATGCACTTAAGTATCTTTTTACTTACTTAAAAGAAATATATTCTGCGTTTAAAAAAATAGTTTTATTCGTGACTTCTGCATAGATATATTTGATATACACAAAAATGCAGCACAATTTTTATATACACAAATATGCACAAATTGATATACACAAATATGCACAAATTGATATACATAAATATGCAGCGCAATTTTTTGTTAAGGCTTATCATAATGTGTAGCTCGATATTCTGAACAGCGAAGCTTATCTTCTATCATTAAATAGCACTTTTATAGCCAAAAAGGTCCTTTTCAGAGCTATAGAGGTTATTTTGTAGCATTTATAAAAATTTTCGGATTATTTTCAATGGTAGTCTATCCATGATAGAATATCACCTACGTTTATCGCTGATAAATAATGATGTGGAATTTTACTCGTGTAATTTCGTTACTTGTTCATTACTTGTTTACTTATTTCGTTACTTGTTTACTCGTTATTTGTTCCAATCTGACCCTGAGTCAACTGCTAGTCTGACAGAATAGAACCAAATCTTATTGTGGCTGTATTATAGCGGCTATAATTCAGATATTGCTACACTTTTGGTGCCTTAGTTCAAAATTAATCGTGTACGTTTACAAATTCCATTGAACTTTCTGCTTGGATAAGGCGTAAGAAGTAAGTTTAGCTTTAGTGTTATAGGGGCCGGACAGTTTTCCGATAAAGGAATAATAAAATTCTTAAAATTACTAAAACCCTTAAAATATGTATTTTTTCTTGAAGTCCATCTATTTTGTTCATTTATTTGCACTAACGCTAAAAAAGAGCTAAAATAGGAAACTTCTTATTCACATATGCATTTGCATATAAACCGGGCTCTGATAACAGTCATCATTATTATATTTTGTATTTAAATGTAGCTATATGCAAACGTCATTTTCCCTTTTTACGACAATGCAATATTTTATTTCTATTAATATTTCAACAAAACTTCCGTTGATACTTCTACAGTTCTTGCATCGACACTTCAATAATACTTGTACTAATACTTCAATAATAATTATTTTAATACTTCAATGGTACTTACATTCATACTTCAATAATACTTGTATTCATGCTTTAATAATACTTTAATTTGTACTCCAATAATTCTTGTACTCATACTTCAATAATACTTGCATTAACGCTTCAATTTTGTTAACACTTCAAGTTTTTAATATTTCAATTTGTTAATACTTCAAGTTTTAGTATTTCAGTTTGCTAATACTTCAAGTTTTAATATTTCGATTTGTTAATACTTCAAGTTTTTAGTATGTCAATTTGTTAATACTTCAAGTTTTTAGTATGTCAATTTATTAATACTTCAAGTTTTTAGTAATTAAATTTTACTAGTGCTTTAACATTACAAAGAAACCTCGATAAATCTAACATTGATGGTCAGATTTCTCAGTAAGTCAAAGTGCTTCTTATTCCCCTTGAACCCCCTTTTAACCTTTCCTTGAATTAACTTCGATAACTGGAAAAAGTAGCGCCAAGTAAATCCCGTTTCGAATTACTTTTAAATTAGTTTAAGTTATTTAAAATACATATAATTATTTATTTTAAATTATTTAAAATTCCACTTTCTTATATTAATATTTTACATTAATATAATTATTAGTATTTCAATTTTGTTATTATTGCCATGTTTTAAACTTTCAATTTCGTAAATACTTCAATTTTGTTTAATACTTTAATTTTTTTTGCATTACAACTCTGTTAGAACTTTGGATGTTTATCTGATTAACAACTCTGTTAGAACTTTGGATGTTTATCTGACCGCAAATATGGAATGACGATATTATATGCAGTTACTCGATTTGTGCGGATTTCAAACAATGAAGCATTTTTAGACCACCAGAATTTTGAATAAATTGCTTTTTTGTATTTTATGAAAACAAATACTCTTTCAAATAAAATAGGAGGAACTTCACAGTGGCATACATATAAATAATGTGTCGCGATCGTTTGACAGACTGGAGAATGATACATTGAGAGAAAGTTGTTCGCTTTGGCAACAGCTCAAGTTTCCAGAAAATCGTCTGGCATTTATACTATTTTAGAATGGAAGGCGATCATTCTATGCCAGACATACTTATTTGCTTACTTATATTAACTTTCAATGTACTTTGAACCTCTAAAACTTCTAATTCTTACTATTCCTATTCATATAATTTAAAAAATACTAACTGTTTTAATTTTAAATGTATTCACGTGGAATATTTATTAGTAATTCGTGTGTTGCCATATCCGCACAACAAAACTTAAACGCGGAAATAAATATATTTTATTTTCGAAAAGCTGAATTGAAAATCTCTATAATAGCTTTGATCTGAGATTGAAATATACTTTGTGGGTTTGATAGCTTTGTAATAAGATAAATATTGATGGCTTATTATTCAACTTTTAACCTCACATTGATAAATAATCGCAAAGTTATGGTAACTTTGAATTTTTAATAAAGTTTAAAGAGAGATATTTAGAAAGGAAGTTATATTTACAAATGCACTCAAAAATCAAAGTAGGCTTATTTTGACAGTTTTTAAAACTTCAGCTGCTCTGATGGTTATTTTAATTAAATTTAGTTAAAATGTTTCCAAATTTAACTTAAGTATTTATAACCTATTCATAATATATGGCAATATCGATTTTAAATATCCACTTTTAACTGAAACTCAACCTTTAAAAAACCTTATAGAAACAGCGTAGTTTAATCCGCGTGTTTAAGCTTTAAATATTAATTATTACGTCTTTTTAAAACACAGAAAACGATTTTTTCAAATTATTTCTCCACAAAGCTCAAGGATGATTTCGTTGAGAGGACCCTTGGGGGAGACTCTTGAAAAGAATTGCTGAAGAAAACCCTCCAAAAAGATTTTAAAGAGGGGTCTTATTAAAAAACTTCTCAAAATCGCTGTTTTGAAATATCCAAAAGAAGACAGATAATAGATTTCACAAATAGCGTTAAACGAATGCAGAAAGTCATCACATGTGTTATATCACATACACGTCGTAACTAATTTCACTTTGTAATTAATATATCTTAGAAATATGTAATCGCATACGTATTCATGTTTACATACTTTATCTGAAAAAGTAAAATTATATCCTGTGTATCAAAACACATGTACACTAATAAGCCTTTATTATTTAGTGCTTTGAAAAAAAACTTCTGTAACTATATAGCGTATGTAATTAAGCAAGAGATACACCGCGAAAGGCTACATTTAAAGCGCGTAGTTTAAAATTATTTCTACAGGGAGACGTTCCGTCTTCATCAGAACAAACCTTCATGGGTATATGTGAGTTGCAGCTCTGTAACCCTCCCCCATTGAGCCTATAACCCTCCCTTATGAACTCCCTGCTTACGCCCATGGACAAAGGACATCTATTATAACAGTAGAAGTTCCTATGTGAAGGGCCACGCATGGGCAATCAAATCATCCAAATAGAGGCAGGGAAAAATATTAAAAAATAAAATTAGTATATTTTATATGATATAGCTTTCATCTATAATATACTGATATCCAAAATCAAAGTTACACGCAATATTATTTCAGTGAGAGAGGTACATATTTTACTCTGTAACTTTCGATGTGCTTTATTTTTAAAAAATTATTTTGCAAAAAATTTAAGAGCTATAAACATTTAACAGAATTACAAAAAAATCAGGTATCCTATGAAGGAGAATACATGATCAGAAATATTACAAAAATTGGAGGTGAAAAGCATAAATTCGTAGAAAATAGATTTATAATGACAATTTTTCTCAAATAAACATGCAAAATTGTTAGAAAATGATTGTTGATACTTACGTAAGCAAATTTGTAATCCTAAATTTGTTTTCAACGAATTTGTGTTTTCCGTTTTCAATTTTTGTACCATTTTTGATTGTAGATTCTCCTTCATAGGATACGACTTTTTTTGTAATTCTGTTAAATGTTTCTAGCTCTTTAATTTTCTATAAAATGATTTCTTATAAATCAAACACATCAAAAGTTACAGAGAAAAATATGAACCTTTCCTATTGAATAACATTGCTTGTAACCTTAATTTTGGACACGAGTGTATATTCTATTTATTTTGTGTTTATCATCACTAAATTTTGGGAGGCCTTACCCTCAAATATTGTCGAGGAGACCGGGGGCACCTCGGCCCCTTAAAGTTGGTCCCCCTGCATGAAAAATCATCCATCAGCGAAGAAACATAGCTTTACATCAAATATTTCAGCAATTTTTTAAGCTTAGGACAAACTTGGAAAGGTAATATCTAGGGTGTGTAAAATTTTTCTTTCTGATTGCCGCGTGCATAATGAATCCCTATTAATAATTTTTATTAATTTTCGACAATTATATTCAGACTATTACAAATCACCTATTAATACATATGAACCTCCAAAAAACTAAGATCATGTTCCATAATTTCATAGAGGAAACAAAAATACAAGTCGACAATATTGAGCTAGAAATTTCTGATTCATATATATACCTTGGAATAACAAGGGAATAAAAATAAATGGTGAATATTTAAATCATCTGCGGTTTGCTGATGACATTGTTATTTTTTCAACGGACCCATTGGAACTCCAAGACATGGTACAAGAGCTCTCAACTAGAAGTGAAGAAGTTGGACTCAAGATGAACCTACAAAAAACTAAGATCATGTTCAATAATTTTGTAGAGGAAACAAAAATACAAGTTGACAACACTGAGCTAGAAATTGCTGATTCATATATTTACCTTGGCCAGCTGATTTCAATGGATGGCAACATTATGAAAGAACTCAACAGACGTATTAAACTTGGCTGGAGTGCATTTGGAAGAAACAGTTTTATCCTGAAGGGGAAATTGCCTTTGTGTCTAAAAAGAAAGGTCTTCAACCAGTGTGTATTGCCAGTCCTCTCTTATGGATCAGAGACATGGAGTCTAACAGTTGGAGCAATACGAAAGTTACAGACAACGCAAAGGAGCATGGAGAGGTGCATGCTTGGAATAACTAGGAGAGATCGAAAAAGAAACACTTGGGTGAGAGAGCAAACTAGAGTAGAGGACATCATTGTTAAAGTAAAAGGGCTGAAATGGCGATGGGCTGGGCATATTGCAAGAAGAACTGATCAACGATGGACAACAGAAATTCTGAACTGGATTCCAAGAGACCACCGAAGACCTAGAAAACGTCCTCAAACTAGATGGGTGGATGAAATAAGAAAACAGGTTGGGGTGACGTGGAAGCGAATTGCTCAGGATAGACTTGTGTGGAAAGCATTTGGAGAGACCTTCATCCAGCAGTGGATAGATAATGGTTGAATATGATGATGATGATGACATATTCACAATGACGGATCCAGAAGTCTTTCGGGGCAATTTGTTTCAGTCCTATTTTAGCCAAGGTCTAGGTACTTTCATATTTCCATGATATGATCCATGCAGAGGGGGATTGTCCCCTCTGTATTTGCCACTGCCTGACATATACACCTGTTTATTAAATCAATATAGTTGAAAATTCATGACATACTGGTGTATACAGTGTAGAGATTCCAAAACAAATACCCTAGTATAACCTTCTCTAGACCCTGTTAAAAGCGTGTTCAGCATTAAAGTAAACATACTTTAAAAAGTGAATGTACAGTCAAACCTCTGTTTAATGAACATCTATATTGTAAATTAATGTAGAAAATCTCTTGCAGATTACTGAAATACTTACAATTTTTTTTATAAATTTATCTCCAAATATGGTCGTTCGTCTTCTTTTAAATGACGGCTTTTTCTTTTCTTTTTCTAAACCCTTCTTGAAATTTTATTCTCACACTATGTTTAGATATATGCGTATATTATATACAATATATTAGCCTTACGACGGTACGAAACATGTTGCGACAAGAAGGCCTATTTCAAGCTAACAATCCACACTAAATTAAAAGACATTTTTCTGCATGAATTATGTGTAGCACTTTTGTGGTAAAATGTGTATACATGCGTTATTAAAAATTATATTTTCATTCATATTTAAAATAGGTATATTTAGGATTATTTACTTTTATAATAGCTCTAAATATATCTGTTCTAATATGAGGGTAACAAGCAGGTCAAGAAGTTCGTTAAGGCAGTAATTTAATATATTTTCTGTTTATCAGAGTTTTTGGATGGGATCTTGTAATTTCGTTAAGTATTCGTTAAGTCTACTATGTTTTAAATGGTCTCAATCAACCACTATCGACACCGGGTTAGCCACAGGGTATATAGCGCCATGGCATTTAGCACCAGGGCATTTAACGCCAGGGCCCTGGTACACACAAAAAACAAAGGCCCATCACGGCAACTATCACTCTAAAAAATACTTCTTGTATTTTTTAGAAAATTTCGTTTCCGAATTAGATTCGTACTTCCGAAGTCTGAAAGCATTAAAGAATAATACGAGTAGCCTATAGAATAGCGATAGAATATATACGAGTAGCTATACGATAGAATATACAGTGCGTTTGGTATTTTAGTGGACACTTGATAACAGTGCACTATCGTGAGAAATAATGCCAAATTTGAAAATGAAAATAAAGATACTACAATAAAACAGTATTCTGCAAAGTGGAAGATTAATAATCTTTATTAAATCATTCATAAATGTAACAAAATCAAGATGAGGCTTTCAATCTTGTTTGAAAATTTAATGGACACTTACTGAAATTGGAGTGTTTTATGTACATTAATACGCGAGATATCCTCCGTTTTTGCGTATAACTTTAAAGACACGTGAATCCATTGATTCTATCAATGTTTGTAAATACTTAGGATCGATTTGATACCAAGTTTCCACAATAGCGTCCTTTAAGGCATTAACCGACGTGAATTGCTTCCCATTTGCATATATTTGACGAACAATATAATCCCAGACGTTTTCGATAGGATTTAAATCAGGACTACGTGTCGACCAAATCATACTTTTAACTTTTTTTGAATTTATCCATCTTTTGGTGGAGATAGATGCATGGCACGGCACGTTGTCCTGTTGCAAAATCCAGTTTTCCCCACATATTTATGAGGCATATGGGAGGGCATATTCATTCAAAAGTTCTTGATAGCAGGTGGAATTCATACGACTGCCGATGAAAGCTCCAGGCGTAGTACCGTTGTAGCCAAAGACACTACAAATGGTCACCGACTCTCCTCCTTGAACTCTACAAGAAAAGTATTGCGGCGCTTTCCGTAAATCGTGCCAATAATGTTGAAAAGCATCCGGACCATCTAAGTTGAATTTCTTTTCCTCCGTGAAAAGTACCTGCAACCATTTATCGTTCCACTTCATGAGTCGTCGAGCCTAGTTTAAGTGTTCCTGTTTGTGAACTTGGGTGAGAAGTGGTTTGCCTTTTTTTTTCCGAAAAGATAAATTTTTGGAATTAGAGAGCACATTCCATACTATCCAACGTTTAACTAGGAGCTAACTAAGGTCGTTTCGGACTTTTGCAGCAGACTTTCTTGTGTTACTGGCCTCTCTATTAATGTTCCGCTTATCTCTTTTACTCAGTTTTGGCTTCGCTCCCCGCTTTTTGGGTGGATCCTTTTGGGGTTTCTTTTTGAAAAGGCCCCTATAGTACTCCTTGGACGCTGAATAAGCTGACAAATTTTGAAAATGGATTTTCCATTTCATTTAAAAGCCACAATTTCCTCTTTCTCGAAATCCGTAAGTATTTTCCTTTCTGACATGACTACAAACGCTGTTTTCGCAGACTCAAACCTGTTCACACGGGTATTTATACGAACCTACGCATCGAAAGAATACAATATGCAAATTTTTTAGCGCCTGCACTGCCATCTGTTAGTCAGGAATGATAGTGTCCCTTAAATTAACAAACAACATTTGTTATATAAATTTGCATTTTCCCCATTTATGTGACGATATATTTATATAAAAATTATTTTTCTACAAGACATTATGGTGTCTCGGCATTCTTCAAAATCCTATTCACAGTTTTTGTATTTTTTTTAGCATTTACGTAAAAATATCAGGTGTCCACTAAAATACCAAACGCACTGTATATGCAGTCTATTCAGAGGATGCAGAAAAGGATTCTAGAAAAAAAGAACTATCTGCTAGAGGGTGCTTTACATATATATACCAGGTCTGTCCGGAAAGTAATGTTATCAAGTCTACAAATATGGAAAAAAAATGCTTATTTACATAATAATAGGAATAATACCTGTACGTTAGCAAGCACTCGCTCGATAGTTTACTTACACCACCATCGATCCCGGCGAATGATAGAGAGTGCTGCAAATAGTCGCTTCACAATAAAATGTATGACAGTACTTTCGGGACAGACCTTGTATATATATATATATATAATATATTAAGCAAAACACAGTGAAAAAGCATTTATCCATTCCATATTGGACCTTCCTGCTGCATAAACTGTTTACTGATGTAATGAATATTACTCAGTGTTCCCCATCGCTTAGATATAAAATCTGAAAGTGATGAGCAGTTATTCAATAGCTGTCTGCAACTACTCTCCCATGGTGCTTCACGCAATCAGCATAATATAGACCTTTAAATCTGCCAAAGTTGCAACATTTCCACAATAAACCATGTTCTTTAAATGCCCCCACAAAATCAAAAATCATATGGGCTCACATCCGGAGAATGTTGTCACTAAGCAATCTGAAATGAACAAGTAATCATGCAGTGTTTAGTAAAACGTTGGGATCAAAAAGGGCTATAGATTAGGTCTGATATGTTGGTGCATGTCATCCTACATGCACGTTGCACATCTAAGACATTGCTGCTGTTGAAGTTGACATAAGCCAAAAGTTGGAACATATCATATCTAAGCCATAGAACATGTCGCATGGCCATTAACAGCAACTTTTTCAAATAATTGTTCTGAGATAAATATGAATATAGATCCACCCTAGACAGTCACTTTATGCATGGGATATTACTGGAAAACATATGGATTGTCCATGTCCCAAATATGACAAATCTAGTTGTTTACTGTACCGTTAAGATAAAAATGTTCCTTATCACTCCATATCTATGACACATCAAAGTCCATTCTTGCAAGAAAGGTCAATGCAAAAGTTAAGCTCTTGTTATCAGTAAGCAGCTGTTGGTTGTGGCTGATCTTATATGGAAAACGATGCACTACCTTTCTGAGTACTTTCCACACTGTGACATACATCTCCCATGACACTGCATATATACTACTATTGACAAAAACATGAGTCATTACCTGTTCAACAACAAACATGATAACATTTGCAAGTACTTCAGCAGTAATAAGCTTTTGTACTCTGCCAGGTTTAACTCCTAACAGTACAGCTGTCTCGAATTGTGCTGTCATTTTCTTAACACTTGTGAAGACGTTGGCCTATGGTACAATGTCTTTCGATGGTAAAATTCAGGAGCTGAAGCTATGGCATTACTCTGATTTTCATTAAACTATTTCACAACTAGTAAAGTAATAGCTGTTATAGCTGATTAGAATGGCATTCACTAGTTTACAACGTCATAAATGTCATGGTTTTTACTGATTTTATTTGTAATGATTGAAAATTTGTTAAGGAGTAATGTTAAGCAATCCCAGATGATCCATAGTGTAGTCTTGGGATGTAAAATATATAAATAAGACAAGTGAAAAAGTGGCGAATTAAGATAAAACTTTTATTTACAATGAACTATTTTGATAATAGATATAAATTTTAATTTTGATAAACTCTATGCAAATTAATCATTTTAAAATATGAAGTTGATTGAAAAATTTTTTTTTAAGGATAAAAACTAAATACATTTTTAGTTTAAATTAGTGTATGAATTAAAACTGTCAATGAATTTTTATTCTTTATTTAAAAATAGAATGTATAAATGAAAAGATATACATACACATAATCATAAATAGGTGGCTTATTTAGTTGTTTCTGTTTTTAATTTTTAAGTAGCTTATAATTCTCATTTTAAATAGCTTATAATTCTCATTTTTAAGTAGCTTATAATGTTGCAACTATATGTATATTTCTAGTGAAAAAATATATACATAATTTAGTCCCTGAAACAAATTTTCATTATTTATAATCTGTCTAAATGGTAGTTTTGTTTTTTCTCATTGACTATTGTGTTATTTAAATACTCGACAATAAAGTTTTTTTTACAAGTTTTGAAGCGTGACTCTTACGTTCCTAGGTTTTTGATTCTTGAATTAAAAAAAAAAAACATGTGAGCCTCATGAAATATGTTTCTGTGAAAGTAGTCACACATATACTTTCAATTATAAAGATCAGGGTTTGCTGCCGTAAACCAAGCTTTTCAGTTGAAACGAAGTTATTGAATACTTGTAAATAATTTTAAGAAAACATAGCATCCATAGTTACATGGTAAACTAACATCAAGTTTCATTAAGCAACTCTCAAGAACACCCAATAATAAGAGAATGTTAATAATAATTTTCTAATTAGACAATTATTAATGCGACCTAAATCGAAAAATAAGGGGCTAAGTTAATTACTTTCTATGTGGATAACTTGCTTGATGATAATCAGTCAGTTCTGGATTTATATGTAGGTCCCTCAGAGGCTTATTGTTAATTTAATTCTAACAAGGGAGCCCCTTTCGCTATTCA
>QLNU02015359.1:59499560-59509688 GCA_006491805.2 Dysdera silvatica | reverse complement strand
GGTATTTTAGTGGACACTTGATAACAGTGCACTATCGTGAGAAATAATGCCAAATTTGAAAATGAAAATAAAGATACTACAATAAAACAGTATTCTGCAAAGTGGAAGATTAATAATCTTTATTAAATCATTCATAAATGTAACAAAATCAAGATGAGGCTTTCAATCTTGTTTGAAAATTTAATGGACACTTACTGAAATTGGAGTGTTTTATGTACATTAATACGCGATAGATGCTCCATTTTTGCGTATAACTTTAAAGACACGTGAATCCATTGATTCTATCAATGTTTGTAAATACTTAGGATCGATTTGATACCAAGTTTCCACAATAGCGTCCTTTAAGGCATTAACCGACGTGAATTGCTTCCCATTTGCATATATTTGACGAACAATATAATCCCATACGTTTTTGATAGGATTTAAATCAGGACTACGTGCCGGCCAAATCATATTTTAAACTTTTTTGAATTTATCCATCTTTTGGTGGAGATAAGTGCATGGCACGGTGCGTTGTTCTGTTGCAAAATCTGGTTTTCCCCACATATTTCTGAGGCATATGGGAGGGCATATTCTTTTAAAAATTCTTGATATCAGATAGAATTGATACAACGGCCGATGAAAGCTACAGGCGTAGTACTGTTATAGCCAAAGCTACCCCAAATGGTCACCGACCCTCCTCCTTAAACTCTACGAAAAAAGTGTAGCGGCGCTTTCCGTAAATCGTGCCAATAATGTTGAAAACCATCCGGACCATCTAAGTTGAATTTCTTTTCGTCCGTGAAAAGTACCTGCAACCATTGATCGTTCCACTTCACGTGTCGTCGAGCCTAGTTTAAGTGTTCCTGTTTGTGAACTTGGGTGAGAGGTGGTTTACCCTTTCTTTTCGAAAAGGTAAATTTTTGGAATTAGAGAGCACGTTACATACTGTCCAACGTTTAACTGTGAGCTAACTAAGGTCGTTTTGGATTTTTGCAGCCGACTTTCGTGTGTTACTGGCCTCTCTAACAATGTTCTGCTTATCTCTTTCAGTCAGTTTTGGCTTCGCTCCCCGCTTTTTGGGTGGATCCTTTTGGGGTTTCTTTTTAAAAAGGCCCCTATAGTACTCCTTGGACACTGAATAAGTTGACCAATTTCGCAAATGAATTTTCCATTTCATTTAAAAGCTGTTATTTCTCCTTTCTCGTAATCCGTAAGTATTTTCCTTTCTGCCATGACTACAAGCACTGTTTTCGCATAAACCTGTTCACACGGGTATTTTTATGAACCTACGCATCGAAAAAATACAATATGCAAATTTTTTAGCGCCTGCACTGCCATCTGTTAGTCAGGAATGATAGTGTCCTTTAAATTAACAAACAACATTAGTTATATAAATTTGCATTTTCCTCATTTATGTTACGATATATTTATATAAAAATTGTTTTTCTACAAGACATTATGGTTTTTCGGCATTAGTCAAAATCCTATTCGCAGTTTTTGTATTTTTTTTTAACATTTATGTAAAAATATCAGGTGTCCACTAAATTACCAAACGCACTGTATACGAGTAGAATATATACGATATAAGAATAATACGAGCAGCCTAAAAAATAATACGAGTAGCCTCTAAAGGCTACTCGTATTATAAAAAGTTATACAAAGAGATAGAGATAGAGATAGAGAGGGAGAGTAATAATGTATGAAGCCGAAACCTTTATCTCCAGCCGTTTGTACAAAGTTTGTGCTTTCATTGTCATCCATTGAATCGAATGTTACTGCAAAAGTAAAAGCTAATTTAGGAGATGTTATTAAAAAATTTTCTGCACCCAAAACGCGCAAAATACGGGTTTACGAGTGAGCTGTTCATTTACGCTCTGTATAAAATACGGGAATTAATACTTAAATTTTCAGTGCATTTTTGAGTTTAGTAGAGTGAACTTTGTCATTTTAATACGGGGTGGGGCGCAGTATAGCCCAGATGCTCTTGCGCCATAAAAAAGCCAAACAAACAAACAAACAATACGAGGTTGGGGAGGGGCCCCATCTTTTCCCGTATTCTTTGGACCCCACAATACTCTGAATCCAGCCCTGATTGCCATACTTTACGTAAGTCGTATAATAGCTTTTAATAGTACTATGTGTTAACATTAATTACGGATTACTTTGCTGGTGAAAAAATTCGATATAAATCAAGATTTGAATTCAGCAGTAACGTTTCCAAAAACTAAAATAATATTTCGGAAAATTATCGGCAACAAAAGCTTTTAGAAATTTATGTAATGAACGTTTAACGTTTCCCGCGTCGGGCATTAAGGCGGCGCGATAAAGCCCGCCAAAAACAAACGTTAAAAGGGAAAAACGAAGATTTCATCTAAATTACACTCTACTTGTTGCCATTTTGGGAATCGGAAACTATGACCTTCCCGGGGGAAATTCCCTGTTCTTTAACTACTTTTTACGATACGGAGGGAAAAAAAGGAAGGGAAAATGTATCGCAATTTTTATTGAGCCATTGAACGGCTGACACCGAATAGTGTCACTGGTTCTGTTCCTGTTCTTTTTCGGTTCCAAAAGCGGTCATTTTTCTTTGGCATTTGATACGAACCGGGCATTTAGGCAGTTAAACGGAACGAGCCAGTTAACCGGTTCGTTGTCTCATTTCATTTCTAGTCTTTCCCGGTCCAATTCCAGATATCTTGTTGCTCTTTCTTTAGTTAAGTTACTCCCTTCTTCTCGGGCGTTGTTGATGTTTCCAAAACAGATATCACCGCTGCAGACGACGGCTCAAAATATCATTTAACGTCTTGGCAATCCTCATCATCATCATTTCGTTTCTGGGGATTTAATTTTCTTTTCTTCCACGTTTTGATGGCGCATTAAGCCTCTCTATTAATGGTCTCGCATCTTTCTCCCTTTCTCTCCCTCCCTCTCTTTCCCTTTCTCTCCCCATTTTCATAAAACAACGCTTTTATTCAAACAATTCTTTCAAAACAAATAGATTTTTTTTAATTGAAGCTAATGTTTTCATTTATCTAAATAAATATTTTCTTCGCTATTAAATGCGCAATATTAATTGATCTTAAATATATGATATAAAGTTACTTAATCTTTGATGTTAATCTATCAGGCTATAATATTATAAATTCATCTATCTAAAGTAGATAATATCTTAATCATGATGTTAATTTATTTTAATACGTGATATTAATTAGTTTTAATCCATTACTTTAATCTCTCTTGATAATATATATTCTCTTAACCGTAGGCCCTGTGGTGTCACGATGGTGATGCGTTCACCTAGTTTGCCCTTATCCCGAGTCTGACACCCAACTGCGCCAAAAAAAGAACACTTATTGACAAGTTACTCACCGTTGTCCGGTGGTTGGTTCCTTAGGTTTTGAGAGGCTCAGCCACCTCTGAGAAATGTATGTCCCGGCTCAGCCTGGCCCTTGCAGTCGTTACACTGTAAAACACACAAACATGAGATACTAGTTTATTTTAATGTATTATATCAATCCATCTTAATTTATGACGTTTATATATTTTTATCCATGATATTAATATATTTTAATTTATAATATCAGTCTATTTTGCTCCATGATATCAATCTACTTTAATTCACTATAGCAATCTATTTTAATCCATGATATCAATATATTTTAATTTATGATATCAATCTATATTACTCTATGATATCAATCTATTTCAATTCAATCTATCAATCTACTTTAATCCATAATATCAATCTATTTTAGTCTATGATATAAATCCATTTTAATGCAATATATCAGTCTATTTTAATTCACTATATCGATCTGTTTTAATCTATAATATCAATCTATTTTAATTCACTATATTAAGCTATTTTAATTCACTCTATCAATCTACTTTAATCCATAATAACAATCTATTTTAGTCTATGATATACATCCATTTTAATGCAATATATCAATGTACTTTCCTCCATGATATCAATCTACTTTAATCCACAATAACAATCTGTTTTAGTCTATGATATACATCCATTTTAATACAATATATCAATATATTTTACTCCATGATATCAATCTATCTTGATTCACTGTATCAAGCTATTTTAATTTACTATATCAATATATTTTAATCCGTGATATCAATATGTTTTCATCTATGATATCAATTTATTTTAATCCATTATATCAAGATAGTTTAATTCACTATATAAATCTATTTTGATCCCTGATATCAATCTATTTAATCCATGATATCAATCTATTTTAATCTGTGACACAAATATATTTTATTTTATTATATTAAGCTATTTTAATTTACTATATCAATCTGTTTTAATCTATGATAGCAACCTATTTTAATCTATTATATCAATCTTTTTAATCTATTATATCAATCTTTTTAATCTATGATATCAATCTATTTTAATACGTGATATCAATCCATTTAATTTTAGAATATTAATCACGCTTAAATTTTTAGAGGGTGTGCCACCTCTATTTATTTTTTACTTTTTCATTCTTTTTCTTTTTTATTTATAATATTTAATGATGCATTGACTTAATATATTGTGCATCGTTTTCATTGTTATTGTGCGTAAGCCTGCAGCTTGACTTTATCTATTATTGCAAAGAACAAAATTATTGCTAGAATTAAATTTAAAATACTGCCAGTATGCATCTGTAACCCAAAATACTAAACGACTATAGTCATATACAAGATTTATCCCCTTTCCTCAAAATATGTATATTTATTCGCACTTTTAAATACAAAGGCAACAAAGCTCCTACTGCGCCTAGACCTACAGTTTTCCCAGGAATCCGAACTTTTTACGGCCTAGGGAACCAAAGGTTCCAAAAAAGTTCGAAATTTTTTCATTTTGTTGGATCACTATTGAAAGGAATAGAAAACACTCCTTCATCTCCAGACCCTTGATTCTCGGCGCTTAAATCGTTTCATAACATAAGCTTGAACATTGAAATGGTAAATGTGTTTAAAAGATCAAAGGACTCTTGAAATCATAACAAAACTGAAATTTAATCAAACAAATTTAAAAACAACTGTCGTGTATTGGTCAATACAGAAAAGACTTCAGGCCCAGTTTTTAGTGGTTTTTGCGTGGGGAGTAATTAGACGTGAAAATTCCGACACCCACGTTTATTAGCTCAAGCTAGAGCTTTCTATTATAGGAGAAAAAGAGGCATCGTCCACAACCTAGACTCGAACTAGGGCCTCTCCCTATGGAGGACATGGGTACTCATATAGGGGCAAGGGGGGCCCTCAAGCCCCTACCCGCATAAAAATTTGATTTGCTGGATTCTGCTATGCATTTACTTTCAGAAGTTGCACAAGCACATTTTAAAATAAGGTACTTTTTAGCTCATTACTAATTGTCAAACAGTATCAATTATTTTTGTAGCATTTTAGTATCTTGTACATTCAAACAAATGTTTTACTGCCTTGGAAAGAAGGTAATAATTTTTCTCAGCAACCTTCCCCTCTAGAATTACTCATGTGGACGCTCGTGATCGAGGACGTTATCTGAAGGCTAATAATATCTTACAATATATATATATATATATATCATCATCATCATATTCAACCATTATCTATCCACTGCTGGATGAAGGTCTCTCCAAATGCTTTCCACACAAGTCTATCCTGGGCCATTCGTTTCCACGTCACCCCAACCTCTTTTCTTATTTCATCCACCCATCTAGTTTGAGGACGTTTTCTAGGTCTTCGGTGGTCTCTTGGAATCCAGTTCAGAATTTCTGTTGTCCATCGTTGATCAGTTCTTCTTGCAATATGCCCAGCCCATCGCCATTTCAGCCCTTTTACTTTAACAATGATGTCCTCTACTCTAGTTTGCTCTCTCACCCAAGTGTTTCTTTTTCGATCTCTCCTAGTTATTCCAAGCATGCACCTCTCCATGCTCCTTTGCGTTGTCTGTAACTTTCGTATTGCTCCAACTGTTAGACTCCATGTCTCTGATCCATAAGAGAGGACTGGCAATACACACTGGTTGAAGACCTTTCTTTTTAGACACAAAGGCAATTTCCCCTTCAGGATAAAACTGTTTCTTCCAAATGCACTCCAGCCAAGTTTAATACGTCTGTTGAGTTCTTTCATAATGTTGCCATCCATTGAAATCAGCTGGCCAAGGTAAATATATGAATCAGCAATTTCTAGCTCAATGTTGTCAACTTGTATTTTTGTTTCCTCTACGAAATTATTGAACATGATCTTAGTTTTTTGTAGGTTCATCTTGAGTCCAACTTCTTTACTTCTAGTTGAGAGCTCCTGTACCATGTCTTGGAGTTCTGATGGGTTCGTTGAAAAAATAAAAAAATATATATATATGGCCTGCAAAAGGGTTGCTGGTATCTAACTGGAAGGAGACCCACACGCTGAACGTATGTGACGATGTGTGGAACCGGCCAGGCCAGTAACCTAGTGTCCTACCCCGCCTTCAAGTGGTGCAGGCTGAGCTTTCTATTTATGTGGCAAATTAATATTTGCTGCACGGATAGAAAGGCGGAAGGGGAGGGCTAATTCACCAACCCGTCTAGCCAGCGTGGTGAAATTATGGCTAATTCCTCCATTATGTTGACACACCAGAAACCATGGCCCCTAGTCTCCAGGTGCTGGAGTGCTCCTGATCAAGGCAGCGGTCAGTGTGGCATGAAAGCAGGGGGTGCTAAGAATCACTGGAATGGCCCAGGCTGCCGTTTGTTATTGACCTTGGCAACGTATAATGGACGATCCCTTGCTTCTGAAGCAAAACTTCAGGAATTGGAAGAGGAACTAGACAAGATCAAATGGGACATTGTAGGACTCAGTGAAGTTAGAAGAAAAGGTGAAGAGTTGGTGGAACTTAAAAGTGGACATTTGTTTTATTATAGAGGAACGGAAACTGGAAGAACAAGTGGTGTTGGCTTCTTAATCAACAAAAGAATTAAAGACTACCTTCTTGAAGTCGAAAGCACGTCAGATCGAGCAGCGAGGCTCGTTGTTCAACTAACCCAGCGATACCAACTTCAGATAGTACAGGCATATGCACCAACATCAAGCCATACCGACGAGGAGGTTGAGGAATTCTATGAAGAAATCAAACAGCTACATACCAAGGGGAAACAACACATCAAGCTCATCATGGGAGATTTTAATGCAAGAATTGGACAACAGGAACAAGGAGAGACATCGGTTGGTAAATACGGATACGGGGAAAGGAATGAACGTGGCGATCAACTCATAGAATTTGCCGAAGCTGAAAATCTTAGCATCATGAATCCCCAATGGAGGAACCAGCGAAATTGACTATATCCTGGCAAACAAGAAATCAATTATTGAAGATTGCAGTGTACTGAACAGATTTAATACTGGAAGTGATCATCGAATGGTGAGATGTAAAGTGCACTTAAATACTAAACTAGAAAGGCAGAAGCTCATTAGGAAACAAGTATGTAAGAGGGTGGATTTAAAGAAATTAAAAGAAAATACTGAGGCATTCAAGTTGGAATTAAAAAATCGCTTTTCTGCACTGGAAGGACTTATTGAAGAAGTTGACATCTCAGAAGCAAATGAAAACATTGTTAAGACAATAATTGAAACTGCTGGGGAAATTGGTGGTGTAATATGTAAAAAGCAGAATAGCAAATTATCTGAGAAGACGAAACAACTCATGAAAAGGCGAAGACTTATGAAGGTGGACAATCAAAATACCAGTCGCAAGATCGAGTATGTAGAACTTTGCAAAACTTTGCGCAAAAACATGAAAGAAGATATAAGAAAATTCAATTGTGAGTTAGTAAGGAAGGCCATTGAAAGCAACAAGAGCCTTAGGGTTGTTAAAGGGAGTTTGTCTATTGGGAAGAAACACATCATTGCATTAAAAGGAGAGGATGGCACTGTAACAAGAAATAGGGAAGAAATACTTAGAAGAGTTGAAGAATTCTACAGAAAGCTGTATGAGGGAAACAGTGGATTAAACGAAGACTCTGAGATAGTCGAAGGAACAGCTCCTAAAATCTTAAAAGAAGAAGTAGCATTTGCAATAAAAAGTATGAAGAAAGGAAGATCCCCTGGCGATGATGGCATTACATTAGATATCTTAAAAGAAGCTGGAGAACATGTAGAAGACATACTCGCAAAATTCTTTACCAAATGCCTCAACAGTGGTAACATACCAAACCAATGGGATTCTGCAACAGTAATTCTTTTGCATAAAAAAGGTGATAAAGAGGATTTAAAAAATTACCGACCAATTAGCTTGTTACCTGCTATTTATAAAATCTTCACAAAAGTGCTAACACATCGCCTGCAGAAAAAATTAGATGCAGCTCAACCAAGAGAACAAGCTGGATTTCGAAGTGGATTCAGTACAGTGGACCATATTCAAGTATTAAGAGAATTAATTGAAAGAACACATGAATATGAACTTCCATTGTGTGTTGCATTTATTGACTATGAGAAGGCCTTTGACTCTATTAAAACATCAGCAGTCATCAACTCTTTAAGATCAACAGACATTGAGGATGTGTACATTGACATGGTGAAACGTGTGTATAAAAATGCAAGTGCAAAATTTCGGTTACATAAAGATACCAAAACTATCAAAATTGGTAAAGGTGTGAGGCAGGGAGATACCATTTCTCCAAAACTTTTTACTTCAGCTTTACAGATGATTTTTCAGCTGATAAATTGGAATAACAAGGGAATAAAAATAAATGGTGAATATTTAAATCATTTGCGGTTTGCTGATGACATTGTTATCTTTTTAGCACTACGAAAGTTACAGACAACGCAAAGGAGCATGGAGAGGTATGCTTGGAATAATCCAGGGAGAGATCGAAGTGGGGTGAGAGATAAATTATAGAGGACATCAATACGCAAAGGCTGAAATGGCGATGGGCTGGGCATATTGCAAGAAGAACTGATCAACGATGGACAACAGAAATTCTGAACTGGATTCCAAGAGACCACCGAAGACCTAGAAAACGTCCTCAAACTAGATGGGTGGATGAAATAAGAAAACAGGTTGGGGTGACGTGGAAGCGAATTGCTCAGGATAGACTTGTGTGGAAAGCATTTGGAGAGACCTTCATCCAGCAGTGGATAGATAATGGTTGAATATGATGATGATGATGATGATGATATATACAAAGTAAAGGAACTTCATTTCCCGTCCTCGATGAGCTAGCGGTAAAGGCGTTCTGGGCTCAACGCAAAGACCCTAGTTCGAATCTAGGTATGGACAATGCCTCTTTTTCTTTTTTCCTATAACAAAAAAGCTATAGCTTGAGCTAATAAACGTGAGTATCGGAATTTTCACTTAAAATTAGTAACCTTTCATTTTTAATAAAATGTTTTGCCAATTATTAGAAATATTTAGGCTCTGTTGATTTCTAACAAAATGAATGGTCTCACTAATGAAATGGTTTATTGTATTAAGTAATTTATTTTTAAAACACAATCTTGATTTTGCTGGTTTTAACTCAAAATTAAAAATTTTATAAATTTCTAAATAAGTTTTTAAATTTTTTATATTTTGGGTAATTTTGCGCAAAAACATGATTAATTTAAAGTTATACACATGGTTTTTTTATTAATATAACATCAATTTGTAATGTTATATTTCATTGATTGTTTATGTTATTTATTGTATTGATTAATTGATTATTATAAATTCTATTGATTTTATTAATGTTGTATTTCATTAATTGTGAATGTCGGATATTTTCAATTGTTAATATTATATTTAATCGATTAATAAGGTTATAAATTTTAGCGGTTTTATTTATGCTATATTCTATTGATTTTATTAATGTTACATTTTATTAATGAAATCATTTATTTATTGTAAATACTAAATTTAATCAATTATTAATGTCACATTTCTCCATTACTAGTATCAATGGTAATCTTCATTAATAGTATCACACACATTAAATTCTTTATTTTTTTATTAATGTAAAAATTATATTGTCCTCCAAAATTATTTAACTGTATATATAAATTTAATCATATATTATTTACCATACCAATTATTAATTATCTTACATATAATTTTAATTAGCAATATAAATAATTACCTAATTTCATATACATTAAGTGAATACGTTTTTATATGGCAATAAAACAATAAATAAAATT
>QLNU02015359.1:59451034-59496933 GCA_006491805.2 Dysdera silvatica | reverse complement strand
TTTTTGCAATCATGAATTTTTCTGTATATAGTCTTGTACAATTTTCTACATCATCCAACTATCCATCTTCTTCACTTTTGTCTCTAAGTCCTCTAAAATAATGTGCCTGCCCAATCTAATTAGAACTTTTTATATCACAGGTATCACACAATTGCCATTCAATGGCAATCATTCAATGGCACAATTGCCATCAATGGTCAACACACAAAGCCGCCTGGGTGAGGTTTTGTGAGTTTTCATGTGGGAATTTATTTTTTACTTTACAATTTTCGACACCCACGTATAAATAAGCTCAAACTAGATCTGTTTTTCATAGAGAAATAGTCTAAATTTGAATAGAAATTGTTTGAAATAGAGAAGGTAATAATATCTTACAACATTATATACGGAGAAAAAGACCGTTGTTCTTGTCCTCGTTCGTTTAGTGGTCATGACACTCCGGGCTAAACGGAGGGACCCTGGTTCGAATCCGGGATGGGGACGGCGTCTCTTTTTCTCCTAAACAAAAAGAGCTCTAGTTTGAGCTTATTTCTACGTGGGTGTCGAAAATTATTAAGTAAAAAAAAACTTTTTATATCTTTTTCTCCTCTCGTTTTGTGTGGAGAGACAGGTAATTTTTTCCATTATAAATATTTCTCGTCAAGTTAGATTTATTAAAGATTTAGTGCTAAAGATCGTATGTCTAGCTTATTTTTATCATTCGTCTTAAATTTATACTTCACAGGCTTCGGTGTTTTGTATCTCTTTTGTAAGTACCCTGCGCAAAATTGCCAAATAGAGGGTGATGAAACAGGTGAAGTTGGGATATAAATAAAAACTTCGAAGGAATATCTAGTAATATTATTCAAATGATGTATGTTTAACACCCCCATATTGTTCGCGACCCTGCTTTTTAATTGTTCAAATTTCACAACCTATATAATATATTTTATATGTGCATAACTTTTAAGCAAGTGTACGAAATTTTCACTGTTAAAACATTTTTGCCAACCGCTAAAAATTGGCTCAAAAACCACCAGTATTTCACGGTACACAGTTTGCGAAGCACTGTATTATACATTATCCCTTTAAAGAACATTACAGTAGTGGACAAAATTGTGGAAACCCTTTGAAAAAAGATTATTTTAGAGGTTTGATGGCTAATAACACCACTTTTTTTTGTACCAATACTATAAAATTATATATCATTGGAAAGGTAATTTAATCAAGATTGTAATGCAATAACATTTATGAATCGTATTTTAATAGAACAGCATTCATAAAGAAGAAAGGTGATATACATAGAAAAAATGAGATATACAAAAATGTTCACCATACCAGTTAATACTTAGTTGGGTAACCTTTAGCCTTAATTACGGCCTTACAACGCTTTCCCATGGAGTGAACCAAGTTCTTTAGTTCTGCAGCTGTTATAATATGAAACCAAGATTGAATTATTGCTTCTGTTAATTGTGTTTTATTGCTGGGTTGCTTCCGACTAACAAGCTTCTTTAGCCGGCTCCATAGATTTTCGATGGGGTTAAGGTCTGGGCTATTTCCAGGCCATTCCAGCAGTTGAATATGATGATCTTGAAACCATTTTTTGCACACACGAGCAACATGACATGGAGCTGAATCCTGTTGAAATATAAATGCTTCATTATCTTGGAAAAGATCACATGCAGAAGGCTGCAGCTTGGGCTCAAGTATTTCATTTATGTATCTTTGGGCATTTATATTCCCATTGATCACGCAAATTCTGCCCACACCTCTTGATGTTATACAACCCCAAATCATAACACTAACTGGGTGTTTCACGGTAGGTGTAATGCACTCAGGATGGAAATCTTCTCCAATTCTTCTCCATACGTATTTTACGCCATCACTACCAAACAGTGAGATTTTGGTCTCATCACTCCAAATTACACTGTCCCATTGTTCCGTTGTCCAGTTAACATGGGTTTTAGCCCAGTTTAATCTTTTCAACCTCTGTTTGACAGACAAAAATGGCTTTTTTCGTGGAATTCTTGCATTTAGACCACATTCATGCAGTCTGCGCCGAACAGTCCTTGCACTTAACTTCACATTGCATTGCGCCATTTCACCTTGTA
Organism: Dysdera silvatica; assembly: GCA_006491805.2. NCBI lineage: Eukaryota > Metazoa > Arthropoda > Arachnida > Araneae > Dysderidae > Dysdera > Dysdera silvatica. The sequence goes on along the minus strand of QLNU02015359.1, from coordinate 59,494,843 downwards.
TACACAGAGATGATTTTTTCCTGTCACCTAGGCACTGTCTTTTAATTCTTCTATCATCACTTGCTGTTGTGCACCTTTTTCTGCCTTTACCAGTCTGGTTTTGTAATGACTGAGTCTCCTTATACTTCTTCAAAAATTTAGAAATGCCACCTTTAGTTAAGTTTCCCCCAATATTTCTTCTAATTTCTTCATAACTGTAGCCTTGTTCACTTAATATTACTATTTTACATCGCTTCCTAGGTGACCAGTCAACTCTTTGCGCCATTTCTTTAATTTTATTACGTTTTACAAGCACACTAAATCAAAGAGCACAAAAAAAAAACAACCAACTTGATAGCAATTACAGAACACACTGATAAATGTCCTGTAACCTGTTGGCTCATTGCCAAAACAAGAGAAAACATGATTGGCTCATTGCCAAAACAAGATGACACCTGATTGGCTCTGTAAACACTCATGCTCATTGGCCACATTCAAATGAAGGAAAGCTACTTCATATAAATGTAAGCAAGCTGTGCTTCTTTTTTCTGGTTATTTGGCTATAACTTTTGATAGAATACAGATAATTGAACAAATGTTATTGCATTACAATCTTTATTAAATTACCTTTCTAATGATATATAATTTTATAGTATTGGTACAAAAAAAAGTGGTGTTATTAGCCATCAAACCTCTAAAATAAACTTTTTTCAAAAGGTTTCCACAATTTTGTCCACTACTGTAGTGCTTCCTTGTTAGGGATCAACCGTATTTTTACCCAAATTTGCTTTATCTCAACCAAAGAAGAATCTGATTACATGTACGTCCACTTTAATGTAATGATAAAACATATTTAGAAAATTTCTTAATTTTTATGTATTTATTTATGTGACAATTAACATTTTTATAAACAAGGGCAGTTTTTTTTCTAATGGCTGTATGTGTGTAAAAATATTCCCACCCTTTCTACCAATTTTTACACTTTGTCGGTCGGTGAGTGTGTTCCCGAAAACGGAACTCTGATTTATTGCATTAAAACGAGAGTATACAGAACACTCAATATCATAAAAGAATCTGCATTTTAGTGATATAATGTTAGACGATTACTGAAATACGAAGTCTATGACAAAACTTCGTCGGCGCCATTAAAGCTCGGATGCAGCCTTGTCATGACTTAATATTTTATGAATTTATACATTTATTATATGTACTTCGATTTATGTTTGTGTATTTTCTTATTTAATTTTGACATTACGTTTCTATTTCATAAACAAGATCCTTCATTCATTTATTTAAGTTTTAATTCAAAATACACGCAAACTTCGCTGCGTTGATCTGAAATTATGTAAATAACGAAATTAAAAAGACATTTATTTTTAATGAGTTTTTTTTTAATCTTCACAAAAAAAAGCGTGGGAACCTTCATTTTATCTTTTCTAATTAAGTTACGTTTCTATTATAAATGAACACTCAAGGGTGTATTTAGGAGACAGGTTCCCCTTCCTCTCTTTCTCTCTTTCTCTCTCTCTCATGCTCTCCCTTTCTGTGTTGCGTCATATCCTTTTCAAAACTTTTTCATCTCCTGCATATTTCGAAAGAAAAATGACTTTAAAAATATGTCACTAATGACGGCTTTAACCCCTCTCTTACCTCTCCTGACAAAAGTCCTGACAAAAGTCATTTGACATACTTTCTTGTATTTGTCACAACCAGGAGTTTTTACACAACTTCTGGTATAAACACGAACTGTAAAAAAGTTGCCTTCATAATGTATTTTTAAAAATGAGTAGTCTATAACTATATTGATTAGGGTAAACTTTTTAATTCTTTATTAATTAGCATTACTTTTACATCGAAAGAAATCCTTGTGTTGTCATAAGGCGTGACGATATAACTAAAAACTCCCTTCTTTTTATAACGAAACAATACAGAGTTTCACCATGAGATTCCATAACAAACAGTTATTTCGACACTGGCGTAAGGTTTAAAAACACGACGTTTTGGGAGCCAACTGCTCCCTTTGTCAAGTGAAGGCAGAATGTTTTTCAACCTTACACCATTGTCTAAATAATTGTTTGTTCTTCTTTTTCTTCTTCTTGTTATTATTTGAGCATCATTAATTCCGGGAGTAGCCAATAATTTATTTATATATATATGTGTGTGTTACGGTAAATGTGATTAATCGGTTATTATTAATAATAACCAAATAAGCCGGTTAAAGTGATTAATTTATGATAATTTATTACATTGACTGGTTATCATTAATAATTACCAATGAAGTTTGGTCAGTGTAATAATTTTCAACAGGTTTAGCTTGAAATTTCTATTACGCATAATATAAATATGTATAATTAAATATTTTGATTTAGCATTTTCACTGTTATACTAATGTTTAAATATAAAATATATTATAGTTGCAAACACAACGGAAATGTCACAATACACATACAGTTTTGACCAGTTCATTTAAAAACAAGAAATATCAATTGCGACGACATAAACTCATGCTTATAAAAATTGCAACACCATGAAGGAATCACTTGATTGAGCTGAAACTTTCAGGAAATGCAAATTAGGGTATGCTATTCAAATGATTAGAATTTCAGAGTCATCACGCATGCGTGGGCTGAGCAGCGCCCTCTGAACTGCTGATGGATCCGTATAAATAGAGGGCTGTAGCGGGGCGTGTATGGTTATCTGCTAGTGGTAAACGTTACATGAGACGTCACTATGCCTCTACGACGAAAGAGGGCGACATTTCAGCAAGTTACGGAGTTTGAACGGGGACGAATGATCGGCCTTCGTGAAGGAGGGTTTTCTTATCGTGCAATAGCAGCTCGTATGGGGCGTAACAGCAGCACAGTGATGCGAGTGTGGAAGCAGTGGGTTCAAGAGAACCAGACAACTCGGAAATCCGGGAGTGGACGCCGAAAGGTGACGTCAGCACGGGATGATAGACACCTGGTCCGCATGGCGGTGACGGACCGTTTTGCTTCATCTGGACAGTTGGCAGAACGTTGGTGCACTGCTACAGGTGTATCATTGTGTGCTTCATCAATTCGTCGGCGTCTACTGCACCGTGGACTGCGTGCAAGAGTTCCTTTATACAGGATCCCCTGACGCAAAACCATCGGCGCCTGCGGCTACAATGGGCTCATGGACATAGAGACTGGCGTGCTGATTGGCAACAAGTGGTGTTTTCTGATGAATCCCGCTTTAATTTGGGGTACAGTGATGGCCGCATCCGTGTTAGACGCTATACCGGTGAACGCCACCTTCCGGAGTGCGTTATCCAACGTCATAGTGGACGAACCCCCAGCGTTATGGTCTGGGGTGCGATTGCGTATCATGGACGATCTCAGCTGCTACGAATTGTGGGTAATCTTAACAGCAACCGGTACATCAATGAAGTTCTGGAGCCTGAAGTTGTTCCCTTCCTTCAAGGCATTCCCGGAGCTGTATTTCAACAGGACAATGCCCGCCCACATATTGCCAGGAATGTTCAAGACTTCTTTTCATCACAACAGATACAGCTTCTTCCTTGGCCTGCCTATTCGCCGGATATGTCGCCGATTGAACATGTGTGGGATTTCGTTGGTCGGCGTCTCGCTCGTGATCCTCGTCCCATAGCTACTACAGATGAACTTTGGGGTCGTATACAAGCAATCTGGAATGCTCTTCCTCAGGCACACATTCAACATCTGTTTGATTCCATGCCACGTCGTATAGCATCACTTATTGCAGCGCGTGGTGGCTTCACCAAATACTGATTTTCGACATGTAATATTGTTTTTTTTGCTTTGTAATTTTAATCGTTTATTTGTATCAACACAGGTCGTTTGTACATTAAATTTCATTCAATTCACACGAGTCTTTCATGGTGTTGCAATTTTTACAAATATGGGTATAATAATGTGTAAATTATGTATATAAAAGTTATGCTATAAACATTTTTGTACTCGCCCCGAAATTAAATCCTGGCTACAGTCTTGTTCCGAAAAATTACCTTGAATGATTTTCATTCAAAGAAAATAACACATTTCTCCTCACTCTGTATACATGCTTCTATAACATAAAACATGATTTTTGAAGGCTATGAATTACTATAAGTGAGTTTAACGTGATTGGTTCGTAAGATACGTTCACAAATAATTATGTTTTATTCGTTCGGAAGCCCTGCTTTGAATTATATGTTTTCGTGATGTTTTGGGGGAAGAAATAATAATTCAATTTTCTTATATACATATATATTAACCCTTTTTATATATTTTAACCTTTTTTGGGATATTTTAACCTTTTTTCATATATTTTAACCCTTTTTTATATATTTTAATCTTTTTTATATATGTTAACCCTTATTAAGAATTTTCCACATTCAATTTAAATATTACATGCAGCGTAATATTATGTTGTTTTTTTCTGCGTAAAATTTTAATGATGTGTTTGCGTGAGTCAGGGCTTCAAGCTTTTTATTTGTGTGGAGCCATTAGGGTTTTATCTGTGAAAACAACCTGGCTGAAATAACCCGTAAGTATTGCTTTTTCTTTTTGGAGAAAGAAAAAGGTATGGCATCACCATGGAAAGGACCCAGGACCTTCCGATTACATATCCAATGCTCCACCAACTGACCTACTGCCTATCCCCTATCATTTATCTTTACATAGACACTCAAAGGTAGTGTTCTCTGTGCTGAATTATTAAATATGTAACCGTATTACACTGTCTCGATATCACCCTTTGTTATAATGGAACAATCCATATTACTGATTGTGCCATCTATGATGCACTGCGCACTCGCTAAAATATACTTCTGCAATGTAATTCTACGCGCGCAGTCGCTTTATTTTTTAGATCTCGATACCTTTATTAGTTGGTTTTCTTCGTTCTAATTGAAAGTTTTCTAATCCTATGTCTATGTTCTATCACTTAACTCTACACTTTGTCTTTTTTAGTAAATGAATTTACTTATTAAAAAATATTATATACACTATATACATAAATAAAATGATTAATATTTATATCAACCATAAATTTTGGATTGTATAACCTACAGCCTATCATGCGCTTCTTGGTTTTGGTTTTGATTTAAATCCAATAATGGCTAATGCTTTGGGAAAAATAACATCAATATGTTTTTAAACGAAGTGCAAACATATTTTCTGCGAAAAATAAGCCTTATTAAAATTGGTAAGTGGTAAGTATAAAACCAGAAATGGATAGAATGTAAATTCGACGAATTTATGTTACCGAAAATTTACATTATAAGAAATGTACATTGCCAAACATTTACATCTCTAGAAATTTACACAATGCAAAATAATTGCATCAGAATAACTTTGCATTACTAAAATTTTACATTGGTCGCATTATTAAAACTTTACAAGAATTTACAATAGGTGCATTACTAGAAATTTGCAGTAATGGAGACGAATTTACATGAAAAAATTACATCAATGGAAACGAATTTGTATGAAAAAAATTACACTAATGAAACATTACATTAACAAAAATGATCCCTTTATTTCACAAATGACTGACGTTTTGGAGGATTTAGGAGAAAATCAGTTTTAAAAATAAGTTAAAATTTTCAAACATTTAAACAACGAAAGTGATAAGAGAAATATAAATGGACAGCAAAACACAATCTCTTTAATATACGCAGGAATACCCACAAAAATGCAATGCGATTAAGTAATTTAGAAAATTTAATTATTTTTGGCTCTTTTTTCGAAGAACCGCGTTTTCTAAATTATCGTTTTTTGAATAAACGAAGAGCAATGTAGACACAAAGAAAGTAATTTTTCAAACAGAAAAATGAGATTCGCAAATAATTGCCTAAATCAAAATAAAAAATAGAAGTTCATCTTCTAAAATGGAAAATGGAAATGGGAAAATGTGCCATTATATAAATATTGTATAAACATTAAATTTTAAAGTATCTGTACAGACATTAAGTTTTTAAGTATCTTTACAGACATTGAGTTTTAAAGTATCTTTACAAAGATTAAGTTCTAAAGTATCTTTACAGAGATTAAGTTTTAAAATATCTTTACTGGCATTAAGTTTTAAAGTAGATTTACAAACACGTAAGTAATCAAAATAAAAACACCATTATTGTTTTTATTGGAGCTTTTATTACAAATATTGCTATTAATAATAATTATTATAATAATAATTTGTAATAATAATAAATTAATAATAATTATTATTATTAGGATATACGAGCATAATTCATCTTGATGTTGACGACTGGGAATATGTCCTCTGGAATCGAATCCTTTCCAAAAATTTGAGATACTATTATTTCTCCTCTGATCGTTTCCAAAAACTTGAGATAATATTTGTTTTCTTCTGGTATTGTATCTGTTCCAAAAACTTGGGTTAATATTGCTTCTCCTTTGGCATTACATCTTTTCCAAAAACTTGAGATAATATTAGTTCTCCGTTTGTATCTGGTCTTTTACAAAGACTTGAGATAATATTTGTTCGCCTCTTGTATCTTATATTTTCAAAAAAGCTTAAATAATATTACTTCTCTGGTTTCAGAGCTTTTGCCAAAACTTGAGATAATACTTGTTCTCTTCTGGTATCTGGTATTTTCCAAACAATTGAGATAATATTTGTTTTCCTCTGGTATCCTCTCTGTTCCAAAATATTTATATAATATTATTTCACCTGTAGTATGGGGACTTTTCCTAAAACTTGAGATGATATTACTTCTCCTCCATTATCGGGTCTTTTCCAAAGACTTGAGATAATGTTAGTTCTTCTTTTCCATCTGGTCTTTTTCAAAGACTTGAAATAATATTAATTCTCCTCTGGTATCCTATCTGTTCCAAAAACTTGAAATAATATTCGTTCCCCTCTGGTGTCAGATCTTTTCCAAAAACTTGAGTTGTTATTTGTTCTTTTCTGGTATCTGCTCTTTTCTAAAGACTTGGGATAATATTAGTTCACATCTGGTATCTTATATTTTCCAACGAAATGAAATAATATTATTTCCCCTGTGGTATCGGGTCTTTTCCTAAAATTTAAGATAATATTACGTCTCCTCCAATATCGGGTCTTTCCCAAAAAACTTGGATAAATATTAGTATTTTCTCAGGACGTGAGTACAATCACAAGCAAAATGGTCTTTCAAAATTGGTATATTACGGTGTATTTAGTTTGGAAATATATTGTTGGTGGTTAGATTTTTATGTCGCAAAGGCAGCAAAAATTGTGTTAAAACACCCATGCATATAGCTCAAGACAGAGCTTTAATTACAATCCACTATTTCAAGATTTGGTGAGCTGGAAGGAAGAAGAAGAACACCACTCCCAGTCGAAGTCGATTGGGCGATAATCCTATATGGAACAGATTGTCATAACCAACTAGAGCCCCGGGATACAGCAAGCGTTTCTTTTTCCTTCCTGGGTAAATTTTGGTTTAGCAAAATTACCAAACAAATGGTAAACGTGGAAAAGACGCCGATGCAGCATTTTGATTCGTGGGGTATATTTACTCATAAAGTGTGTTCCCAGGCTCGCATACATAATTCAAGCTAGTGTTTTCAGTACAGCCAACTATTTCAAGATTTGAGTGTACTCCAAGTACCTTCTCGATCAGTGTTTTTAAAATTTTGGCCCTCACGGTCTACTTTAAATATTTCCTTGTTTATCGTGGGCTGCGTGAGAAGCGTCCGAACTCATTTCCAGGAAAATAAATTAAAAATATATTGTCCGAAGCTGTATTTGCTGACTATATTAATTATATTAGGCCCTATGAACTCCAATCAGTTGCAAGCTAATAATTCTAGTGTGTGTATATCATTAGTAGAACAGTAAAAGAATTCTGTACTAGACTCCAGGTCTGTAGCTAGGATAACGGGGCAACTTGGGCAAGGCAAACGACATATGGGACATGGGGCACCCGGAGATCATTTTATATATATAAATAGCTCAAAGGGGCAACTTGGGCCATGCTACTGCTGTCCCTAGTTTGGCTAAAGGCCTGTTTTCGTCCCAATATAAATTTCTTTAATTATTTAAATGTCTACAAAGATGGCGTATTTAGGAACTTCATTGTTGGCACTGACTTGGCGTTGATACCAACTTCCTCGACTTAAAGTGCTAAGTGCAATTTTCTTTACCTGCCCTTCTGAAATCTCCTGAAAATTCAGTGGATCCCACTTTGAGAAACACTGCTCAAAGCCCTTTGACGCATTCACATTGTATTTTTCTGTTTCATACGCTGCAAACATTTGACGTGTGTTTCTGGGATTGGCTGTTTAAACCAATGTGCATGTCGTCATCAATATTTGCAATCTTCATTTAAAAACTTTCCATTGTCAAATTTATTGAAAAGGGTTTATGGCTGGAAAAAAAACTCAGAGGCAGACAATGGGATCCCCGTTATTATTCAAGTTGTTTTTACGCCCAATCGAATTCGTTTAAAAAAAGCTTTCTGCAAAATTCGGAAGAAGATTCAAAAGTCGAAAAAATGGCCGCGTTTTTTTCGTAATATCATTTTCTAATATGTAATAAAAAAATCGAACAATCTCCCCGAAGTGTGATTAGAGTGTACTGAGGCAGTAAGATGTCAGGGAGCGCTTGACGCGCCTCTCGAGTCATTTGTCTTGCCATTATTTCTGACTTGAGTTTGAAGTGATCGACGATTTTTGCGCTTAGAAGGAGGCTAGGTCCTCTGTCTCTAAACGAGAATCTCGGGCGCAAAAAAAGAATGGCGCCGATATTGTTTTAAACTGGCTCGCGTCGAGAAGGGCCACGCTGCCTGACAAATGGCTTGAGACAATGCAGCATCTGATACGCTTGAAAAGCGATTTCTCTTTCCAAACCTGCAGACGATATTATCGCCGAGAAGAAGGGAGTTGAAAATTGAGTCATTAAGTAAGAAACGTCGTACGAAAGGCTTAGTTCGTTGCTGTGTTCTTTCCTTTCATTCTTTCTTCCTTTTTCTTTTTTTCTCTGCCTTAATCTTTCTTGACTTCAACTAGGGTTAAAAATGAGCTGTCATCCTAGCGGCTGATTCCTGTTGCTTGGATTTGAACTCGCCTTGATAAAGTTAACCTTTTCCAGTGTTGCTCGAAAAAGGGATTTTTACCTACCTATTATCCCTACATCATACCTAGGATATTTTGTTCTAAGGCGCACAATAATTCTAAAGGTTTTTTTTATGATTTTAGCCATTAAAATTATTAATTATATTTTATTTTTCTTTTAATTTATTTGTTGATATAGTGAAGAACGAATAATATTTTTATAATTTTTCCAAATTAATCTTCCATGATAGTTAAAGTTACAGTAATTTCCGTTTTTACAGGGGGGCAACATTTTTACAGAGAGGGGGGAGTAAGCCACTCCTAGTTCCCCCATCTCCCACTAATTACGCTACTGCTCACGGAAGTGAAGAAATACTCCAAAATGTTACTTGAAGTTTTAAGCTGGTTTGGGGGGGTTCCAAACACAAAACAATAAATGGAAAGGCTTTTGTTGTATACTTTGCTACATGGGCACACACCCATGTAGCAAAGTATGCACCATGGGCTACACCAATGGGCACCCCTAGAATTATATACAATGGAGGTGAATCCAGGAAAAATTCCAATTGAATAATGTTGTTGGACTATTATTATATAGTTTCTTATAATTTTAATTCTATATTATCATATAGTTTCTTGTGGATTCAATCTTTTTTCCTTCTTTTTTCATAAGCCAAGGGGTGCAAGAACACCCCTTGCACCCCCTCGGGGCGTCTATACTAACACCGACAAAATCTGTTTACAAACAAGCAAACGAAGGACTTAAAAAGTTTAAGTCGAACACTGGAGACACCTTCATTTGTCAATAGATGGAGAATAATTAATAAAAACGATGATGAATATCAACAGTAAAATTTTCAATTCATCTTCATGTTTTATGAGTTTTAAACAGATTCAAATGAATAAATAACAAACAAATATGTTTGATATAATTTGACGAAGACTCTACGCACTCTTAAATTAATTGAGAAGGCAACAATTTAACACAGTTGAATAATAAATTCGTTAATAAATTGAATAATAAAATAATATAATTGATTAATAAATTGAATAATAAAATAATATAATTGATTAATAAATTGAATAATAAAATAATATAATTGGTTAATAGATTGAATAATAAAATAATATAATTGGTTAATAAATTGAGTAATAAAATAATATAATTGGTTAATAAATTGATTAAATAATATAATCGGTTAATAAATTGAGTAATAAAATAATATAATTGGTTAATAAATTGAATAATAAAATAATATAATTATTAATAAATTGAATAATAAAATAATATAATTGGTTAATAAATTGAATAATAAAATAATATAATTGGTTAATAAATTGAATAATAAAACTTTCTGACGAAAACAGCTCAGGGCTTTTGAAACAGCTGTAAACGATTAAATTTATTATTCAACTACGTTAACTTGTTGCCCGCCTTCCCAATTAATTTAAACAAATATATATAAAGATAACGAAGTGGCTATTTCAGTAAAAACAAATCTGACCATTAATATTTTTTTAGGAAACCAAAAAATGTCGCAAAGATAAAACGTTTGGAAGAAATTTTAGTGTCAATAATTGAGTATGAGCACTCTGACTATGTCCCGAATTAGCTGTACTTTGGCCTAAAATTTAATTTAAATAAGTTTCTCTAGACATAATTCCAGACATTTTCAATAAAAGGAGATACCAGAAGTCGAATCCCCCCATTATTTTGGCGTACGTTCCATAAGCGCTATTTTTCATAAACTTGGGTTTTTACTTTTATAAAATTTGTTTAAAAATTGTTATGCATACATAACTCATTCAACTACTCCAAAAAATGAAAAATTAGAACTTTTATGGAAGTTTTTATATTTTTTAGAAGTTTTAGAGTTTAAAAGGTCTAATCATCCAACATTTAAAAGTCTAATATCATCGCCGCTTAAATTAGCACTTTACTAATGACGGGAATGTTTTTTAGTCGTAATTAGTCATGTTTCAAAAAAATTATATTGAAGGCGGTAATGGAAATTATCATATTTAGATAAATTTGTTAAATGAATGCGAAACTCGGTATAAATTTTAAATGAAAATTAATGATTTGTTTTAAAACACAATAAAATTGCTATATTTTTAAAAGAGGAGTTATTGAGCAATTTACGACCTACATCTGACATTAACCGTCGAATAGTTTCAATATCAAATTTAATTCAAATAATGAGTAAAATACGAGGGTTGGAACTTTAATAGTCACAACTATTTGTTTACAGTTGACACAAAATGGATGCATGTTACCAAGTTTTACTGCCCCTAAATGTAGTCACCTGCATAGTGCACAACCCGTTGCTATCGATCTGGAATTTGTACGATATCTTTACCAACGCCTGTTGTGTTGATAGTTCGAATGGACCGGTCTACTGTCTGAAGAATCTCTGGAACAGTTCTGAAGCGAATACCACGAAATGGTTCCTTCATCGTAGGAAGCAAGTCAGAGCCACAAGGACTTAAGGCCGGGGAGTATGACTTGATTCCTAAGATGAAGGAACCATTCATGGCATTCGCTTCAGAACTGTTCCAGAGATTCTTCAGGCAGTAGACCGGTCCATTCGAACTATCAACACAACTGGCGTTGCTAAAGGTATCCTACAACTTCCACATCGCTGGCAATGGGTTGTACACAATGCTGGTGACTACATTGAGGTACAGTAAAACTTGGTAACACGTATCTATTTTGTATCAATTGTAAATAAATAATTGCCACTAACAAAGTTCCAACCCTCGTACATACTTTTTTTAATTTGAGAAGTTAATCATTCATGTTAATAATTATTCTCTCTCTTCCTCTCAGTCAGTTTCAATGCAGTTATTCGTATCCGAAAGATGTTATAACGCTATAATAATTGATAATAATAATTTATAACAATTATAGCTTACTGAAACCTCTATAAAAGAAAGTCGTGTTCCTATGATATAGCATTTTTTCTTAAAATATTGTTATTTTTTTCACAGCTCTGGAAGAGAGTCACGCAATATGTTATGATTTCTGCACTCTTTAATTTCTTACTTATATAATAATCGAAATATTTTAGCATTAATTCAACTTGCACAACGCATTTCCACAACTTTTCCGATGTGTAACCACTAAGTATGTAATACAGATAGGTTTTTATTGTTGTTTTTTCAATTCCTTTATTTTTAAGACTTTAAAAAAATTATTTTAGTAAAAAGAATGTGCCACCGGTAGAAAATTTGAAGTCTTAAGGGGAGATCAGGAAAAAAAACTAAAAAACCAGTTTGACTAGCCCCGATCAGCCAATACCCACAACAATTTGAAAGGAAATGTAAACAGAAATTCGCATATTTTCTCCTCATCTAACATATCAATAAAAGGCAACATTACCAAGAATACGACAACTGGCATTAACAACTGGTATTACCAACTGGCCGAGGTGCATTTAGAAGGAAAGGTCTTATTCTGGAATAAAGTATCAGTTTTGTACCTGAAGACACTTTACAGTTAAACAATAATATAAATCAACGTTTATTGGCGTAGTGATACCAACGCCGATGGTATGGCGTGATTAGATGGTGAAACGTTCGAAAGAAAATAAATATTTCTGCCTTCGGTGGGACCTGAACCCACGACCTTCCACTTGCCGGGCGGAGGCTCTACGATGTAGAACAAGTACGCACTGTAGCTTCTGCATCATTTCCGTGTGCAATATGAGAAGAGGTCGTAAAGATGTACATACATGACCGGCATTGAATTACACTGGATGAAACTACTGCTAATAAATAATCTGTTAAGTTTACAAACTTGCCTTTATTGCCTCATTGGGTCACCATTCAACCAAGTTCATACGCTCTATCGATAGTATCGAATTAAGAGGAAATTGCCAGCATAATATGCATGTGGTCAGATTAAATTCCATAGCATGTTGGTATGTTGTCACCTCTAAGGAAGTTATGAAATACCGACAAGACATGATTTAAATTAATATTTAAATAAATAAATAACTATTTCCGACAACATCTATCGCCAACATACCGGTGATAGGTCCGCACTACAGGACCATATATTTTCACTTTGGAAAAACTTGACCAGCTATGAATGATGGTGGTCGGAAGAAAACGTATGTAAACACGTTCGCTCTAACGCAGGTACATGAAAAAAAAAACTTTAAAATTTTTGAAACCCAAAAAATTTTCAAATGGAGCTTATCGCTTGTTTGGTGAGTGTGTAACGCTTGTTTTAAAAAACGTTATTCAATTTTCTAGTTTACACATTCGAGAATTCTAACGTGTCCTTGATGCAATACTTAAACGAATTTAACAACAAACCAAATAACTACAGGTAATTGAATTCGATAAAATTAAATGTAATCGCATTTAATTCCAGTTAGACCATGCGTGATCGAGGGACAGACGACTCGTTTTCCAAACAATGTAATTCGAGTTTGAAGATCCGAGAAGCATCAACTTTTTTCGGTTCGGGGTTGGAAAAAACAATCAATTAGTGTAGTTGAAACATGGGCGAGTAAATTCTAATTATCCTTGATGATGATGATGGAGAAAAAAAAACATCCCGCCTACAATCGGGATTGAAACATAAAAAAATTATAAAAAATTTGCATAAGAAACTAATTAAGATTTTACGTATTCTCTACTGGGATAATCGCAGACGATTTTTTTAATTATTTTTAATGATAGTTGACGTCAAATCATTTTTTGATTGTCCGATTGGAAGAACAAAGAATGTTTTTGGTCCGTTGTATCCAAATCCTTTTTCTCTCCACTTCGCCCAAAAAAATCATCCTTTTACGAAACTATGATTTCTAGAAAAGATTATAATTGGGAAAATACAAAAAACAAAAGTTAGGTGCATTTGTAAAATAAACAAACATTTTTGAAATTTTAATTTTTGATTTTTTTTTTTTTTTCGGTGACTGAGAGTTGAAAGTAGTTTGCCATTAATTGAAGATCTGAAAAAGAATGGATCGGAAGAATTCATTCTCACAAAAATGAATTAAGGAGTCATAACTCATTACCTTAAAAGAATAAATAATTACCGTTTTGACTCAGTAAAAGAATAACTAGCTCAAAATGGCTCTTTCTAAAGAGAATGCTTTCTTTTTAAAAAATGGGAATGACGGAATGCGTCTGCGTCTCCTCCCTCCCTAGCAAAATACTTTTACACATCTCTGCAATTTATATGTGGACATACAATAAGCTAGGAATATAATATACTGGCTTTTATTATATTTTTTACATCCACCGGGCGATTAATTTTATGGAATAATTCAGTTATCCAAACTAAAGACAGACTTGCTTTCGAGTAAACAGAATTTAGTACAATTCAAGGCACCAGGACACACCGAATGTTCATAGAGAGGTTAAAACCTTGCAAAGTACAACTCCGTATATTCATATGTACATATGCAAAATATGACATTGTAATGGGGGATATGTCCCCTATTGACCCACCCCTTGCGTACGGCAGCAATTCAGAAATTCAAAATTTTCGGTGTTAAGGTAGAAAGAGACTAAACATTCACCCAATAACACGTTCAATCACATATTATTGAACTATTATATTGATAGTTAAAAATGTCACAAGGTATGTATTAATTATGATATTAACTGCTTTGAAAATAGTCCGATATTACTTAATATATAGCCAGTATACAATATTTTGTATGCGTTCGGTGTCTACTATTTTTAGGGGTGTCTACTATTTTTAGGGGTTTCATACTTAAGGTTGGTATGTACTAGAAAACAAATTTGAACATTCTTTCTGAAGAATTCGAAAAATTATCTAGTAATTAATAATAATTATGATATTAATTAATACTAATGATGATATTAATTAATAATGATGATTGTATTAATTAATAATAATGATATTAATTAATAATAATTATGATGTTGATTAATCCATCATAGTTCAGTTCGATTAAACGAAATTCGAATAACCGGGGTTCCACTGTATCTAATGTACAGATTTTCTTCCCGGTGGGGTTGGGCAATATCATTCACATGTAACTGGTCATGCTTTGTTGCTATTATCGCTTAATTGAACATTGACTTATTATTAGACATTAGGTTCATAATTGTCATTAATGCGCATATAATGTTTGTATCGTTATTATGCATAACTATGTAAGTTTAAGTAATTCTAAAAATATAACCAAAACCAACTTAAATAATTTAAAATGCTACGGCTGTCTTTTCATAATCTAACCACTGAATAAATGGGACTATATCCGTCTGCTTGACAAGGTGGGGGGGGGTTGGCACCGAGACATCCGAAGTCATGCTGCATCGAAACACAGTTCCCCATGAAATCCATAACTCTGTCGTCGACAGCATGGTCGATGAAACCACATTACCTCTGCACCGCAGTGTGGCGCTCCTGAAAGGGTGTGGCAGGGTGGTCACTGCATCGGAGCGGTTGAATGATAAACAGTGAATTCTTTTTTAATTCACTTTTATATTCCACTTTTGCCTTTAGTCTCATAGGCCGGGAATGGTGAGAGGATCGACCAACAATAGATAACTGGAATTCTTACGGTGTATTAAGGGGCCATCGAACACTGGAACGTAATTTGGAGAAATGTTGAGATGAGATCAGAAAAATAGTGGAGGTTTCGCGCAGATGAATATCCAGGCGCAGATACATAGTCCTCATCCATCGGTGATGATGATGGTGATGGTGATGATGATGATGATAAATCCCCTTTACATCATTAAGATAAAGGTAAAGCCTCCTCCCGGTAAGTGGAAGGTCATGGGTTCAGGTCCCACTGAACGCAGAAATATTTATTTTCTTTCGAACGTTTCACCATCTAATCACGCCATAACATCGGCGCTGGTATCACTACGCCAATAAACGTTGATTTATATTGTTGTTTAATTTAATCTGCGTAGTGTTCGATTTATATAAATAAAAGATAAAGGTTTTTATAATAAGGAAACTGCGATGCATCCCAATATACATCGTAGTTAGGTTTTCAAATGCATTGACGCATATTGGACAATACATTTTCATTGATATAATGTATTATGTTTAGAGTATGACTCAACTAAAAAATTGAAATTGATATAAAATGTTATAGGCGCATAAATAGGAAGTATTTACATTATTGCGCACTAAATACTAAGAAAGTATTATTCTTTGTACTTGCTGCGTGACATCACGGATATACTACGCGAGGCTTGAGAGTTCTGTCATTTCGTTTTTAAAATTTATTTTCCATTTATTATTTAAACTTTTATTTCATTATGTATTCTCTAAAATTATAATTTGAGGTACTCTGGGGTGTGTAATAACGGCTACACATTGTTTTGTAGTTTATTCGTTGCATTAAACATGTGGAACATATTTTTTATTGTATTTATATTTCGATAAATATTATTAATAAATTTGACATCCACGTATTATTAGCTCAATCTAGAGCTATTTTTGTTTAGGAGAAAAAAATGTGTTTGTGTTATTCTTGTGAAGGGAGAAAAAAGCGTTTGTTCTTGTCCTCATTCGTCTAGTAGGTCAAGACACCGCGGGCTCAACGCGGGGACCCTGGTTCGAATCCAGGATGAGGACGGCGTCTCTTTTTCTTCTAAACAAAAATAGCTCTAGTTTGAGCTACTAATACGTGGGTGTCAAATTTATTTGTAATAAAAAAAGTCCCCTATGAAAAACTCACAAAAATCTCGCCCCGGTGGCTTTGTGTGTTGACCAATATTTGGCAATTGTGTTATCCCTGTGAAGGGTAATAATATCTTACTTCGATAAATATTCTTTATATTACATACAATGCAAAATTATAAATTTGAATGCCAAAAATAGGGGCGCAGCAGTTCAAAAAATAGGGGGATGCCCAAATAGCTTTGTAACAGATTATGTGCTATGGTGTTAACGAAACAATGTGTCGTTCTCTCCAATGGCGAGCTTTGACCCCCTAAGACTCCCTTTCCAACGCCTAGAAGTTTCTAGATATATACTCTCATACATGCACGTTCCCATTCAAACAACGGAAGTTCAAATATAAATAATATACGTCGGGGATATGTGTGTGTGTGCATGTGCGTGTCATAAACTGAAGATGCAAATAAATTTGAAACACTGAAACTCCATTCAAAAATTTGAAAAGACGTGAAATATTAAAAGTAAGGAAAAAGTTAACAGACGAAAATGGTCGATTATGTGAACGTAGAATATTTAATAAAGTGAATCTGGCATCCATGAAAGAACAGAGTTTGAATTTCAAAATTTTGAAGGAATATTTTTATATTTTATAGATTTCGCCTAGATTTTATTTTCGATACTACGTAAGATTTTTAAATATTTCAACTTAAGCATTTTTCTCGCATTTTTCTAGGTTCGTAAACGTGCTTTTTTTAATAAACATCTTTAAAAATGAATGGAGTTTGGGATGAGGAGAGACTTTAAAATTTAAAAGAAATGGGAAAGAAGAATTTGAAAAGTCTAACTTGAAAACTTCAAGAGCTTATATTTATTTTAAAGTTAAATTTTAATATGCTCTAAGTAAAGTCTAGTCTCTTTAAAGAATAAAATAATGCGATTTATATTATAGTTTATGAAAACTTTTAGAAATAAAAAAAATTATTAAATTAAAAAGCTTTTTTTGAAACATTTAAAAATATGTTACAGCTTTAAAAACACTTAATCTACGTTTTTATCCAATAGAAGAATATCAATGCGTATATTTTCCAACTTCTTAAACAAATATTAGAGATCCCTTTTCCTCCAATGTCAAAAATCAAATACAAGTTTGCTACAAATATTACCATAACGGCTTTTGACTGCTTAAATTGAGATTTCAAGCACACTTTTAAAAATATTATTCGTATATTAATAAAAATAAATAAATATGAAAATTAAATAGTATGCTGTATTTCATAATTTTTATGCCATAAAAAAGGGAAAGATTTTGCTTATACCGAAAAACTTCGTATTATACACAATGGGGCAAATTGGCAGGTGGTCTCATTAAATTTCCCATGCTTCCCATTTTGGCGGGTGTTCAAGTATTACATAAGCACCTTTGGGGGCGTGGCTGTTTTGCTTATTTTCCTATGTTAGCCAATGTTAATTTTTGCTTAACGGGGGGGGGGAGAGGATATGTAATGGCCAAAGTATTACTTACGTAATACTTAAACTCTTCCTTTTCTCAGGATAGTCACGTTTTTAGAAAATATATGCCGATATCCCAATTTATTCAAAATGTTTCATTTTTTTAAATGTCCTTCCTGAAAAGTTGGTTAACAGATTTTACTCCATATTTTAGTTTAATTATGCAGCAATCCTGGTAGCCAATACGTGAAACATTGTTGACCAATTTCTATTATGATGCCAAGTCCATAGCCAAGAGTTAATTTCAGGGGTGGTCAAAACTCTTGCAAAATAACGTTGAATAAATATTTCACTTTTATTATAAATAAGGAACATAAATATACATCATACAAAAATAAATGATGAGAAAATACCAATTTTACCTTGAAATATCATTGTAAATTTGTATCAATAATAATAAATAATGCCATCAAAACTTAATTTTTTATAATGTCCTTCTTTAAAATAAAATGGCTTCTATGTTTGTATCTCTTTAAAGTGGAGCCTTTTCAAATTGATGGTCTACGCAACGGGATCTTGTGATCAAAGTTTTGATATTCATTCAAGATTTGCGAGGGTCTTTTTCCCCTTTTAACAAGTTTGACAAGTAAATACATGTACCTATTTTTGAAGTTTTATTACAAATTTAATTTCGGGGGGAGCGAACCCTAAGAATCTCCCCCCCGCCCCTAGATACGGGTATGATGTTAGCAATACTTATGACCATACCTTTGTTTCTCCGTGCTTCTCCGAGTAGAATGTTATATTATAAATTGACGATTACAAAACACGTAGCCAGGATTTTGGTAAGGCGGGGTCTACTGCAAAAAAAATATAAATTTAATATTTAATTAATCAACATAATTAATTGAGTAATGAATTGGTTAATTAATATAATTTTAATAATTAATTGGTTAATTAAGTACAATTTTAATGATTAATTGGTTAATTAATTATAATTTTAATAATTAATTGGTTAATTAATTATAATTTTAATAATTAATTGGTTAATTAATATAATTTATTAATTAATTGCTTAATTAATTATAATTTTAATAATAATTGGTTAATTAATTATAATTTTAATAATTAATTGTTTAATTTAATTATAATTTTAATAATTAATTGGTTAATTAATATAATTTTTAATAATTAATTGGTTAATTAATTGTAATTTTTTAATAATTAATTTTACTTCTTCAAGTGAAATATTCTTAACACTTAGGATTCATGACTAGCAATGTAGTGCGAAAGAGAATAACCCATATGGCCATAGAACCACCCACAAACAAATGAAAAAAAATGAACATTAAAAATTACAAAGTAGCGGTTCGTGACCCCCAAAATACGCCTTAATAAGATACTGCATACGCCACTAATAGAGAAAGTAAATGCTTCTAATTTCATCATGAACACAAGTAACAGCTTGTTGGTTGCTTTGAATAATAAATGGGAAAAACATTTTTGTATGAATTTAATTAGAAATTATGCCATTTGTGCCCGTTACACACGTTTGGAAGTCATAAAAAAAATAAAATTACAATATCAACCTTCTTTTCTCCATTCGTGCCATAACGCTTAATGCGTCATCTTCTTTAAAAGATATAATATATGGACATCAGTGCTAAGCCAGTTAATCGTTCATTACCCATCCTGTTCCTTAAATAAGGTTTTATTCTCTTGAGGACTGAGAATGATCTCTCAGCTTTCCATGTAAAGACTAGTAAGAATACTGAGACACAGAGTATATGTCGAAAATTTGGATAGAATTTCTTATCACAAGCATCTATTATAAGCATAATTCGAGATGGTAAGGCAGATTTCTTCGTAGATTAGATTTCCATTTTTCTCACCACAAGATGCACCCTGCTTGGGGTGTTGTTTCAGACATCCTATGTTCACAGTAAACTTTCAGTCTTTTTGATTATTTCTACATTATTCGGTGTATAGTTTTTCGGAAACAACATCTCGATGGCAGATAAATCTCTATTTTGATTGAATCTTTGTTCAAGACTCACAATAAGTCCATCGACAGATGGTAAAAAAACTGACCTTCTTTAATACTTCTTGGGAGATTTATGTGGGCACTTGTCATGTTTTGCTTTTTCGTTTGTCTCGGGACATCAATATGAGTTTTGGAAACAGTTTTACCAACAGCTACAGCTTTCTGAAAGATCTTATGAAACTCATTCTTACCTTTATCGCCAGTGTGAAGATTCTTTAATATTTGCAGAATATCTTCACTGAACTTGCCGCAGAAGCTAGTTCGTGCTAAGGATTTTGGAAGTATACTGAAAGTGATAATGTGAGGCTAAAAATGTAGTTACAAACAAGCATAGATACAATAAAGGAAAGCAAATAGAAGTTATGACGCAGTGCTTGAAAATGACCGGTTCTTTTCTGAAAGCTCTTGAAAACTTTGAACTATTGCAGCAAGAAGCTCAACGTAAGTATTTACAGTGACCCGACGCTCAACAAACCTTGTTTTAGAAAGCCCTGCCAATCTTAATTCTTTTTATTCTGGTAATATCTTAGAAACATTTTCTTCTAAAAGGTTCCCTGCTTGTGTCTAAATAATTGAATTGCCTCATTTAAAACTCCAAAGCTGTTTGAGGTTAAAGGCAAATTAAGAGACTCGGTGAGAACTAAATTTAGACGATGACTTTCGCAGTGAACGCATATCGCTTTTGGATAACGTTTTGGAATTTTTATTTGAACACCATTGTAGAAGCTCCATCATATTTCTGACCAGTAAATTTGTCTAGATCAATGCCTAAGCAATTGCAAGTACCCAAAAATTTTCCAGCCACATTCTCTGCAGATAAATCAGTTAATGGAAAAAAGGTTACAAATTCTTCACTCAGTGAAGGATGGTTTTCGTTATATATCTGATACATATTGAAAACTGTTCCTGGGCAGAAACATCAAGAGTTTCTTCTCCAATAATAGAGAAACACTCTGCATTATTGACATTTTTAACTATTTCTTCCTGAATTAGCTGTCCACAAATGCCTATAATTTCATTTTGAAATTGTGGATCGAAGCAAGATTCATTTTTGGAACCGTGGGGTAATGTGTTTTTGCAAAAAGCCCAGTACATAATAACGACACCCACAAGTTTTCTTTAGTAGGAGAGAATGAGGCAATAGCCCTAGTTCTTGTCCAGTCACTATTGAAGCGAGCTTACAGACCAACCACGATCGTCGTAACAACCGAGGCTCTGCTGTTTCGGCAACCGTGATTGATTTGTGAGCTCGTCTGCGAACGTTTGCTTCAATAGCGACCGGACCAGATTTGGGCCCGATGATAATTCGGGCAGCAAATATGTAAATAACTACGAAGAAACATATTACCGATAATTTCCGATGTAATCACAGATTTAACGATCTCAATTACATCCAAAAAAGGAGGGGGTGCTGAAATAAAACGGAAGGCAGCTGAAGAAAATAAAATTTTCAAAAATGGTTAACTTCATCCATTAATATTTCAATCTCTTTTTTTCCTGAAGGGGGGTCTGGACCCCCAGGACCACCCTTTTGGCTACGTGCTTGCGATTACGTATGTCCTACATTAGTTGTATACGTGTGCGTGTGTTATTATTGAAGCTTATAATTTTTACCATTGTTCATCCGAATAAAGAATCAAGGTAAATGAAGTCTAAATGATACTATTGGGAGAAAATTATTCCTTTCACTAGAGATGTAGATAAAGATGTGGAATGAACTTTATGCAACTTAAAATTTCACATTTCATATGGTGGTCAGTCAAACCTAGTCACTCACGTGAAAAAGCAAAAAACGTAATGATGTTGTTAAACGTAAGGCATCAAAATGCAGTGTATAACTAATAAAAGTTTGCCACTGGTTCAACTAGAGCCCTAGATTTATAGATGGACGCATCAGCCGCCATTTTCCTGCACATTTCCGGTTTCATTTACCTTGGCGATAAAGGTTTTACGCATTGGCGCAATGATCGCTATTTTGGCATAAAAATAATCAAAAATCCGCGATTATCCGACGAACGTAAACATTGGCGCAACTTTCAAAATGTCGCCAATAAATGCAATT
Organism: Dysdera silvatica; assembly: GCA_006491805.2. Taxonomy (NCBI): domain Eukaryota; kingdom Metazoa; phylum Arthropoda; class Arachnida; order Araneae; family Dysderidae; genus Dysdera; species Dysdera silvatica. Next base: position 59,472,641 of record QLNU02015359.1, on the reverse strand, counting down.
TGCAACTTGGTTTTCGATTAATTAATATAAAATGATAATGCAAATAATCGAAATAAACTTAAACTGCAAACATTCTATGTTTATTTCTCGAATGATTAGAAACATTCCCAGCGGAACACTCACCCATTTCACCTTATTTTATTAAAAATAACACACTTGGAAATCACTCAACTTTAACGCAGCAGTGAATGGGATCACGTGATACAATGGCAGGAAAATGGCGGCTATGCGCCAGCTCTCTTTTCTAGGAACCTGAGGTCCAACGTATAAGAAACTATTCAGCAACGTTTCGAGTACTATCTCCCTTTATCAAGCGAAATCTCGAAAAGGTAAGGACATCCTGTGTTTATACGCCAGTTTTTGATTTTTCCAGAGCAGTCCCCCACTCAGGTTTCCAATGAATTCTCGTTTCGATTTTCTTTCTTCTTCTTCACAAATTTTTCATCGTTCAAGCATAGGTATTGTGGTGTTAGTGGCCCGATTTCGTAATCGAAAGCCTTCCAAAACTCAAGGAAAATCCTACAATGGCGTGATGTAATATTTTTATGAAGAAAATTCTACATTTTAATAAGGTGGATGCCTTTCCTCCCAAGCCTGTTCTACCAAAAGATTGGACATCTCACCCTTCTCCACAGCGCGTTGATGTTTATTTTTCTGCTTACAAACAGTTCATTTTCAGCTCATACTTTTGCATAGCACTTACATGGTATCTAGTAAATAGTTGCAATTAATTCTCCATTTGAAACTCAATCTTTCATTATTTGGGGTAGCAGGTGGTAAAAACTCGTATATCCATGCTGCTGAAGGATTTATTACAAGTTTATACAAAAGGAAAATAACTTATGAAATCTTAAAATGGATTTGTGCAGATTGTTATGTTCAGCAGGGTTTAAGCTGCAGTCGCATTTTTCGCAAAATGCGACGAGTTGCTCGAAAATGCGAAGAAAAAATTATTGCCCATCGCGAAAATGCGACAGGCATTTTTAACCACAGTTTATTCTCTGAAAACAGGATTTCTCGATTCCAGAATATCCGTTTTGCACTTCAGCGATCTTTTCTTGTTCCTTTTTGTTTCCTCTTCAAAATTCTTAACAGCACCTGTTAAGCATCGTTGATATAAATAATTTCATTGATACGATTTTTCGAGCAACGAAAGCAACTAATATTTTTTAGCATTTTGCTACAAATTATTTTCCCATTTTAGCATTTTTGCGACAGCATGTTTTGAGCCAGCTTAAACCCTGGTGATTAGTGAATATTTATAATATTTTCCCCCTTATTTTTTAAATATTTTGTTAATATTTCTCTAGCATATATGCAATATTTCCAAGCCCACCCGTTCTTTAAAACACAATCGCGGTCTGCGGAAAGCATTAGGGTCTCCTTCTTCTCGGCTGTTTCAGAAATCATCAAGATATTTTCCAAAATGGTTCGGTTGGCACACTTCTGACCGGAAGTACAGTAGCATAACGCGCATTGGGCAATTTCCATCGTGCTAGATCCAGCCAATGAAATATAACTTTGGTCCAGCTGGGATAGAGAATGTCATTTTAGACCGGACATGGGGGCAGTGGATATTTGTGCTCGCTTTGGCATGGGACCAAATTTCGGTAACTCGTGCACCTAGTAGGGCTCAGAAAAAACTTCCGAAGTGAAAAAGTGAGTGAGTGGGTGAAAAAGAGAGAGTGAGCATAAAATGATGATGGTTTTTTCAAGAGGTCCTCCGGGAGAGCACCCCGACCTTTACCTTTAGTCGTTTTCCCTTTCCCCCTTCGATTTCTTCTTCTTTTTTCTTTTTTTTCTTTTTGCAAAAGTGGCAGCCCTTTTGAACTCCAGCTTGTGTGCCAGGTGGTGGATTCATTTATTTCTGCTTGGCAAGGAGATTGGATTTTTAGCCAGAACTTCTGCACCAAAGGCCTTCGTCCCACAATGAGGAGAGAGTAGTACTTTCGAGAATAGTAATTTTGATAATGAAGCCTTTATGGCAAGCAACGAAATCTGGGCATTTTAATTAATTAGAGAAATTATCGCCCTTTATTAAAAAAATACTGCAATATTTTCAGTTGTGGCAATCATCTCGCATTATTATTTTTTTTGTGGGTCATAACGGAATGCGGAACTTCAAGTGTGTATGCAAAAATATATGTGTTGAAGAGCTGCAGAAATTCCATTAAATTAAAATAATATTTATTAAAACATTAAATATTTAGAATAGTTCGCCAAAAGATAGTTAATTCGAATACATATTTAAAGTTTTATTCATATTTTTCATATTTGAAGTTTTGTACGCCATTTTGTCGACGGAGCCATTATGGGACGTGTACACACGTCGGTGGTAAATTGAAGACTGATTTGATTTTAGAATTCGGAAAACAATTGCACATACTGTTGCCAAATATAAAAAGTAAAATTATGATTATACAATATGCGTTGCCCGATACAGAAAGTCAAATTATTTACATTTGGAAAAAATAAAAGAAAACAATTTGGTATGGTGCCAATTTTGGGAATTGAAGTTTGCTTTCTTGCATTTCTAAGTGGCAACAGTTAGAAAGCCTGCAAAACGAATATATTGTATTCCTATTGTGGGAGCCAACATGTACATAAGGAAGGTTACCGATCTTTCGCGACATTGTTTGGAATGGTCTACACCTCCTCTGTCGAGCCACATATTTATTTGCTACCCATCGCTGTCATCTCAAAGTTCTACAATTTTTAAAAATTGCGCTGAAATGAAAAGATTTAGGAGCCATTTTGCATTTTCTTCCGGCATTGAACTCCAAGAAAAATATGAAATGGGTATTCATTAAAAATTAGAAACGATTATTTTTTAATAAATACTGCGTTACCTGCCAATAAGGGACACCCACTGAACTGGACGTTTTGTCCTTTATATAGAGGTGTCCCTTCTTCTTAGGTGCATAGTCGATACGTGCATGTATAGGGACCAGGAGAATCATCCCATAAATGGAAGTGTTCCTTAGGAGAGGTAACACTATATATATATATAGTATATGTTCATTTGGCGTACGCAGTGGGGGTGTTGATGGGGTTGTAACACCCCATTGCAATAAAAAATTTATATTTAACATAGCAATGCTTGGGTTGTAGCTCTGTAACCCCATTTGCCTATAACCACCCACTTATGAACTTTCTGCGTACGCCTATGTATATGTTTATATATACTGCAAATATATTATTTGTAAACTCTGAGAATAATACCGGGTGAGCCAAATTAAACAAGAAGTGTTTAGACCTCTCTGTAGAGAAAACTACTCAGCCAATTTTGTACACAATCTTCCCTGAGCATGCGGTTTCGGTTTCTAAAAGAAACAATTTAGTTCATATTTCGGCCGCTAGGGGAGGAAATGGCGCTGCAGAGCAGGCAATTTACATATTACTTAACATGCGCAACATCCTCTGCCTATATAAGGAGTCGTGAAGCATTTTTCCACCATACGAGGACTGCATCATGAAACTTACTTTACCAGATCGCGCGTTACTTGTTAAGCTCTTTTATCAACGAAATAGTCCGGCGCAGCATGACCACTGTAGTCTTTGAGCCGTAAAACCACAAAACAAACAATCAACGAAATAGCAATGCTTCTGCTGCATTTAAAGCATTTCGGCAGGTAAAAGGTTTACGCAGACGCACTCTCACAATTACAAATCTTCGAAAAATGGTCTTGTATTTTGAAGAGAACAGAACATTCGCCATTAAATCAGGACGAGGCCGCAAACCAACTCGAGTGCAGCAAATTGAAGAAGTTGCAACTGCAGTAGTGGAGCAGGGAGCAGCAAGTGCACATGGTAGCAGTAGTGCACGTGCGATATCACGGGAATTGGACATGCCATATACGACAGTGTGGAGAGTTATGAGAAATGTCCTGAAGTTTTATCCATATAAGATAGCCCACACTCAGCAATTGCTTTCTGGTGATAATGACGTGCGGAAAACATTTGCTTTGATGTTCATTGCTCGGATGACAGTGGATGATGAATGGCCTTGGCAGATACTGTGGAGTGATGAGGCCCATTTCCACTTGAATGGCGCTGTAAACACATGTAACTGCCGTATTTGGTCTGACACAAATCCCCACGTTCATCAACAAATTCCGTTGCATGCTCCAAAAGTGACAGTGTGGTGTGGCTTCACCTCATCTTTCGTCATTGGTCCTTACTTCTTTGAAGAAAATACGGCCTCGGGGCCAATGACATGTTCTGTTACTGGCTCTAGGTATGCATTTATGCTCTGGAACTTTGTCATTCCTTTGCTTCAACAGAGAAATTGTCTTGACACTACAATTTTCATGCAAGATGGTGCACCCCCGCACATCGCGTTGCCTGTTCAAACATTATTACGGCAAAACTTTTCGGATGACAGAGTGATTAGCAGGTCATTTTCAACATCTTGGCCGCCTCGGTCACCCGATCTTAACCCTTGTGACTTTTGGCTGTGGGGATATTTAAAGAGCTGCGTTTATAAAGGCAATGTTCCGAACTTAGCAGTCTTAAAAGACAGAATTTCGCAACATGTATCCCACCTCCAAGCGAATGAGTTACGTTCTGCCGTGGAATGTGTTGTGCATCGAATGCAATTTCTAGAGCAAAGAGACGGAGGACATATCGAGCCGTATCTGTGATGATAGTGTGGTTCCACATATGATAGCAATAAAGTTATTGCACAAATCTTTTTTTAGTCATACCTACTATCCTACGGTATACTGTAATTTGTAGTTAATTTCATGTGATTGCAATAAAGGTTATTGCATGTTAAAACACTTTTTCGTTGTTAATATTAATAAATTGCCTGCTCCGCAGCGCCATTTCCTTCCCTAGCGGCCGAAATATGAACTCAATTTTTTTTTCTTTTAGAAATCAAAACCGCATACTCAGGGGAGCATGTGTACGAAATTTGGGTGAAATTGACAGAGTAGTTTTCTCTACAGAGAGGTCTAAACACCTCCTGTTTAATTTGGATCACCCGGTACTCAAACACTTAATTCACATAATGATAATAAGATTTAGCTTACATAATGGCAATATTAATTAATTCGCATAATGGTATTTATGCTATATCTGCTCAAAATTAGTAATACTTAACATTAACAATGTTTTGTCTACTTAATGAAAATTATTTAAAAAAAAAAATATTATATGCATATATTTATTATATGCATAAATTTAAGATAAATACTTAAGATATTTTTTTCACATTTACGATTTCAGAATTATTCTCTTGTACCCTGCACATCTCGTGGCAAGGAAAACCCTCAGATATGACGAATGTTAAAGTGAGGTCTAACCACACTGAAGTTTTAGGAAGTAACCCATAATTTATTACAAATAAACAAAATATTCTCCATCACACGCGTCCAACATTGTATATTCTATAAGACACAGCTGTATTGCATAAACTGTAACATTTTTTCCTTTCAAAACTGAGAAATCTGATGTCCTAAAGGGATTTAATAGAATTCAATACACAAATTAACAAATCTTTTGCAAGCCTGCCTTTACCGGAAAACTTCGAACTTAGAATTTGACAAATGGTCTCCCACGAGTGGATACTATTGGAGACTGATCCTTAGAATGAATCCAACAGCAATCCGAAACTGTTTACTATTGCGCCCTCTAGTAGGTTTGTGTGTGTGTGTGATACGGAACAGCATCAAGGCTCAATTTTACCATTTCGCTAACGCTCAATTCCAGAGGATGGGTTTATAGTATCAAATCTCTTGGGGGTCTGTGGCGGAGTCTCCCACCCTTCACTGTGGTGAGAATGGGGTTTGGCAATGGATGACGCAGGTGTGCGGTCCCCCACTATCGCCGTTGTAGCGGTGCCGCTGGAGCTCCCACATTAGTGATCCGGGATTTAAGTCCCGGAATGTCCCTCAGGAGGACTTTCAGGCCTTCCGAACCCGGATCCGATAATTAAAAGCGCTTCCCTCCAGGGGAACTGGCTCTACGAATGATAGCCCACAGGAAATATAGTTTATTTGTTTTCGCGAAGATCCCGGTTTTTTTTTTGTCTTGTCTGATTGGTATTTTGTTTTTCGTTATCCGCTTTCGGAATCCCAATATGATTTATCGATAAATGAAATACAGAGCTTTCGAAAAAACCGAATTTATTCCGAAATACTCGGAATATTAAGTGGTTTTCGGAGGAAAATTCTGCTTAAAAAGAACAATTTTCATTTTTACTTTGCCTTTCAGACATGCCTCTCTTCAGTTTTTTGTTTGGTGGCGTGAAACTATTTCAAAAAATATTGAAAAGTTAAAAGAGAATTATAAAAACAGTTGAAATTAAAATTCTTTCACGATTTCCATAAAGTGCGTGGGTCTTCGAATACTTAATATTTATATTGCTTGCTGATAGCAGATGTTTTGACAATTCATGCTTTTTAAGCTCGAACTCTATGAATAATAATAATACGTTATTCTCTTGGTTATACGGACATATATATAATGAGACTGTGCAGATTTTATACATTACATGACCGTCATTACATGATTTTGTTTGTGAGTTTTACGACGTAAGGAAAGTGTAGCGGAGTACAGAGCTGGAGACGCGGCTCTATAGATGATGTGTTTGGTATTGCGTCACGGTTTTTTTGTGACGTCATTTGTAAAGTACTTTGATCTGTTCGATGTGGCAACCGGCAATTGCCAAAATGCGTAATAACAATTCGAATGAACATCTCATAGCTACCACCATTGCCACATCACGCAGGTCAAGGTACTTTTCTTTACAAATGACGTCACAAAAACAACGGTGACGCAATACCGAACACGCCACGTATAGAGCCGCGGCTCTAACTCGCGATTCCTTTACAAAAGCAAGGGTCACACTGCACCGGCACCTGCAGTTTTCCGAGGAATCCGAACTTCTTGTGGCATTAAAAAACCAACCCTCGGACTATAGTAAACAATTAATTGGTAAGCTTTTTTTAAGCACCAATGGGAGTCGAATACGAGTTAATGGCGTGCTGTGCGAGCGCTTTGCCACTGCACCACCGCAGAACCATCCATCACGATATTTAGCGGGTCGAAAAGAAAGCAAAGATTCATGGCGTCTAGGGCTAGAACCAAATCAGCGATAATTGCGTATGAACTGAAATTATCATGCACAAATGCACTTATATACTTCCACATGCAAATGCACTAATGCTCCAAAACAAGCATTAATGTACAAAGTCATGCATAATTCGCAATATGTGGAAGGACATGTGGTCAGGGGCGGACTGGGCTGCAGGCTAGCCGGCCCCCCGGGCCGGTATGTAATGTGCCGCCTCTGATGTAATTAAATTTATTTAATATAAAAATGTGTATACTGAAAGGAAAAACTAACGATCTAGTAGTAAAAAATATGAAGAATCGTTATGGGAGCTTTATAGCTGCTACGGGTGATCCTACACTGCATTCAGGGGCGTAAAATTCAAAATTATGAGGGCCTAAGCAAATTTAAAAAAGATTAACTGATTTGACGAATTAAGGAGAAGAAGAATTTTCTTATCGAATGGGGCGTTTGGGACCCCTCGCAACCCCCCTTTTCTATGTTACTGGCTGTACCGACGCTTTGAAAACGTCACATGGATCACGCCTTGCTTTATGCTCCTTCGATTCTTCATCGTATGATTCGGGTACATTGCATTTTAATGGCTATATTCAACTAGAAGTTTCTGAAATTTCGTGAGAACAAATCGTTTTAATTCTCAATAGTTTGTTTTCTTTGCAATGCGCTATGAATGATATTTGACTTTGTAGATCATCTCTTAATTCCAAGCAGCATTGTATGGTCTGTCTATTACGAAAACTCTTCTTGGGAACTAGCCCATTTTCAATAGAGGATGGGCCAATGTGGATGCATTTCTTAAAGCATCCCGCCCCCCGAAAATGGGAGGCTACGACGAGATCTTATGGTAAACAGACGGCAGTATGAAATTTTTTTATAAAATGTAAGTTTTCAAAGGGGATTTTTTTAATTTCAATTTTCAAGTAAAAACTTTGAAGAGGACAGTGATAAGTACTGTTGTTGGATTATTTTATTAATTTCGCCTCCAACGTTTCAACCCGCGAAAATTTCGTCCCCAGACGTCTCGCCCCTGTTGAAAATGTGTAGGCTACAAAAATATAAACAATACACCCAATTTTTGACAATAGAACCCCGGTCATCCGAACTTAGCTTAACCGAAATGACTTTCTGTATAATTTGTTTTTTAATTATTGTTTTTTATGTGTACGCTCGTCCAATATTTTTTAACAGTAACGTTCATGCAGTGGAAATCGTTTATAACAAACCCCGGTCATCCGAACTTAGCTTAACCGAAATGACCTTCTATATGATATAATTTGTTTTTTATGTGTACGCTCGTCCAATATTTTTTAACAATAACGTTCATGCAGTGGAAATCGTTTATAACGAACCTCGGTCATCCGAACTTTGCTTAACCGAAATGACCTTCTATATGGTATAATTTGTTTTTAATTATTGTTTTTTATATATGCGCTCGTCCAATATTTTTTAACAGTAACGTTCATGCAGTGGAAATCGTTTATAAGGAACCCCGGTCATCCGAACTTAGCTTAACCAAAATGACCTTCTATATGATATAATTTGTTTTTTATGTGTACGCTCGTCCAATATTTTTTAACAATTACGTTCATACAGTGAAAATCGTTTATAACGAACCCCGGTCATCCGAACTTAGCTTAACCGAAATGACCTTTTATATGATATAATTTGTTTTTTAAGTATTGTTGTTATGTGTACACTCGTCCAATGTTTTTTAACAATAACGTTCATACAGTGGAAATCGTTTATAACGAACCCCGATCATCCGAAATTCACTTAAGCCAAATGACTTTCTATACTATTTTTTCATTAAGTGTCCACTTAAAAAAATAATTAAGAAAAATGGTATAGAATGCCATTTCGTTTAAGCAAAGTTCGGATGACAGGGGTTCGTTATAAACGATTTCCACTGTATGAGCATCTTTGCCAAAAAGCATGAAATTCGTGTCCACTTAAAAAACGATAATTAAAAAACAAATTAAAGCATATAGAAGGTCATTTCGGCTAATTAAGTTCGAATGACCGGGGTTCTACTACTAAAAAATTAAGTGTATTATTTACATTCTTGTAGCCGACTCATTATCTGAAAGGATGGCCAAGGGTGAGGTGCTGGGCATAGGCGAACGCAGAAAATTCATAAGGTGGGGGATTACAGAGCTACAACTCACATATTCCTATGTTAAATATACAAAATTTCATTGCAATGGGGGGTTACAACCCCATCAACACCCCCCTGCGTACGTCAACGGTGCTGGGGCCACTTTTTCGGATCCCTGTTATCATACATGCGTGCGTGTGTGTGTGTATGTGTGTGTATTTGATTCATAATTCTCTGAATTCTAAAAATTTCAAAGTTTTGAAAATGGCCAAGTTTTAAAGTTAACGCAACTTTGAAAGTTGGTTTCCCGAAGACTGTCACAGCGCACTTTTAAAATTATAGAACAAATTTCAGGTACAAATCTGCGTGGCGAAATTAAAGTGTTTATATGTGATAATTTCTACACCCAGGTTTTTTAGCTCAAACTATAGCTTTTTTTTGTTATAGGAGAAAAGAGACATCGTCCCCGATCTGGATTCGAACTAGGGTCTCCGTTGAGTCCGGCTCCGCTTTTACCGCTAAGCTATCGAGAACGGAAAGGAAACTCTTTTCCATATAAATAAAATAAAAATAAATAAATAAAAATATAAATAAATAAAAATAAATAAAATAAAAATGAGTTGTAAAATGTTACTACCCTTTTCATGGATAACAATTGCTACAGGCCTGCACAAAAGTTTAGACACAGAGGCAAATTATAAATAAAAGCGAGAATTTGCATTGAACTTCGCCGATATTGTATCTAAATAATCCTAGAACCAATAATAAATTGTGCAACTTAAAAGATTACCAAAAGTACTGAAACAAAATATCCCAACACCGTAATATTGGAATCTGCATGCCACAAATGTTTAGGCACATATGTCAGATTTATGCAAATTAACGGCGCGAAGTTCCCAAGTGATCGAAGGGGCGTTTCCCAGAGTTGTTATATAAGGCCTGAAATAATTTAGAATGCTTAGAACGATGCCGAAGTCAAAGCAATTTACGAATGACGAGATTTTGAAGATTTGGAGGCTGAAAACTAAAGGTAAATCTGTTACTCAAATTTCTGTTGCATTGAACCGTTCAAAGCGAGGCATTTATCGAGTGTTATCCCGGGGTGATCAGTATCAACCAAAATCACGATCTGGGAGGCCTCGAGTGACCAGCATTCGGGATGATAGACAAATACGAAGATTGGCTTCAAATGAAAGCCTGTCTGCAAATCAAATAAAAAACACGTTAGCAATGCGAGTGTCAAGAGAAACCATACGTAGAAGGATTGTAGAATGCAGGCATTTGAGATATGCAAAAATGCGCCGCAAGCCCTGCTTGCAATTACATCATAAACAAGCACGACTACAATGGGCAAGGCAGCACATATCATACAGTGACGAATGGCTGCAGGTGTTATTTAGTGATGAAAAAAAGTGGAACTTAGATGGTCCCGATGGCCTTTCGCACTACTGGCACGATCTTCGAAAACGCCCCTTAAGTCGGTTCAGCAGACGTCAAGGAGGAGGTTCAGTCATGGTTTGGGGAGCCTTTAGCTTCAATGGACAGACTTCTTTGGCGTTTTTGAATGGAAAACAAGATTCCAAGGCATACCAGGCAACTCTTGAAAGTCACCTATTACCTTTTGGCGAACTTTTATGTGGACGAAACTGGGTTTTCCAACAAGATAATGCGTCCATCCACACATCCAGGTCAACAAAAGAATGGATGAGCGCTAAAAATATTACAGTTCTCGATTGGCCTGCTCTTAGTCCTGACTGTAATCCCATCGAAAATGTATGGGGCATACTAACGAATGTTGTGTATGCCAATGGAAAGCAATATCCGTCCGTTTTAGAACTTAAAAAGGCTATAGAAGAAGCGTGGTTTAATTTTGAACCAGAAACCTTTCAAAATCTTGTGCTTTCAATGAACGACCGCGTATTTAATCTAATACGAAGTAATGGTGGCTACATTGATTATTAAAATTGTTCATTTCCTTATGCAAGTGCTAAAATTTATGTTTGTGCCTAAACTTTTGTGCCACATATTTTACTTATTTTAAGTTATATATTGCAGCAAGTTCGCTACTGATGTGATTTCTGTTCTCAAATTTTTAATTTGCATATTACATGTGTTCATACTTCGTAATATTAAAGTTCCTACTTCTTCAGTTTTAATAGTATTTTGTTATACTCAAATTTGTGTTGTGTCTAAACTTTTGTGCAGGCCTGTATATAATAATCAACACAGAAAGTCCTCCGAGATGAGTTTTGTTTTTTTCGTGGACAATAATTACACGTGGTAATTCCGCCACCACGTTTTTTAGCCCAGACTAGAGCTTTTTGTTATAGGAGAAATAGTTAAAAATGCTTAATATTTGGAACTTGTCGTTTCAAATCATCTATGCGAACCCTCTTCAGAAAATAAAGCCAGTGATGAGGTTTAATTAATATCATTGTATACACTTACCGTTCAAATGTCTTTTAGAAAATCACTAAAAGCAATGTTTTTATGTGATGATGAATAAACAAACAACAAAAATAGTTCAATGTCATTAGTAATGCCATAATTTATGATGAATATTTCTAAAGTCCAAACCCGGAAAATCAATTCTAAATTCACACTTTCCGAGATGACTGAAGCATCCAGACTCACGATTTTTTTACGAACAATTACGATGAAAACTGCTATCACTTACAATTTTTTCCAATCCTTACATTTCTAGGGGGGAAAAGTTGTCACTGACTACCCGTTAATACGGAAGTACAGAAAAAAAATTTACTTTTTATCCAAGGGGGTGGGGTTGAGTCCCTGAACCCTTTCCTTTACTGTGACACTGCCCTCTACCCTCACCAATTTTTAAGAAACGTCATAATTTTTCAAAAATATAAATAGATTTCTAAAATATTTTTTCTCAATATTTGAGAATTTTGAAACCATTGGAATTCCTAAATTTTAGACGTAAAATGCCAGTAATTATTCTACCGGTGCATATTATCGTAATAGCAGTGGCGACAACGTTGTGGAAATCAAAAGTCAGTAGTACTTAAAATAGAAGTTTTTCTCTCAAAATTTAGATGTTTCTGATTATATAACGAGGTAGGTTTATATATTTGATTTTATAGATTCGTATGTTCAATATTTAAGTTTTGTATATCCCATGCAGAAGTTCATATATTCAGTACGGAAGGTTAATTAATACAATATGGAAGATTCATATATTTAATGTGAAATGTTCACATGTTCGATGTGGAAAGTTTATATATTCACTGTGAAAGGTTGATATATTTTAAAAATGATATTTTGAAAAATAAAATCTAAACGTCCTTCCTTTGATTACAGAAGCGCAGTGAGCCGCCATTTTGAGGAAACTGCGCTGAGGTTGGCTATGAATTCAATTTTAAACCCTCTCGATTTTCCAAGTATTGTTATACCAAACAATATCTTCTGCTGCAAAACATGTTTCGTTCGAAACTACAGTTCAACCGAAATAATCTCATTCTAATATCCCACTCTGTTTACACAGTTTCTCCCTTTTTTAAAAATAAAAATAACGTTTACTATCAATTTTAAATTTCGGCCTGTCAAAACAATACTCTCCATAGGACAGAAACGCGAACCAAAATAAAGTATTCTTTTGTTAGAGAACACAACAGAAAAAAGTCATTCCATATCAGCATTTTTTATCGAAGGGCTTCATCCTGTTTTTTGTTGTTGCTGGTTTTTTTGCGTAAATTCTTTCGAATTATACGTTTTATTTACATTCTTCCGCATCGATAGTCTCATCAGTATTACAGAACAGCGTGACGCCACCGCCCAAAAGCTAAAAAGTAAAATAAAATTTAAAAAAGGTGGCGGTGGGGGAAGGGACTAAAAATCCCGAAGGCAATTCGGTCGTCTGCGTCCGCGTTGGCCTTTTCGTCCGCAAAGGTAAAACTCGTTAAAGATCTTAAAAGCTTTTGCAGGTTTTAAAACTTCGGAGGGATTATTTTTGCATTTATTTTCGGGAATGGTTTATTCATGACGTGGACGCTTTCTTACTTCTTCTTCTTCTCCTTCTTTTCTCTTTAAAGTCTCAAAGTTTTTTTTTTCCTTAGTTATCGATATAGTTTATCGATGAATACCCTATCAGTCATCTTCCCTGCGAAATCGATATCAGTATTACTAAACAAATATCGATGAAATTTTCGATCACTTGATTTCGAATTATTTTTGTAAAATAAATGTAAAAACACGTTGATTACGAAAAACTAGAGTAATAGGAAAAGGATGGGTATACACGACTTAGACAAAGTTATTCTAACTCCTAGGCCACGAAGAAATAATAGTATTCAATGCATATCACCAGTACCTATTCCTTTCAATAGATACTTCGTGAAGCTAACTAGAATGCGGCATCCCATCTCGCCCGCCATCTTCCCCTGCTAGCTAATACACGCTTCCTGATGAAGAACAACTATGATTACGCCACACTAAGGTGTGCTATTATCCGAATACATTTCATTTGAGGAAACAAACCCCATCCCACAAGTCGGTACAACATTGATTCAAAGCCTGGTTCTCTACGTGGTAGACAAACATATCATTTCTATGTCACCACAAAATGCCTTTGTCTACAGTAACTCCGGAAGGAGCTTTTCAAAATTAATACCTAATACTAAATACCTAATACTACTATATATATAATACTAATACTAGTATATATATAATACTAATACTAGTATATATATAATACTAATACTAGTATATATATAATACTAATACTAGTATATATATATAATACTAATACTAGTATATATATATAATACTAACACTATATATATAATACTAATACTAGTATATATATAATACTAATACTAGTATATATATAATACTAATACTAGTATATATATATATCTTCATCTACACAAATATCATTACCTCTTTTGAGACCGATATATTCCTTTCTCCAAATACCTACATCATTTCCTTTTTCTAGATAATCCGGAATAAATGGAATGCTGCACAAAATTTGGAATTTATTTTTTATATCAGAACTGACCAAGCAGCAGGGCTTCTGTGCGGGATTTTTATCCAGAAAACGGAAAAGCTTTTGACGGAAGAGAAGAGGGAGGTGTTGTTCCGGCCGTTCCGGTCTTTTAGTCCGGAGTATCTGAGAAGTCACAGATGCGGTGAATTGTGCGAACTTCGCGAAAAAATGAGGACACTATCCTTTTCTCCGGCATCTGATTCTGCAAAGAAAACCCAGGCCACCAAATGGGAAGGGCAAAAGAGTTCCAGATCTGCTGCGAAAGCAGTTTAAGGTGACGAGGTGAGAAAAAAAAAACCTTATACTAAAGTTTTGAAAGAAAGAAAATGATATCTCCCTCTCTCTCTCTCTCTCTCTCCTATTCTCACCGCACTCCCCGCCTAAACTGGACCTGGCCTGAACCCCAAAATTTGAAAATTGTCAGATGTCTGAAATCCTAGAACACTGGAAATATTTCTCTGTATTTTATTCCGTAAACCTGGAATTTTTGAAGTTATTTTACTGAGACAATCGCTTCTCAGACATTTTTCCAGGAGCAGAAGAGACTTTTTACAAATTTGACGTTGTTTGATAATCATATTTAGGGATGTTTTCTATTAATATTTCTTCTTTGATAATGTTACTATTGAAGACATATAATTAGTTTCCAGAAAGCTGACCGTTCAGATGGTACCGTTAGAATTCACGGGAGCTGACGTCACAAACGGGTTAGTTCATTACAGCAGAGGGGAGGACGTCATTTCAGAACTGGTTTTTGGCGCAGACAAACGTTCGCTAAAACCTAGTTTTGAATTGACGTCCTTCCTTCTGCTGTAAAGAACTAGCCCGTTTGTGACATCTGCTCCCGTGAATTCTAAAATTACTATCAGTTAGCTACCCGCGAATGAAATGTATCTTGATGCAATAATAATTCTATCATTATTAAATATTTATAAATTAATTTCTTATGCTTTATTTCACACAACTATTATAGTTATTACATATTTCAGTTGCAGCTATTTCAAGTTGTCGTTCAAGATCAGTATTATTTTATAAAGTTTACTATAAATGCTTTAATTTTTATATATTTAGTACCATTGTTATCTATTCACTTGTAGATAGAGGCATCTCCAAATACTTTCCACCCGTCTGTTCTGAGAATTCTCTTCCATGTCACTTTCGTTTGTTTTCTAAGTTTATCCACCCATCTAGTTTGAGCACATTTCCTTGATCTTCGGTGATCTTTTGTAAACTTTTTTAACTAAAATTTTCAGTTATCCATTATCAATCAATTTTTCTTATCAGGTATCATTTTATTTATTTATTTTTTTTTTTACATTAACGACGGTAATACCAGTCTTCTTTTTTTCTCAATCTTAGTGTACTTTCTCCGCTCTCTCTCTCTCTCTCTCTCTTATTTATTCCAGAAATTCGTCTGTTCATATCTTTTGTATTGTTTAAAATTATTATATTTCTTTTCTTCAAAAAACAATTTTCTCTGATCCATAAAGGAGTGAACTACTTTTAACTCATTATTAATTCATTCATACACTTATTAATTCATTATTAATTCATTCATATACTTATTAATTCATTCTTGAAACATCGAGTCCATCTTTGAGTTCTTTACATCAAACATTTATTTAAATTAATTATATATTTTAATATTTCTTTTATACCCGTTAACGTCAGTAATATTCATATAGGGGCGTGGCTACAGATCAACAATTCCATATATTTATATGTATATATATATATACAAAATGTCATCGCAATGAGGGGTTACGACCCCCATCAACACCCCTGTGTACGCCAATGCAAACACCGAATATTTCGTGAAGATAAAAGCAAGACTGGTACGAGATGATGACTTCTATTAGAGCAAATGTCTGCACCTCTAATGGAATCCCATTTAATTTTATAAACTTTCTTCAGTTTAAACTATATATATATACACACACACATGGCAACCAAAGATATTGTAAAAATCCTTTAATGGCGTTATAAATAAATTTAGCTATACGTCTAAACATTCATTAATGCCTTTTCAATTCCCAGCGGTGCCGGTTTTCAAAGGGGATAACGTCATGGTGTTCCGTCATCTGTGATTTGAGAACCGGCGTGTGAATGCGATGTCATTCAGCGAAGGCAACCGACGAGACTCGTGTAAATTCGACACGATACAATAACCCTACGGTGTTTGCCAATGTAATTATGTCATCTGACATCCGGGAAATCGATACTTCGCAATTCAATCTCTGGCCCCTCCATTCGCTTATCGGCGAAGTCAATGGCCCCCAATCTTTTATCAACTTTTAAATTATATTTACGCTTCTTTTTACATTTATCTTGTAAAACGTCGGTTTTCTTTTGCAACTGAGCAAGAAGAGGTCCGGTTTGAAAAAAAATGTTTGAGGCATTTGTTAGAGTGCAATTCGACTTTTCACTGGCAGTGAACTTGGAGTTTTTAAAAGAGTGGCGAAGTTTTTGGAAGGTGAATGTTTTGTAATTATTTAATCGTGTTTAAAATATAGGTTATTATATTTCATAGGCACACTTAGTATACATATATAATTATATTAGTAAAAGATTGCATTTGTATAAAATAGTATGGGATTAAAGCTTTTATGGGCCATAGGTTGGAAAGAGAGAATGGGGCCCCCAAACAGCGCATTTCATATGCTATTCAGTTAATGAGTTTTCTTTGAAGTTTATTATATTTAATATTCAGCTTAATCAAAAATGAAACGCAGACATTTGTCAATAAACAAAATAAAAACAAGCAAGTGAAAGAAAAGTGAGTTTCAATTAACATTAATTCGCAACTCTCTAATTCGCAACTCTCTCTAATTCTCAAGTAACTCGGTAGGTTTTCAACGTTAACAATAGCCATCATTATTGCATTTACGGAAGACCTTTACCTTGTCCTTTTTATTGCGTATAGACAGGCAGACAGGAAAGCCAAAAGCAATAGCGGGTTCATTGACTATTGAAAACTCCTAGTAACACTTAAACTTAAATAACGACAAGACCTCGCGGGACCCCTAGGCTCGGGCCTATTTAGCCTATGCATAAATCCGGAGCTAGTTGAAGATTAGATAAGAGAGAAATAGATTAGTAAAAGATTAGAATAATTAAATCAATGAAACAAGTTATATCAGTAAAATATTAATTGAATTAGATTAATCAACGTGATCATATTAATTAGAATGGTAAAAGAAATTAAATTGGGTTAGTCAAAGGGATTAAATTAATTATAATTGTGAAATAAATTAAATTAGATTAGTCAAAGAGATTAAATTAATTAGAATGGTGAAATAAATTAAATTAATCAAAATAATAATAGATTAAATTTATCAGCATGGTAAAAGAAATTAACTTATTTAGGGTAATAAAAGAGATTTAATTAATTATATTAGCCAAAGGTTATAAGTTAATGAAATTGATTTTATTAATAAAAAATTAAATTAATTCGATTGGTAAAAATTAGATGAATTAAATTTGTGAAATATTAATTATATTAATGAAAGGTTAGAATAATCAAATTAGTAATAGATTAGGCTGATTAAATTATTGAAATGTTTGGTTAATCAGATTAGCAAACGGTTACATTGATTGGATTAATAAAAAGTTAGATTGTTTAGATTAGCAAAAAGTTACAAAAACATGCATAAAGTTGCTCATAGTCAATAAATGCCACACACAATGGAAGTTCATATTCATGTGTTCTTTCAATTAATTCTCTTAATACTTGAATATGGTCCACTGTACTGAATCCACTTCGAAATCCAGCTTGTTCTCTTGGTTGAGCTGCATCTAATTTTTTCTGCAGGCGATGTGTTAGCACTTTTGTGAAGATTTTATAAATAGCAGGTAACAAGCTAATTGGTCGGTAATTTTTCAAATCCTCTTTATCACCTTTTTTATGCAAAAGAATTACTGTTGCAGAATCCCATTGGTTTGGTATGTTACCGCTGTTAAGACATTTGGTAAAGAATTTTGCAAGTATGTCTTCTACATATTCTCCAGCTTCTTTTAGGATATCTAATGTAATACCATCATCACCAGGGGCTCTTCCTTTCTTCATATTTTTTATTGCAAATGAAACTTCTTCTTTTAAGATTTTAGGAGCTGTTCCTTCGACTATTTCAATGTCTTCGTTTAATTCACTGTTACTTTCGTATAGATTTTTGTAGAATTCTTCAACTCTTCTAAGTATTTCTTCCCTATTTCTTG
Organism: Dysdera silvatica; assembly: GCA_006491805.2. Lineage (NCBI taxonomy): Eukaryota > Metazoa > Arthropoda > Arachnida > Araneae > Dysderidae > Dysdera > Dysdera silvatica. Next base: position 59,454,245 of record QLNU02015359.1, on the reverse strand, counting down.
TTACGGTGCCATCCTCTCCTTTTAATGCAATGATGTGTTTCTTCCCAACAGATAAACTTCCTTTAACAACCCTAAGGCTCTTGTTATTTTCAATGGCTTTCCTTACTAGCTCACAGTTGAATTTTCTTATGTCTTCTTTCATGCTTTTGCGCAGAGTTTTACAAAGTTCTATGTACTCAATCCTGGAACTGGTATTTCGATTGTCCACCTTCATATCTCTTCGCCTTTTCATGAGCTGTTTCGTCTTCTCAGATAATTTGCTATTGTGCTTTTTACAGGTTACACCACCAATTTCCCCAGCAGTTTCAACTATTGTCTTAACAATGTTTTCATTTGCTTCTGAGATATCACTTTCATCAATAAGTCCTTCCAGTGCAGAAAAGCGATTTTTTAATTCCAACTTGAATGCCTCGGTATTTACTTTCAGTTTCATTAGATCCACCCTCTTTTTATTTCCTAATTTGTTGGTATTTAAGCTTTCGATGATCACTTCCAGTATTAAATCTGTTCAGTACACTGCAATCTTCAATAATTGATTTCTTGTTTGCCAGGATATAGTCAATTTCACTAGTTCCCCCATTTGGGTGTTTCCATGTCCATTTTCTTTGCGGTTTCTTCTTAAAAAATGAATTCATGATGCTAAGGTTTTCAGCTTCTGCAAATTCGATGAGTTGATCGCCACGTTCATTCCTTTCCCCATATCCGTATTTACCAACCGATGTCTCTCCTTGTTCCTGTTGTCCAATTCTTGCATTGAAATCCCCCATGATGAGCTTGATATGTTGTTTCCCTTTGGTGTGTAACTCTTTGATTTCTTCATAAAATTCTTCAACCTCTTCGTCGGTATGGCTTGATGTTGGTGCATATACCTGTACTATTTGAAGTTGGTATCGCTGGGTTAGTTGAACAACAAGCCTCGCTGCTCGATCTGATGTACTTTCAACTTCCAGAAGACAGTCTTTAATTCTTTTGTTGATTAAGAAGCCAACACCACTTGTTCTTCCAGTTTCCGTTCCTCTATAATAAAACAAATGTCCGCTTTTAAGTTCCACCAATTCTTCACCTTTTCTTCTAATTTCACTGAGTCCTATAATGTCCCAATTGATCTTTTCAACTTTTTGTTTTAGCAGCTGTTGGGCAACATGAACAACAAAAAAATATACATTGGGATTACAAATCAATGTTAGTTTAAGTTAATTATAAGAACAAAGACATATCTACATTAACATTATACGAAAATATAGATGCATAAAATTAATTACAAAAATATAAATACATCAAATTTAATTAAAAAAAAAATATCAATACATTAATTAATATACTGTGAAATAGAATTTTGTCCATGTCTGCCTGGGTAGCGCAGGTAAAGACGTAGTCTGACAAAGCCTGCACCACCCAGGAGATACCAGATAGCCAAAGCAGCCCCATGGGATATCACTGCGCAAACATCAGCGAAAATTAAATTAAGTATGCGATTGATTAAATAGAATTAGTAAGGAGGATCCGGATTAAAGACTTAAACTTAGAATAGGAATTTATCTCTTTTATATTAGAAGGCAGCTGATTCCACAATTTAGGACCTGAAGAACCCACTCTGTGGCAACCCAGCTCCAGACGAGAAAATTGAGGTCTGTAGTTATGTCTACTTGTTGTTGGATAGTTATGTGTAGGTTGCTGTAAATCAACTGGAATAGATTAGTATTTTTAATTTTTTTAAACATTAATAACAAAATTTTATAATTTAAAAGTTGATTAAAAGTTAATAAATTGAATCTTTGCGGAACCTCACGGATCGACATTGGTTGTGGTAATTTATGGTTAATAATATTGAAGAATTTATTTTGTAATGACTAAATTCTACTTTGGTTAGCCTGTGAAGTGTATCCCCAGACCGATAAACAATAAAAAAGATGAGAAAAAATAAAAGAATAATATAGATTGATCAAAAATTTTATAGGTATATAAATACTAATGTTGCGCAATATTCCCAAAAATCTACCAATTTTTAAGCACAATAGGTTAATGTGTGTATCCCATTTTAAATTGGCTTGAATAGTAACTCCAAGGAATTTCGTCTCCTGCGATAACGGAACTATATCGTTATCTATTTTTATGGTATTACATAAGTAGTTGCTTTTGTTATGTTTATTTGAAAACAGAATACATTTGGTTTTTTTTGTATTAAGTGAGAGATAATTATCTCTAAAGTATTTTATATATATATCAATATCATTATTTACAAGTGAAAACAGCACATCAAGATTCCTTTCCCTATAAAAGATGCTTGTGTCGTCGGCAAAGCATAGAACTCTAGATCGAGTTGGCAGAAAAAAAAGATCATTAATATAAAAAATAAAAAGCAAAGGTCCCAATGTCGACCCCTGAGGAACCCCACATAGAGGTGATCTGGCGATAGATTGATTTTCGTTTATTTGCACATATTGAGATCTTCCAAAATGGTAATTTCTGAAAAGAAGATTTTGCTTTCCGCATATACCTGCCAATTGTAATTTATATAAAAGTCTATCATAGTTAATGGTATCAAATGCCCGTGACAAATCAAAAAAAATTCCAATTGATGAGTCACCACCGTCCAAAGCCGAATATATGAAGTCTGTTGCCGTTAACAATACTTGTTCAGTAGATTTATTTTTAGTAAAACCGAATTGATTTTCCTGTATGATGTGGTTATGTTCAAAGTATTTTAATAATCTATTATAAATGAGTTTTTCAAGTATTTTTGTAAACACCGATAATATTGATATCGGTCTATAATTAGCAACGTCAGTATATGAACCCTTTTTATGAATCGGAACAACCCTTGCCGTCTTAAATTCCGGCGGAATCTCACCAGTGGAAAAGATTAGATTAAAGATGTAGGTTAAAGGCCCTGAAATCTCATGAGCACAATATTTAATGGGAACTGGATGAAAGTTATCTGGGCCTGGTCCTTTATTAGCACTAAGATTATTAATTAGTCGAATTGTCTCAAGTTCAGTGACCCCATCCAAGAAAAAGGAATTAGCGATATTATAATCATGGCATCTTTGGAATACATTATTAAATTTACTAGATAAAGAATAAGGGAATTCTATGAAATATTCATTGAATGTATTAGAAATCTATGATATGTTAGTAATCGTTTTATGAGGAGTTATTAGTTTATCAATTTCTCTTGTTCTGGATTTTGATCTTCCCATAAGTTCATTTA
>QLNU02015359.1:59435433-59447405 GCA_006491805.2 Dysdera silvatica | reverse complement strand
ATGATACAACGTCCGAGAAAATTAATCATTTTACAGTATGCATCCGTATTCGCTATTTCAATGGTTTTGAAAAGATAGCAAATGCCTTTCTTCTGAAATAATAATAATAGTAATATTCTAATAATGTAACACCTACACTTTTATCCTAGTGTCAAAAGAATTGACTCGGACTGCGTGAACCCGTGGATAATAACTTTCAATTGCTCCAGTCACACCGGAGGGCTCCAGCTGATACTAAGCTTGCAGAAATACATAAAATTTAAAGTTTAACAATAAGCCATTAGACAAAGGTTAACCGTAAGACGATAATACTGCTCTTCACTAGTAATATTTTTACACCCACGTAGAAGCTCAAACTAGAGCTTTTTGTAAAGAAGAAGAAAAGGAGGCGCCGCCCTGGCCCGGATTCGAATCGAGCCCCAACCTTTGCGCCCTAACCTGCTAGGCCGCCAAGACACAGAGGAAGGATGCTCCTTTTCTTCATATATGCGACTTGTGTAAGAAATATCTCTACTCTTCACAATTACCGCTATTATCGAGAAGTATCGGGACTGATTTTTGATGTAACTACTTTTTTAATAAAAGTACTAAAAAATTTCTAACATTGACACCAAACTCACATCAACGTATTTTTCTTCCGATGTCACACATTTGCCTCAGTTCTTATTTAGAAGCTCGTTTCATTGAATATATTCATTATTAAAATAATAATGGAATAACAAAAGACACAGGTCGAAAAAAAACGAACCGGTGTCATCGTTATTTTTGTCACTAATTTCTCCTAACATCATTGTATTCATTAGGTTTGATTATTTGTTCATTTCTTCCTAATTATTCATTATTTTCGCCCGTCTTTTTATGGGTATTTAAAGGATACGCTAAAATAAAGCAATCCGATGTTCGAATTTCTTCACTATTCCCTTTCTGACTGATGAGTCAAGAAAAAGGTTCTAATTTGATCCAACAATATGTGTGCTCACTTAAACAAATCCAATATCGCTAATCTATAATCCATTATCTCCAATATATAAAATATAAAACGCGTTGAAATTTGCTTTATAAAATTTCAACTACGCTTAAAAATTTAATGTTTTCCTTTTCTTATTTAAATCCGATATTGTGTTCGAATCTTTCCACAATTTTTCGCTTTAATAAGATAAGACGCCACCTCTCCTCTCTATGCCGTCGTATTTGTCTAATAATTTCCTAATATTGTAGTATCAACAACCTAAATATTTACCAGCAACATCTAGTTAGTAACCTTCCACAAAGAAAGCAAAACCTTTCATGAAAAGAAAAATCGGTTTTTCTTTAGTTTCATCTGGTTGTAAGCTTAGTTTTACCGCTTTTTCTGCGTCGATGGATCCTTTTGGCCATTCGTTCTTTCCATGGTCCCATTATACGTCCATGGAATAACATCGACCAATCCTTGGGGCATCAAGGAGAAGGAATATGGCAGCAGAAAAGGAAAACGGAACAGCGCGGAAGAAAGGGTAATATCAGATGGAAAAAGAAAATGGTTTCACAAAAAAGGAAACGAATTCAGAATTTTTGGGGAAACGCCGAGCTGCCGTTCGTGGTGTCAATATCATTCCGAAGAAAAAGACAGGAGAAATGTCTTGTGGCATTCATTCCAGGGCTGTGTGTCACTTGAATTCTCCAGATTTTATCTTGCGGCGAAGAAACGTGTCCGGATTCCAAATCGTCCGATCGAATCAATATGGACTAAGCCGTCTATTGACACCATTAGTGGTGTGTTGTAATGACGTCTTTATTTCTTATATTCCATTTACAGTAAAAGCTGTACAACGGACAGTCACGAATAGCGGACACCCCTGTTTAACGGACACCATTTAATATTCCGAGTGCTTGCTACACTCTAACTCTCCCCAAATAGCGGACACCTCTGAAAAATTCTCAGTTTCCGTGGTGCCCTCTATATTCAAAGGTTTTACCGCATATTTTTTTTAATATTACACACACATATATATATATGTGTGTGTGTGTGTGTGTGTGTGTGTATACAGTAGAATCTCCTTGGTCCTTGGAGACACTCTTGAATACGGACACCTCTATTTAATGAACACTTTATAATTCTAAGACGTCATGTCTCCTAGCCCTCCTGAATAGCAGACAGTACTCAAATCCAGAGGTGCCCGTTATTTGGAGGTTTCACTGCATGCATATATTACAACAATTCTACTCAGAGTTAAAGAATTATGTACAAACTCACGCATAATATTAATAAATATAATATAGAAGGTAGTACTATTAAATTATGTTCACATGCAAATCTATCAACTGCTCCAAAATTAATTAACAACCTCATAAACAATATGAGGAATCACTATAAGAGTTATATAGCTCTCTGGGTGCTCATACGTCGGATTAACATTTCATAATCTTTTATGACACACTTTGCGTTAGACTCCTCCTGTTCCCAATCTATCTAATCGGCACGAGTTTTATGTCAATGACTGCATTCCACCCAAAATTTCAAAAGCTATGTGATAAATCTGTTTAACGCATAATATTATGCTTTCTTAGAAGCCCGTGATTTATGTTCGCCTTTGCGGATTATTTCTTAAATTTGTGTACCGGCGATTTTTACTAGTTAAACCACTGGCGCACGCAGGGTGGGTTGATTGGTACCATAAACCCTGTTATGAGATAACTTCGTATATATACCCATAAATATATAGAGTTGTATCTGTGTAACCTTCCCCTCATGCACTTTCTGCATACACGTAGGAATTATGCACATTTCAATAAATAAACTCATGGGTTGCGATACGTAATTTAAATTTGCATAAACCTTTTTTAGTATTATTTGAAAATAGTTCCAGCATTTGAACATGCATTAGCGAAATACAAAGTACTATAACATAGCAGCTATTGAGGTTTGGAAAACATTTAATAGGCGAAAAAGTAGATTAATTAATTCATAACAGTTTAATTAATACATTATTTACACATTATTACATGTGTTACAACACATTATTTAATAATGGTTTAATTAATTGGTTTCTATGATTAATAATATATTAATTAGTGACAGATAGATAGATAGATAGATAGATAGATAGATAGATAGATAGATAGATAGATAGATAGATAGATAGATAGATAGATAGATATGATAGATAGATAGATAGATAGATAGATAGATAGATAGATAGATGGATGGATGGATGGATGGATGGATGGATGGATGAGAGAGAGAGAGAGAGAGAGATAGATAGAGAGATATTAGTGGATGGATGGATGGATGGATGGATAGATAGATAGATAGATAGATAGATAGATAGATAGATAGATAGATAGATAGATAGATAGATAGATAGATAGATAGATAGATAGATAGATAGATAGATAGATAGATAGATAGATAGATAGATAGATAGATAGATAGATAGATAGATAGATAGATAATAGATAGATAGATAGATAGATAGATAGATAGATAGATAGATAGATAGATAGATAGATAGATAGATAGATAGATAGATAGATAGATAGATAGATAGATAGATAGATAGATAGATAGATAGATAGATAGATAGATAGATAGATAGATAGATAGATAGATAGATAGATAGATAGATAGATAGATAGATAGATAGATAGATAGATATCCATCTATTTATCTACCCATTTATTTATTATTAATTAATTAATCTATTATTTTCGACTTCTTTTTTTCCAAAAATTAACCGTTGTGCACTGCAGTGAATTTAATGCTTGGATCCACCGCATTCAAGATTTCCACAAATGGCTACAATGCGCCATTTCAAGAATTTTTAAAATTATTTAATATCAACGGGCGGTATGCTCTCTCTGGCAAATTTCTAAAATCGGTTAAATTCATGAGAATTGTATATGTAGAAACCGTGGTCGCAACTGAAATGGTGGGTTGTACACATAGTCGGTAGAGTTCGTGACCTCCCTGTATGTTTATGTCGAACAACAGCTATAACGAAGATAATATTCTTGTTTGTCTCTTGATGTTCGTTATAACCGAATTCGACTGTGACATACACACAGGCACACGCATATTTATGTATGTGATACAGAGAATATGGATATACTCACGGCATCTGGATATACCTAAAAAATTCATCTAAGAAATGATAAAAAATAAAAAACAAATCTAAATATACCCAGAAAGTGGAAAACAGATCTAAATATACCTAGAAAGTGGGGGAAAACAGATCTAAATATACCTAGAAAGTGGAAAACAGGTCTAAATGTACCCAGAAAGTGAAAACCAGATCTCAATATACCTAGAAAAATGCAGAACAGGTTAAGAATAATCAGAATATAGAAAATACATCTTCTGGTCAAAATAATAGAACTAGAAATATATCCGGAAAATAGGTCAAAATAATTCAAATTTTAAACCATGCTGCCACTCAAAAAAATGGAAATTAACTGTTCATCCAGAAATAGAACAATTTATTTATGAACTGGAAAAGAGACGTTTCGATTCCATATCCCTAAAACAATCACGACGAACGTTTTCGTTTCCGGTATAAGTGGCTCGGTCGACCAAATCGTTCCAAAACGTGATGCTTGCTCGAGAATATTCCGTCCAAATGTTTGATTTTCAAAGTAACAGTCGTAAAAAATTCAGTTTCCACCTAAGGTAACTCCTGGGCACGTTCACGCCGGATCAGCCAGCCGTGTCAAATCCGGGAATAATTAAAATGTCGGAACAGTCTACACAGCTCGGAATAAACCATCCATAAAGCTCCCATGTTATGCCAAAACGGAGGAGCGAAAAGGAAAAAACCGGAACGTACATCGGCATTCCGGAGGAGACGGTCGTTATGAATACGGCCCGTAAAAGCCGTTGTTTCGGCTTTCTCTCGGCACGGAACAAGACGAAAACTGGCATACGGTCATACACATGAGATATACGGCTCTTAAAGTCGAACTGTCGCCGCCTGCATACGTTTTATTTTAAGAATTCAGACTGGCCCTACCCTTACAGAAGATAAATTTGGACCATGTCGTTTCAGAAGCCAACACCCCATTTTCCAGAAGTCTCATTTTTCACACGATTCTAACACTCCGATCCCCTATTAGAATAAAAAAGACGAGGACGGGGAAATGCGTCCTTTTCTTCTTTTCCCATTTCTTCTTCTTCTTCTTTCTTTTATTGAGAAAAGATTCATTCAGGAAAATGGTGGCGCATCGTAATACTCGAAAACCAATATACTGATAATGCCCGTAGATGAAAATGTCATTTCATGGAGATTACCTTCCGGAAGATTCTGGAAAGAAGAAAAGGTTCTTCTTTTCAACTGAAAAGCAATATAATCATCTGGGAAATTGAAGCTGAAATATACATTTTACATCTACGACGTCGTTAAAATTTAGGTATCTCCAGGTAAAGGTAAAGCTTTATTTTTGGCAGAATGAATACGAAGTGAAAAATACAAATTAACACATACAAAGTGAAAAATACAAAGGAAAATATATAAAATTAAATTATGTAAAATGAGATATACAAAAAGAAAATAAAATGCAAGGGAAAAAAACCACACATATATTATGTGCATTCTGCCGGGGCAGCATTTGGAAAAGACTTTTACTTCTGACGAAGCCAAAGCTGCCCAGATTTTCCCAAAAATCGAGTATTAAACATTCTTTATCTGTAGCACCTCCCTCCTTCACCACATGGCATCCCGCAAAATACAAGTAAACAAATAACAATATATAAAAAAATAAATATATGCCCAACCAACAATGAAATTAGCATAACAATGATTAATTTCCAAAATAGATTTCTATTATCTTGGCCAAAATTATAAATATAGTAATAACCATAGATTAATCAAATATAAATATAAAAGCTTTGACCAGCCACACCTGCGACCTCTAGCGGTATTTTGCAGTAGATTCTAAGGCACAATGATGAATTTTGAGCCACATAGTGAGGTGAAATTTGGACATCGAGTACTTTAACGAATACTTTCACTAATTATTGGCAAAAAATAGAGAGTCCGTAATCAGGCGGCGCTGTGGTAATAATTTACGTCGTTTTCATAATATAAAATGATGAAATAGTCAAAATTTAAAGAAACGTTGTCAGCCTAACAATGCTCCTTAAAACTTTTACGACAATATTATGCAGGATTTTAAAGGCAAATATATTAATTTGTAGACATAGAGCAGAGGTCACTAACCTTCGGTCGCGACCATAAATAGTGGCCGCGGAGGGTTGACGTAGGATCACGAAAACGATATGGATGATATAAAAATTTCCATTAAAAATAGGAATTTTTTACGATTTTTATTATGAAGAGAAAAATATTTCTTAAATTTGGAGATATTCTAAAATCTTTCCGCTTAATTTTGTCATTATTGCTATTTAATTTTTTATGATATTTTCATTTAGTAGTAATTTTGCGTGAAAAATTATTAAATCGCAAAGTCACGCCCAAAAAGCAGTGTCATTTAAGTAGTGAACAAACATCGATATAAAACAATTAGATATTTAATAAATATATCGATTAAATCGTTAGAACATCGATGCGCCAACCCTAAAGTAGGGTCGAGAGTTGCATGCAAATCGCCATTTTGGCAATAGGTTGGGAACCACTGATTTAGAAGTACAAATCGATTATATCCTAGTGCTTTATTAACTCAATCCTGGAGCAATTTGGGTAAGATTGGCAACATATATAGCGCTAAATTGTAATATTGGTAACACATAAAACAGTCAAAAAAGTTTTAACCAGTCTTCTCCAGCAATTTCGTTACCAGTAATGGCAGAGGTATCTTAACTAAAGTAATTTTTTTAACAATTAGTAATTATGGAAATATTACATTGTGATGCTATTTAATTTTGAGATTATACCATGTTTTCTCTGTCACATAATTCATTTGTTATAAATTACGGTGGAACCTGGTAAATTAACTACCTAGGTAAACTGACCACCTAAATATATTGATCACTTTTTTTAAGAAATAATTGGTAGAGAGTTTGTCAAGCCTGAACCAAAGTTTATTGTGCATGGTGACCACCTCTATATGGGGACCATTGCAGCCCTGTCCCAAAGGTGGTCGCTTTAAGCAGGTTCTACTGTATACAGCAAAAGTATATATGTATGGTCAATACTAGAGGGTGCGCCAACTCGTTCAATGATCGAATCGCTGAACGAGTCAGCTCGTTTAGGATTGCTGGACAAAGTCATTCATTGTTTCTTTCAGTGAATGATTTAGCATATATAGTAGAACTTGCCTAAAACGATCACCTTTGAGACAAAACTGCAATGATCTCCATAAGCACTATACGCGATAAACTTTTTTTGTAGATATGATTAAGTCACTATCAGTTCTCGCTTATAAAATGTGGTTACTTCGTTCAAGTGGTCACTTTACCAGGTTTCACTGTATATATATCCTTGTGCAAAAAAAAATCAAATGTACTTTTGCCGCAAGTACTTATACTTTACTAAATGAGGTAAATTTCTCAGCATTTAAAGGCTTTAATTAAATATAATTAGCAATGTTTAAAAAAAAGCAACATCAATTTTTCAAATGCTAAGAAAAATATTTTTTAAGATAAAATGATTTTAATATCTGCCGATTACAATTAATACGAATATTTCAGCAAAAAAGGTTATTTTTTTACCCAACTTCAACATTTACTTTTCTGACAGGCGAACCTAAAAAAAGGGGGAAATTATATCCCTAATAGTTAGTGTTTCCTCCTTAATTATAGGGAAATTTCCCTACGTTGGTGCGAAACCTATCTGCGATATCAAATAAGAAGCTAGATACACATCGAAAGTTCATGGAAGCACCCGAGGTTTGTTTTTACAGGACGACCTCCCACCTCAAAAATGTATCGTGGTGGGTGGGGTCGTTCAAATGCTTTTCCCCTTTCCTCTTTCATTTTTCCCTCGGAATCCCTCTTGAAGAATGTCCTGGGGAAATCTCGGAGCTTAAGAGAGCCCGATTTGCATGATCTGCGAACGAGCCGAGAAAAGGTTTAAGTAGCATTATGCCTCTATCGATTCTTTGTCATTAATCATAGAAACTTTATCCCCGCTTGACGGCCATTTTGAGCTTTTGATCTCGTGAGTGTTTAGAAGGGCTATTGTACACTTCTTGGCATTCTTGCTGTCTTGCGGAAGCAGTTTTTCTACGGTTCTTCTTGGAGCCTTACACCTTTTGCTTTGTTTTCCCGCCAACCGAGGTTCTTCTCGCCTTTGTCTCAGCAGTCATATTTTCATGCAAATGGTGTACTAATCCATTCTCAAATAAAAGTTTTCCAAGCTGTAACAACAAATCTGGCAGCACAGCCTCCGTTAAAGACGATTAGTCTTCAAGTGCCCGTTGTGTGGTTATTAGGAAGCCGTATTTTGGCATCGGTTTTAAAGATAATCGTTTGGTTTCGATTTTTTTTTTTTTTTTTCAAAATTAAGAATTCATTTGTCATGAAACAGCTAGGTTTATTGTAAATTCGTTTGTGTGGGGGGTTTCATCTTAAAAGTAAACAGCATTTGTTTTTTGTTTTTTTACATTTTGGCTCCCAAATTCTGTGGCCCAAACTGGAGTTTACTATCTGGTTGGCACCCAGAGGCGAATTAAGGAACGAACGACTCGGGCGGCCGCCTGACGCCCCATTTGGATGAGGGCGCCAAACTGAAGTCAAGTTCACTTTTTTTTAATTGACCAGCAGTAGAAAAAAAGAAAGAGACAAGTTTAGAGAAATTTTTAGTCATCTTTAGAGAAATTCTTTTGGAGACTTTTTGCCATTTTTATAAGGTGCATCTGTGAAAATCTCCTGTTTTCACCAAAGATAGATAGAAGGGCGCCAAAAAGGAATCTATGCCAAGCTGCCCGGATTCAAAATCAACCTTTAGCCGCCCCTGTTGGCACGACGTTAAATTCCAACCAGGAGGTCACTGGTTCGACTGCAGCTCGATGGATGCCCATTTCATATTTACAGCCCATCAAATCTTGTGATGATAAGTGCATCCAAGACGGTAGCCAGGATTTAATTACGTGGGGGGGGGGGGCTCAAAAATTTTTACAGCATGTATCGATACAATCACAGCATGCAAGGCCGTAGCCAAGTCCCATTAAAAATTTAGTTTCGGAGGGGCGTGGTCCCTACGATCCCTCCTCTGAATACTTGCATGAGTGCAGCTCTCACAGGCTCCAGTTTGAGGCATAAAGCTTGGATGTAGAAACATCAAAATTTTTTATTAATTCTCATTAGTGGCATGGGAAAGGAGGGGATATCGGGGACTCAAACCCCCCCCCCTTGGGTAATGAAGTTCATTATTCTCATTAACGTTGAATCACTTGATTCTTTTTAAAGCTGCTTGGGCCCCATAATTTTTGAATTGTGACGCCCTGATCCCTATCCCACAAAATCTGGCAAAACACTGCCCCGGAAGCCTTGTGTGTTAACCATATTTTTTGGTAATTCTGTTATTCTCTAAGAAGAGGTTAATGATATCATAAGGAAAAAATATCATTAGCGTCCAAACCATCATTATACTATAGATGATATTTTTCACTTCTTGTGGCGATATCAGGGATATTGAAAAGAACCCGTAAATTGTTTGAATAGATCGATGATGAAGGCCGTAGTATTATATATTTTCAATGTCTATTTCACAGTATTCTATAATGTCAGCATCCATTTCACAGTATTCTATAACGTCAGTGTCCATTTCACAGTATTCTATAATGTCAGCATCTATTTCACAGTATTCTATAATGTCAGCATCTATTTCACAGTATTCTATAATGTCAGTGTCCGTTTCACAGTATTCTATAATGTCAGTGTCTATTTCACGTATTCTATAATGTCAGCGTCTATTTCACATCATTATATGTTGGTATTTATTTTCCAATATTATGTCGAAATGTCTGCTTAACTCTATTCTTTAGCATCTATGTCAAATTATTTTCCAAGATTGGCGGTATCTATTCCAAAATATTCTCCAATGTTGACATCTATTTTAAAATATTCTCCAGAATGTCCGGATGTAGTTCACAGTGTTTTCCATATTCGGCATCTGTTTCAGTCTTTTCCAGTGTCGGTATCTATTTCACAATATTTTCAATTTATTACATTCCTTTAACGGCATTCGTTTTATGAAACATCTTTCGTCGTTAATCTGTAAGATAATTAATTATTCGTTTTCCTTGAGCTGTTTTTTAAAACATTACTGAAAAGGCGCTTCAATTACTTATGCTACGAAGTAGAAATTACCACACATTAGAAAATATTACACATTACACGTATATAAGAATTTATTACATATTACACTTATAAAAAATTATTACACACTTTTCTTTCACTCACTGTAAGTTACTCCTCGGTACAACCAAAAAGACGTACAGGTGACAAACACAATCTTCCTGTTCGTGTTGTACGCTGCAGAGTAGAAATTACTGTACATTACACTTAAAAAAATTATTATACACATTACACATATATAAGAATTTATTACATATTACACTTATAAGCAATTATTACACACTTTCCTTTCACTCACTATCAGTTATTTCTCGGTAGAACCAAAAAGGCTTTCCGGAGTCAAATACAGTCTTCCTGTTCGTGTCGTATGCTACAGAGTAGAAATTACTGTACATTACATTTATAAAAAATTATTACATTACATACATTACACATATATATAAGAATTTATTACATATTACATTTATAAGAAATGACGGATTTAGCGGGTGGGTCTGGTGGGCCTTGGCCCACCTAAATGTTTTGGTTGTTTGTTTGTTTTTTGTAAAAGGTAAAAAATTTGAACTTTTATCAACATGCGAATAGGTGGGTTTTTTTTTAATATAATTGCAATAGAGCTGTTTTTAGATACAATTTTTATATGAAGGGTAAGTGTGTATTTATATATTGTATATGAGGGTTAGAATATGTAATGTGTAAAACGTTTATTCCTTCACGAGGATATTTCAAAAGTGTGGGAATAATTAAAAAGGGTTATATAGATTGAAACGCTATAAGATTTCATCTTAACGTGAATACAAGCTGGACTAAGTTGAAAAAATAACTCTGAATTTAAGTGAAAATTGTGATAAAGTGCCAACACAGCCAGAACTTGACTTTTCCCGCCGACAAATGGGTGATAAGTGTAGGTCATTTCACAGTACCTGGCATGAAAAGCATGAATGGATTGAGCACTCTTTTATAAAAAAAGCAATATTTTGTTTTGTTGGCCGCCATTTCTCATTATCAAGCAAACAATGTACTATTAGTAAATAAGGAGTACTCAGACTGGAAACGAATCTAGGAAAAAAAGGGCCAATGGAAAAAAGGGCACGAAAAAAATGGTCTGGAAAATATGGCCGATGGAAAAAATGTCCGAGGAAAGAATGGCCGATCATAGAAAAAGGGGGCTTCCACAAATTTCATAATTTTACTTGCAATTGAAATAACTGCAATGTTCACAGCTGCAACCCTCTTAAAACGATTATCATCATTGATGCATCGAGGGGTGCCTTTATCTCGGATGCTACTAAAGTCACATCTACCAAATTTTATAGACAGATAGTACACATGAGTGTCTTTATACATGACAACATATCAGAGGCGTATCGAAATGTGCCGCAGCCCCGCATTATTTATCTGGGCTGCTATCGAAATCACATTTACCAAATTTTATAGACAAAGTACACATGAGTGCTTTTAACATGATAACCCATTAAGGGTGCCGAAGCCTTCTATTATTTATCTCGATTGCTATTTTGCTATTGAAGCCACGTCTACTAAATTCCATGTACATTTCTGTATCAAATCTTACTGATTTGTGTAGTTATATTTTCATGATAGCAATATGCAAATCGAGAGGGTTTGATAAGGATGATTTCCTTTGATGTACCAACTAATTTCTATAGCTATTAAGAAATTTCATTTAATAATTATGCATTTCCTCAATTAGGAAATTAAAGACCATTACCATACTTCTTTT
>QLNU02015359.1:59411871-59422054 GCA_006491805.2 Dysdera silvatica | reverse complement strand
CGCCTTTTCCTTATATATTTATAATTATTACATACATTATTATATACATTTTACATACATTTATTACATACATTAGTTTATTACATACTTTTTAAATGGAATAAAAGATTAAGCTCCAGCTTTGCATTTATGTAATTGAACCCTCTGATACCGAACTCGAAGGAGCCGAATAAAAACATCGTTGCAAATATTTTATTAATATGCATTTTCTATATAAAAATGCGTTTTAATCCAATTTTTGTATTCGAAAATTCACCAGAATTGAATTATAAATGGCTGTAACTTGTAGACTTCATGACTTTGAAACTTGTTTTTATCATACAAATTTGAATGCCTTGTAATGTGTTTTTTCTACAATTGGCTACTGAAAATCAATTAAAATTTTGTTTAGATAACCTAGAAGAATCAGGGAAGTTTGGAACTGAAATTGACCGAATTGAAAATTACACGACACCGTGATATGCGCGGTTGAAAAATATACGACAGTAAGATTTACATTATGATTTACACTACGGTTACATGACAATTGTGTAGAGTGGTGAGCACACTGGTTTAAATAAAACAATAGTATTTTTATAACCTATCGATATTCCCATCCTATCGTTTATAGTTCATCACTATCCTCATCCTACCATTTATAGTCTATTATTGAAGCCCACATCCCATCATTTATAGTCCATCATTAACCCTATACTACCTTTATCCTATCAACCATGCTATCATCCATCACTCTCCTTATCCTATAATTTATAGCCCATCACTATCCTTATCTTATAATTTATCGCCGATCACTCTCCTTATATTATAATTTATAGCCGATCACTATCCTTATCCTATAAGATACAGCCCATCACTCTCCTCATCCCATATTTTATAGCTCATCACTATCCTTATCCTATAATTTATATCTCATCACTATCCTTATCCTATATTTTATAGCCCATCACTCTCCTTATAGCATACTTTATAGCTCATTTATCCTATAATTTATAGCTCATCACTATCCTTATCCTATATTTTATAGCCCATCAATATTCCCAATAAAACTACTAAAAAGAACAACAGTAAATTTGAAAGCAAAAAAAAAGCACGCTGGGTTCGAGAATAACAAATTTACATTTATTATTTCTTACTCAAACCTGCAATGAATGTTACGAATTAAGTCTACATTGGTTTTCAAGATATACGCTTGAACCCGATTTTTTTTTTTTTTAATGGATTCACCTTTGCTCGGATGCTACGTTAATGAGGTTAAAATTTTAAAATTCTCTCGTATTTCACCATTTTTCCACTCTTGAAACCTGTGACGTGCACATCGGAAGTCTGAGACATGTTGTCTTTAACACTAGGTCCAAACTTCCCAGGTTGTTCGCTTAAACATAAGAAAAACTTCCCTTTAATTTCCCCAGACATGGATAAAATCGGCATGATAGTATAGGAGTGCTTTAAGGTAAACTTTGATTCCACTAAAACTGCAATAACTTTTCCGACTTTGTGAGATAACGTCCTCTCGTTTGCAATGAAATAAGAAAAGCCGCTTTGATCGGCGTTTAAAATTTGAGTGGAATCACAATTTGAAAAAAACGTCTCGTGCCTGTAAAATAAATGCAACCGCATTATTTTCAATCTGTTCTACATTATATTCACGATACGTTGTCGTATATTGTGCAATTTTTCGTGAAACGATATTACTATAGTTTTTTAATCCCCTGACAAAATGGGCTGATAATTTTAATGACAACATACCTAATTCCCTTGTTTTACTGTGCCCCTATCTTTTTAAATCCATATCATGGACTGGCAAGTTTTGTGCTCTCCCGTTTTTGAATTTTTTTAATATATACATTTTAATTTCGTTCATTTTTTGTCTTTTGGTTCCGTTTTGTGATATGTACTTTTTAAAACGTGAAATTTGACTGCAGTTGCTAACACATTTGAATTTCCTTTGCGTTCATTTGAATTTGTTTTTCACGCATCGATCATAAAAATTAGAAACAGTCTTCATTTTTGATAAACTAATATTCGTTCGTGTTGACTGTTGGAGCAAAGTCAGTTCGTCACTAACGACAGAATCAGCAAAATGTTGGCCGTCATCTATGTCCAAAGAAATTTGTTCCTCGGCATTTTCGTTCAGAATTAATTTTTCAATTTTGACAAATAGTCATTTACTTTTGTATACCTCCTGCGAAATAACGGATGGTCCATTTTTAGAATTGGCACTGGCTAGATTCAGTGTTCCATGAATGATATTCACTATATTTTTCATGTCTAAACCTTATACTATACGATGGCAAAAATATTGCATGACAATGAGAAGATACGAAATTAAAGTATTTTTGTTAACGAGTTCGATCTTTTCTCAACCGCGAACTACGCAAAAATGAATTCCTGCACTGCTGCTTATATAAGGCTTTTGTGCTGCATTCCCCGGAAGCTGCAATGCAGGGTCAAAATTCCATAATTTAGAAATTTTCAAACAGCTCTAAACAATTCCGTTCTGTGAATATCCAAAACATAGGAACGGCTATTTGTTATGCATCGACAGATCTTCTGTTGCGCTCAGTAACTACTGGGTTTGACTTTCATGTGGGATGGTTCCCTTGTTAGATCTTATAGTCTCTGTTACTTACAGCTTTGAATCTCTGTTACTTAGACCTTATAGTCTCCGTTAAAGTTTATAGTCTGTTACTTCGAGCTTATAGTCTCTGTTACTTAGAGCTTACAGTTTCTGTCACTTAGAGATCATAGTCTCTGTTACTTAGAGCTTATCGTCTCTGTTACTTACAGCTTTGAATCTCTGTTACTTAGAACTTATAATCTCGGTTACTTAGACCTTATAGTTTCCGTTACTTAGAGATTATAGTCTGTTACTTCGAACTTATAGCCTCTGTTACTTAGAGCTTACAATTTCCGTCACTTAGAGCTCATAGCCTCTGTTACTTAGACCTTATAGTCTCCGTTACTTAGAGCTCATAGTCTCTGTTACTTACAGCTTTGAATCTCTGTTACTTAGAACTTATAGTCTCGGTTACTTAGACATAATAGTCTCCATTACTTATAGCTTACAGTCTGTTACTTAGAGCTTATAGTATATATTAAACTCCTGGGCAGTAACCTTAACTGCCTTTGCCGCAAAATGCAAATTTCTTAATTGAGTGCTCAAAAAGAATAAATGTGTGCTTAATGCTTTCTTTATTGAGACTTCTTGACCCTCTCACTGTTTCCATTGTCCTTTTCCGAAACCTATTCTAAAATCACATAATCCACCGTCAATCGCGTATCACCGAAATTCGCAGTGCGACAAACCTTCTAAAATATCCCTAAAACTTACTAAGTAAATCATAATAAAGAATAATACTTATATTTGCGAATGCTTAGTTTTGTTTCTTGAGCTTAAAAAGGTAAGTTTTGCCAATTAAAGGAAAATGCTACTTTCAATGTCTTCAGGGCAATAAATAGGGCATTTCTTCTTTTCTTCAAGATACCGCTCTGTTAATGGTATTTCTTCACCGCTCTCGTGAAAACGTCTCGATAACAATAACCAACGAAGAAAAGAACATTCAGAACCCACTATCAAATTAACGTTTGCTTTCTCCATGAAGTGAAATAACTCGACAACCACCGCCGCCGCCAGGTTCGATGGAATTTGAGTTGGACGAAAATACGTTTTTATGCGTCACTGGGGATGGGTTGAACCCCACGACTTTGGCCGCCGTGGCAAACGCCTAAAGCCCGCAAAACAAAGAGGTTTTCCACGTTTAATTTGCTTAATTGCGTTCAACACCAGGCCAAATCAGTTTACCTAATTAAAATCATCGTCCCATGAATCCCGATTGGACGGCCCTCGCCCTCCCGTCCTCCTCCTCCTCCAGAGACCCGAGAAGAGGGAAGTCTTGCGAGAGGAAATTCTCGATTGAACCGAACCAAACCCCTCAAGCCACCGAAAGTGAAAGAGAATTTCCGAAGCGTGAAATGGCAACAGACTAGATTCAGTTTGACTAAAAAGATTCGATTGTACCTTTGCTCTTTGGCTTGCTTTTCATCCCCTCTCGCCGGCTTCGTTTCCTATTTACCTCAGCAGAAAGAGGCGCCAGGAAATACGACGTTTGAAATGAAGTCTCTACTGCTTCCATCCGGATCGTCCTCAACTCCAGGTGCGACGTTAAAAAATATATGCAAAAAACGCAGACGACAGGGAAATCCAATCTTATTTTATTCTTTACAAGGCTGTTTACTTTTGCAAATGGGGATCAATATCCGGCCAAGACAAATGGGTATGCCGGCAACCAAAGAGAATGTAAGAGATGGCATCGCTTTCCAATATTTTTCTTTTATCAAAGCGCACGTTTATTTGCTCAGCTACAGAAAATTTAGTATGGAGTATATCTGAATACAACAGACTAGAGCCCCTAAAATTATAGGCCGACGCATCAGCCGCCATTTTGTTGTACACTTCCGGTTTCATAACACAACGTTTGCCATTGGAAAATTAATAATCCATTTTCTTCTTCTTCTTCTTCTTCTTCTTCTTCTTACAGGAGCTGTTGCAAATCTAAACGTTCTGTGTTTATTTATCGAGTAAGTCGAACAATTCATAGTGGCACAACCATCCATTTCACCCTATTTTATTGAAAATAACCACTTGTAAATCTCTCGACTTTACATAGCGGTGAATACGATCACGTGGTATGATGGCATCAAAATATTTGATGCGCCAGCTCCCATTTTTTTTTAGGATTCTTACGACAGACATGCCAAATCCTTCACTGAATTAACCAATGAACGATTTTTCCCACCCACGATAATTGAAAACTCGTTCAGTGGTTCATTAATTGCACGATTTTGTCATTCGTTAATTGAACGATTTGGTGATTCGTTAATTAAACGATTTGGTGATCCATTAATTGAACGATTTGATGATAGATCACTCGAACGATTTGATCACTTGAACGATTTAATGATTCATTAATTGAACGATTTTGTGATTCGTTAATTGAACGATTTGGTGGTTCGTCAATTGAACGATTTGGTGATTAATTAATTGAACGTTTCGGCGATTCGTTAATTGAACGATTTGGTGATTCGTTAATTGAACGATTTGATGATTGATTACTTGAACGATTTAGTGTTTCGTTAACTGAACGATTTGGTGATTGATCAATTGAACGATTTGATACCCCGCTAGTGTATACTATGAAATTAAGACTTCACGAGTCTTTGAAAAAAAAGTAAGAAGTTTTAGTTTTTAAATTAGTGAATGAATGAATGATATTCGGTTTCTATAAATTCTTTGCTGGATGAAGGTTTCTCCAAGTATTGCTAGAGGCGTATAAATTCCTGGGACTCCCTTGGCTAAATATGATAATGATAGCATATTCTTTCACTTCCATTTCAATAACTGAGAAGGAGGGAGTGGCAATATATGTATACTATATAATACGCCCAGTTCAAAATGCGAATTCAGGACTGGAACTGAACGGAATTGATTAAAATATAGTAAACAAATAAATTAAATATAAACTGAATATGAGATCGATAAAAAATATTTATATAAATAAGTTACATATAAAATCATTTCTTATGTATATTACCACTCTTTTGTTTTGAAGTCAGAACTATCCAAAATAATGAGCAGAAATTAAAAGTAATAAAGGGCAGAATAATTAAATAATATTAAACTCATTTTATCGCTCGTCTGTTCACTTTAATTAAAGATTTAATTTAGTTTATTGGTCCAATAATCCCTTGATCCTTATTGGCCTTTCATATGATTTCTTCGGTTTGCAACGTTGTTTCCTTCTAAAATGGAAAATAATAAAGCCTTTTTTTGCCTTAAGGGCAATGAACGTTTTATGGCTGGGTTCGGGGCTGGCGAATAACTAGTTATCCTCCGCAATTAAGTGAAGTACTTAACGAAGGAGCCATTTGAAGCAGGACAGCAAGTACACAAAAAAAAAAGCAATAGGGGCTTTAAATCATTAAAATGCCTTTTTTTCTCATTCGTTAAACAACAAGTCATTGAATTCTTCCTTGAAGCATAATATTGCCATTTTTGTAATCGATTTCCTTCAACTTTGAAGTGTGTGGTGAATGTTAATGAGAAAAGTAACTCATTCATTCAAAATGAACGATAATTCCCGTTCACATTCAGTTGACGAGTAAAGCAAGAATGCATTCCTCGAGGTAAATGGTTTTGCCCATCTCTCTCTCTTTTCTCCGAACCGCTGTCAACTTGAAGTGTTTATGGATCACTGGAGTACGCAGGGGGGGTGGATGGGGTTTAGAACCCCCATTGCAATGAATTTTTGTATATTTAACATAGGAATATGTGAGTTGTAGCTCTGTAACCCCCCATTGAGCCTATAACCCCCTTATGAACTTTTTGCATACGCCTATGTTTTGGATAGAGATATCTGAAAAACGACAAGGGTGGATGGGTAACAAAGGCCTCTCCGTATAATATTAATAGAGAGAGAGAGAGAGAGCGGGGGTGGGTCCGGAACTCCACAGACAAAATAAGGTAAGGGGGGCGGTCGTCGGGAACACCAAATAAGGCATGTTTGTCCATATCCCCGTGTCCGCAAAGGGGACGGTTTGGCTGTAGAGCGTAACCACTGTTTACGCCCATCACGTTGCTACGTAGCCAATTGCATGAATTAAATGCAATTTTTGATACATAATTTAAGTGAATGAGCTAATAATACAGCAGAGACAAAGAAATCCGGAATTCCGTTTTCTGATTTTGATCTGTGTTACTGTGTAGTGAAAATAAGCCTAAAAATGGCTTTCTTAACACACTGGAAAAGAGTTGGGAACTGCCAAGTATGTGTAACAGGTGAAGAACATCAAAATAAGCATTTTTTGTTCAGTGAGTTTTTTTTTCCAAAAATTAGCCATTCGGGCACTACAGTGAATTTAGTATTTGCATCCACCACATTCATAAAAAAAAATAAAAAAAATTCAAGGTTTCCACAAATGGCAAATGGCTACACTATGCCATTTCAAAGATTTTTAAAATTATTTAATGTCAACAGACGTCACGCTCTCTCTGGCGACTTGTTAAATTCACCGTAATTGTATGTGTAGAATTCGCCGCTTCAGGTGCGATTGTATGAATTCTACACATCCGGTGAATTTAACTGATTTTAAAAAGTCGTCAGAGATAGCCGGGCGTCCGATGACATTAAGTAATTTTAAAAATCCTGGAAATGGAACATTGTAGCCATTTGTAAAACCTCGAATGTGGTGAATGCAAACTCTAAATTCACTGTAGTGCCCAAATGGCTGACTTTTGGGGAAAAAAATCACTGAACAAAATATTTGAGGAAAAGAGGAGGAGGAGGTCAGAGTAGAGACAGAAGAAAAAGAGAGTTGAATCATGTACTAGACATAACAATGACAGAAGGTTTGCTATTTTACTCAGAATAGCGCGAAATTTGAAACTTGTGAATTTGTAGAAATTGCCATTTAATATTTCAGGGCCGCGGTAATCTGCGACTACGGAGGGGGGTGGGATATATTGAATATTTTTTTAGAAACATAAAACGCCGCCAAAAAAAATGCCAAGTTTGCATGATTTACAAACCGACGATTTTGTCTTTCTTCTAACACTCTACACTCGAGTAATATAAAACGACCCCCCATTACCTTACACCCCTGACCTGTGTTTTCCCTAAGGTGCCATCGATGGGGACTAGGATCAAAACATTAGAGTCCTTTAGCTTTCCCCCTAGAATTGGTATGCGATCGTGCTAAGAATTCAGACAACGGGGTTACATCTAAAAATTTGGTGAAAAATCACCAAAAAAACACACATGGAAAACGTGATTTCGATTGGGAAATACATGGGGAGTGTTAAACTTTACAGCAAATCCAGCTTTCACTCAAAGGAGTATTCATCAGCATGGGCAAAAAGTCCCTAGTGGGGGGGGGAGGTTAATAATAAGAGGTTAAAGAGCAGCAACTCCATATATACAGTGACGTAGGCAGAAAGTTCATAAGGTGTAGGATATAGGCTTAATGGGAGAGGCTACAACATATATTCCTATGTTAAATATACAAAATTTCATTGCGATGGGGGGGTTACAACCCCCAAAACCGCCCCCTGGCTACTCCTCTGAAGATATGTATATATATAAAATTGTACCATGGTGGGGAATTATAATTCTAAGCCATTACCGCCCATATGAGTATTCCATGGGGGGGGGCTAAAAAAATTATTACCTTCTTTTCGAAGCTGTAAAATATTTTAGTAAATGTTCAAGAACCTAAAATGCTACAAAAATAATTGATACTGCTTGACAATTAGTAATGAGCTAAAAAGTACCTTATTTTAAAATGTGTTTCTAAAACTTTGAAAGTAAATGCATAGCAGAATCAGGAAAATCAAATTTTTGAACGACTAGGGGAGCTCGATCCCCCTCTTCCCCCCCATATGGGCGACTATACTCTCAGCACTCCCCTCTTGTGTACGTCCATGGAAATATAGCATAGCTTTACGTTGAAAGAGAAATAGAAATTTTCAGTGAGTGAAAGAATCAGAATACCCACTCCTTAATGTCACTGAAAACAATAAGTTATTAACCTAAAATAATGACCTCATTTTTATTCCCAACGAATGAATGAACGATGATTCCCATTTTCATTCCGCGAATTGAGTAATCATTCTCATTTCGCGAACGCGTGAATTACTCAAATGAGAACGAATTCAAAAAGGATCCATGCCTTTAAAAATGATAACAGAAGAATGCATTCAATAAAGTGAGTGATTTTGTAAAGATCGATAGTACAGTCACGTATAGTTGATGAATAATACAGTCACACCTAATGGATGGATAATACAGTCACACCTAATGGATGGATAATACAGTCACACATAATACAAATGGGTAACTCAGTGAAAGGTAGATAGAATTCAATCATGCTTGTAGAACTTAAATTCTATCATTTTCATCTCTCTTTTTCTGTCTCATCTCCATACGAGGTTTTGAGATACGATATTATCATTCCTTTCAATTTGCTGCATCATCCGACATTAGACTTCGTAAGACACATTTCGTAAGACACTCTATAGGTCCTAGGCGATTTTCGGCTTACTGATGTAAGATATTATTACCCTTCACAGGGATAACACAATTGCCAAATAATGGTCAACACAGAAAAGCC
Organism: Dysdera silvatica; assembly: GCA_006491805.2. Classification (NCBI taxonomy): domain Eukaryota; kingdom Metazoa; phylum Arthropoda; class Arachnida; order Araneae; family Dysderidae; genus Dysdera; species Dysdera silvatica. Next base: position 59,412,889 of record QLNU02015359.1, on the reverse strand, counting down.
TCCGGGGCGAGATTTTTTGTGTTTTTCGTGGGGAATAATTATACGTGAAAATTCCAACACCCACGTTTATTAGCCCATACTAGAGCTTTTGTTTTTAGGAGAAAAAGGGACGCCGTCCTCGTCTTGGATTCGAACCAGGGTTTCTTTGTTGAGCCCGGAGTGTCTAGACCGTTAGACGAACGAGGACAGGTTTACTGTTCAGACAGTTTCCCTTCTTTTTCTCCCATGTTGATTAGCTTCCTTCGTCCCATGTTTTGAGGCAGATAGTCTTTTTTTCCTATCTTTAGATACCAGGACTTTTTTCTTGGTCCACTCAACCACATTCATTGTCTTCTTATAAACTACCGTGTCTTCATTAAACTTTTGGCCATTCGGTATCAGACCAGAGACATTTGAAGCACTCATGCTTCAAGCGTTTTGATTTGAACAAAACATTTGAGCTGAAGTGGATCTGCAAAAAACAAACGGACAATCCCTCGTAGAATTGTTTTCTGTTACGAAATTTAAAGTGATGCTCCAGAAATCAGTTGCCAGTCAGTTATACAACAGTAAGTTTCACCAGGAGATTGTATAACAACAGTTATTTCAATTATTATTATTATTTATTATTTACTGGCATAAGGTACAAAACATGACATTTGAGAGCCAACTGCTACCTTTGTCAAATGAATGTAGAATAAGAATATATAAGTGAATGTATAAAATATATATATATATATAAAATGAAGCAAGAATTTCTTAATACTATGGTACCTTCATACTGGATAGTAATATTAAAATACAGTATTGGGAAATAATATCCAATTTTCTCTCACTTGCTCAGTAAATGTTTATAAATGCGCTTTTCTCAAAAACAATGTAAAATAAGTATGCGGGTATATTTATATAACTTTTATTTTAATCTTTGCAAAGAATGACATACGTTTAAAAATTACATTTAAAACACATATAATTTAATGCATTTAATATGATTTATCTTTCTTTCTTTTTGGTTTACAGCTCAAAGACTGCAGTGGTC
>QLNU02015359.1:59376845-59411771 GCA_006491805.2 Dysdera silvatica | reverse complement strand
ACAGACGCGCTGAAAGAGCAATTTATTATATGCACGTATATTATTTCTCTGGAAGAGGTACATATTTGGTTGTGTAACTCTCAGTGCGCTTATAAAAAAATTTTGCAGGAAATTAAAGGGCCATAAAAACACTTGACAGATTCGTAACAAATTAAATTTTTTTCAATAATTTCATGAACGAAGAAGATAAATTGTTCTTTCAGTGTGTATATATACAAGATCCGTTTTTTTTCAGGGGGGCTTGGTCGTACCCCACTTCAAGGAAATAAAAAATAAATAAATTATAAAAATTTATTTTAAGGGGCCAGCCTTAACAAAAACCTGACTACGTCGTTGATGGGGGTTATAATTAGAAAAAGCAATTATAGTTCATATTATTAGATATTCTGCCATATCCCCTACAGACAAAAAATAAATGGAAAATTAAAGATCTATAAAATCAAAACTGTAAATTTAAGGAGAAAAGAATTGATTTTCATAAAAGATCAAAACATTTTTTAAAGAAAATGATTGCGGCATCAAGACTTATTAATATAACAAGAATTCTGAACAAAACTACCCAAAGTATATGGACATGTTTTGAATATATATACATATATTAGCCCTCCACCAAAAAAAAAAAACCCAAATGAAATACAACGAATTAAATGCTTTTGTAACATACATGAACACAAAAGTTTGAATAAAAACCAAATATAAAAATTTATTAAACAAACCACTAAATTTAAAATTCATCTTTCTAATTCTCTTATGTTAATATCAGAAATTTGGTCCAACGTACAGGCGAATACAGAAAAAAATTCTTGGGGCGAAGAGAGAGGCACGGTACTATATAACTAACTTCACATTCCTACATTTTGTGACTTACTCTAAAATATAATTGGAAGAGTTAATGGCTAATGACTATTTTGTGAACTATTTGAAAATACAGGCAGAATTTTTTTATTTTTTTTAAAAATTCTAATGCAGTTGGGAAGATTTTTTTTAAAACATTGATCTCATTATTGTCCCATCCCCTGAATTCGTGCAAAAGTACTCAAATGAAGTTTTCCTTTAATATATATATATATATATATATAATTTTTTTTTTTTATTTCAAAAATTCTGTTTTGAGTTTTTATATATATATATATTTTAAAAACGATAAAAAAATCTTCTCAGTACATATGTATATCACAGAGAAAGCGCATATAGAGGGCTTTAAAATGAGCTCAAGATGAACTTTCTAGCTAAAACAGGTGCTTAGATATTTACATGAATGTGACTCAAGATCACTGAAAAAGTTATTTTATTTTTTAATTTCCAAAAATTAATTCCAGGAAAACGGAACCTCCGAAAACTATGAAAATTTGCAATTTGCTCCATAGGTAAATATAAATCAAAAATCATTGGAATCTGAAAATTAAAGGTCAATGCCCCGGTTGATGTGATTTGAATGACCTTTGATAGAAATTATAGATACCTGGACATTTTTGCCCAAAGAGCATGTTTGCGTTTGTCTTTTGGGAATCTATAAAAAGAACATTTATTCCCGACAGTCCGGTGGTTGCAACAAGCTACAAAATATAAACCCATTTTTATTTGCAAGCTTAAGAAATGCTAATTACTACGATCGTCAATGTTAAGTCAATGGGCCCAATCTATTGTTTGTGCCCAGCAGCCATGTTGTGACGTCACGACTTCACCGACGTATTCCCTGAAAATTCCAAGTATTTGGAGGAGGGAAACATCTGTGCGCGTACACCATTACCGAAAACGAAAAGTTTCGTTAGTACGAAAACAAAAGCAAGTGAAAGAGAACGGTCTTGCGGATGTTGGATTAAATCAAATAAATCACGATATTTTCTAATGTGATAACAGCAGACAATATGAAGTATTTGACGGTATATAACTCATATATTTAACAAATATACACAGTGTGGCAAAGAATTTTTAAGACTAGCGCTAGATGTCAGTGAACAGTGACGTTACGATCAGCGTAATCGCCCATGAATGAAAAACCTTGATCGTCTGCTGACACACTGCCAAAAGTTAGACGGATTTGCTAAACTAACTCAAAAGACATGGCTGTTTATTACAGAAGTAAAATTCTTTCATGTTGAAATATTGAGATGGAACAAAGGGGTATAATTAAATTTAATGCAAAACTTGGTAAAAGCGCATCGAAAACGTACCAATTGATGAAATAAGTTTACGGTGAGTTTCACTTAAGTGGATCAAATGTTTTTCTATGGTACAAACGTTTTTTGGACGGAAGAGATACGCTAGAAGATGATAAGCATACTGGAAGACCAAGTTCATCCAGGACACCTGAAATTATTGAAAAAGTGCGTGATTTCGTGATAAACAATCGCTGTGCGTCACTAAGAATGATGGCAGAGTTTTTAAACATCAACAAAGAAACGATTCGAACCATCCTGCATGAAGGTTTGGCCAAAACAAAAGTATATGCTAAATTTGTTCCACACACTTTAACCAACGAACAAAAAGCAAGGAGAAGTGCACATTGCAGATATCATTTCAGCCGCTGAAAATGATCCAAACTTCTTAAAAACCAATGTTACAGGCGATGAAACATGGTGTTTTCAGTTTGATCCTGAAACAAAGCATCAAAGTTCGGAATGAGAATCAAAAAATCCATCAAAAAATTCCCCACAAGCCAAAAAATAAGAAAAGTTCCATCAAAAATCAAACCAACGCTCATTACATTCTTCGATGGTCAGGGTATTATCCATAAAGAATTTGTTCCAACTGGACAAACAATTACTAGTGAGTACTACTTAAATGTTTTGAAGCGTTTAATGGTCAAAATTCGTCGCTTTCGTCCAGAATATCGGGATGAAGACTGTTGGCATTTATTGCATGATAATGCACCCAGTCACACCTCACTTATGGTTCGTAGATTTTTGGCAAAAAATAAAAGCTATGTGTTGAATCATCCACCATATTCGCCTGATTTAGCACCCTGCGACTTCTCTTTATTCCCAAAACTTAAAATGAAGTTAAAAGTTTGTTATTTGATGATATTTCAACCATACAAACAGTTTCTACGCATGCTTTGGAGTCAATTCCGCAAAATGGACTGGAACAGGCATTCGATTCATTATTAAATCGCTGTAACAAGTGTATTGAAGCCGGAGGGGCTTACTTTAAATAAAAAAAACAAAACGAACCATAATTTCTTGTTTCGATTTCATTTTACAGACCCAGTCTTAAAAATTCTTTGCCGCACTGTGTATATCTTCGTTCGACGATAACACATTTTACTACCTGGATACAGAAATTAAGTGCAGCATACGACATAAATAACTCGGTTATTAATAATATTTATTCAAAGCCTTCAGATCTCCTTCGATTCCGAGCAAAAAGCGAACGGCGTTTCCTGCTGAGCCTGTACGAGCGAAAACTAATTACCTCACAATGAATTTTTAATCATCGATGATTTACGATTATGGCTCGCGTCCTCGAATTTCATCGAATGAATCGATTTGCTATTAATAAAAAAGGCGTTTTTCGTTGGAAATGGAATTAGGCATGGTCCTATTCCCAAGTGCGTAAAAACAAACCTGATCATTGGAAGAAATCTGGTTCGAGAATACGCCGACCAGAACCTTCTCACGAAAATTGTCTTGAATATTCCCAATATAGATAGCTCCATTGATTAGCAATTAACGGTATTTTATGCCAAAACGTTTCCTGTTCTGACAAAAGCGGGGCAGAAAACCCTAATTCATTTCTTTGATACAGTAAAAACCTCGAGTATTCGAACTTTGTTTAATCGAAATGTTCTGTTACATTTTTTTATTATTATTATTATTATTATTACCATTATTGTTTCGCAAACATTTGTTTGTTCAACGTTCTCGGCAAAAAATTTCAAATCTGTTTTCTTGTGTACTTAAGTCTTAAGAAAGAAATCAATACAAATGATAGATATTGCACATAAAAGATATGTAATATACTTTGTATATATCGGACATATACAAAGATATGTACATACTTCGTATATATTTATACAAGTCGAACACTACGCAGATTAAATTAAGAAACAATTTTTATCAATTTTTTTTTTTTTTCAACGGGCTTTTCGATGAATTTAATACCAATCTCTTCGCAATTTGGTTTAAAAAGTAGTCCATGTACTATCTCATTCCGCGAAATAATCGTTTTCGAAAAATACGCTTTAAATACATTCGTAAGGGATTAAACGTTCGTCGTCCGTAGCTCAGATGGTAAAGCTCCTGCCCGGATTGCAGAAGGTCGTGGGATTGTGCCAACCCCCCCACCCCCCAGACGCACAAAATATTTCTTTTCTTTACGAACGTTTCACCATCTAACCATGCCATAACATCGGCGTTAATATTACTACGCCTAAAAAATAGGTTGATACAAGTCGTTTCTTAATATTTTGTATATATTGGATATATACAAAGATAAGTGTCAAAGCAGTTAGTAATCGTAAATGACACATGCATATACTTTGTGACGTTTATCACTCTTCATACAGTGTGTTCAATATGTAATTAAACATGCTTTTAGATAAATGTTGTAACTTATTTGCATCCTTGCACTGAAAATTGAATATCCGGATTATCCGTAAATGGGTCCGATCCCTTTAGCTTCGGATAATAGGGGTTCGGCTGTACGAGCTTGCTATATTAGTGTATTCCTGAAAACGTTACTACTTGGGTAAGGTACTGAAAAGGGTATTTTTAACTTTACCGGGCTTTTAATCCTGGAGAAATTTTGGAAATAATTTCCAGGAAACCATAAAAATCATGTCTACAGCTCATGGAAGGTTAGTATAATCAGAAAGAAAGAAAGATTCTCCCGTTCACACCGGAAAAAAAAATTCCTGAAATCCCTGACGAATCACAAGCAACTTTCAACTGAACTTCGGTTACAAGCAAAATGGCTTATACTTCTAGAAATACGGTGCCGATTGCTCGGCCAACTTTTTCAACAATTTCCTTATGCACACAAACGGGTACCTAGCGTACTCCCCAATTACCTCCAAAGCTCCTGAGTAGCATGAAATTGTTTGAATTTCTTTTCCTTTGGCATGTAATTGGTTAAAAATATCTCCAAAGCTCCGGCGTAGCATGAAATAGTTTGAATTCCTTTTCTTTGGCATGTAATTGGTTAAAAATGTGGAACTCCCATATTTTTAACCAATTACATGCCAAAGAAAAGAAATTCGAACAATTTCATGCTACTCGGAGTTTTGGAGATAACGTCGTTTGGGGAGTACGCTAGGCACCCTACACAAACGGAAAAATGGCTTCACGTTCCCGGGAGATTTGGGTACCCAAAAGAGAAGTTAAGAAGATTTTCCCACTGACTTTTCCAGGTTTGACAACAAAATCTTGTTTTTCCCTGATCTTTAGGGGCAATTTCGAACTCCCCGAAAATTCCAAGTGTATGGAAAGGGGTTTTTTTGTTAACATTTCAGGCAGAACGGCTAAGAAACCCTGATCTAGTTTGTTTGTTTTTTTACGGCGCAAGAACAAAGGCCATATTGCGCAAGGAGCTGCACTTTTCCGAGAAATCCGAAGCTGCGCTGCCTGAAGAACCAACCCCCCGGATTAAGTTGGAAAAAAAAAAAAAGACAGACAGACGTTCCACGATACCATTGATAGTCCAAACCACGGCACAATAGCCAAATATATTATGCCACTGTAGGGCAGGGGACCTAGGTTTTCCGAGGAATCCGAACCTTTCGAGGCTTAGGGACCCGACCCTTGAACTACAGTGAGAAGTTGAACAATAAGCCCCTCTCTACCGTTGAGAGCCGAGTACGGATTAATGGTATTCTGAGTGAACGTTCTACCACTTTCTCAGCCATCAGAGTCCTAGTTTAGGTCTTCCTTCGCTGATGCAAAACGCGATCCGAAATTCACGTTAAGCCTTAGAGCACTTTTTTTTTTAAATACACAAACTTGATTACTCATTAACGTAGTTTTTCGTCGCTGTATAAAGTTCTGAGTTCGATACCAGACTTGATAACTTTTTTTTTTTTACAAAATGTAACTTTGTCGTAGAAAATAAAACCATTCGCCAGAATAAGAAAACAAAACACGTATTAACTGAGAAACAAATACAATAAAACAAGAACGTGGGCTGAACCTTTCATATGTGGCAGTTCAATGCAATGGTTAACAAGGAAAGTGTGTGTGGTCTTTCGCCCCTAAAAAAGATCCCGAGCTCGATGCTCGACTTGTTTTTTTTTTGTTTACAAAAAGTTGTTTTTCTACGGAAAATGAAACCATTTGCCTTAAAACGTAAACAAAACGTGAATCAGCCGAGGAACACGTCAGTGACACTAAAATAAGAAATCAAAATTCTAAATAACGTAATAATCTTACGGTCATTAATGATGACAGTGTCTTTTCGCCGCTGCACAGGATCCCGAGTTCGATACCGGATTTGGGAACGTCATTTTTTTTTTCTACAAAAAGTAGTTTTTCTGTAGAAAATGAAGCCATTGGCCATAAAAAGGAAAGCTAGAACCGCATTAAACGAGCTACATTAAAATGCTGGGGCACAATGTTTAATAGGTAAGTTTGATAGTGAAACTGGCTTCTCACCACACAAGCAGGTCTCAAGTTCAATACCAGAGTTGGTAATTTTTTTTTTCCTTCTTCACAAAAAGTAGGTTTGATGTAGAAAATGAAAGCATTCACCATAAAGGAAAAGCAAAATGTGTGTTAAGTGGTGAACACATCAGAAACATTAAAATAAGGCAGAAACTTTATGGTCGTCAATGAGTGAAGTGGCTTTTCATCACCGCATATCATCCCGAGTTCGATGCAAACCTTGAAAACTACTTTTTTTTTTAATTGAAAAATGTTTCAAAGTTTGTTTGCTTTTTGGTTTTACGGCTCAAAGACTACAGTGGTCATGCTGCGCCGGGACCTACTGTTTTCCGAGGAATCCGAACCTCTTAAGGCCTAGGGAACCAAACCCCGGACTACAGTGAGCAGTGCGATCTTTATGAGATCTCTGAGTAAGCGTTCTTTTTGCACTGCTGGGAGTCGAACCCGGATTAGCCGCGCAATAGGAGAACGCGTTACCACACTGCGCCACCGCAGGGCTAATTGAAAAATGTAGTTTGGCTCTACCAAATAAAGTGTAACGTTTAATAGCAGGCAGTTTTGAGTGTCATTAATGGCAGGATGGTTTTTTCGTCAGCACAAAGGGTGCTCTGTTGGATACTGGACTTGGAAATGTCGCTTTTTCTTCTTTACAAAAAATATTTTTTCCATATGTGCACTAAAATAAAATGACATGACGTTTAATAGGTAGCAATTTTATAGTCATCAACTGTGAAGCTAGTTTTTCGCCATACCAGAAAGTCTTGATTTGGATGCCAGACTAACGGGAACGTAGGTTTATTGTTATTTTCCCCTTTACAAAAATTAATTTTGCTGAGGTAAATAAAACGATTGGGAAATATATATATTATTAAACTCCGAATTGAATTGGCATATTTGAAATAAGAATTGCAGGGCTTGGGTTTATATCATCCTGAATGATAACCTTGCTTTGTTGAAGCATCACGCGTTTTATTTGTTAAGTGCGGGAAAACGGGCAACATTGTCAGATATAGGTCATACGAGCCTTTTGGTTTTATGGCTCAAAGACTACAGTGGTCATGCTGCGCTGGAACTCCACTGTTTTCCGAGGAACGGAACCTTCTAGGCCTGGGGAACCAAACTCACCGGCAGTGAGCAGTGCGATCTTTATGAGATCTCTGAGTAAGCGTTCTTTTTGCACTGCTGGGAGTCGAACCCGGATTAGCGGCGCAATAGGAGAACGCGTTACCACACTGCGCCACCGCAGGACTGTCAGATATAGAAATAAAAATAATCCTTTCTATTAAACTTTACCTCCAAGGTCTTTTACTTGTTGTCTATGGTCTATGTTGTCTTGTTGTCTACCCAAATTCTGTCTCAAACTTCCCTGACTTTATAGACCATATTGTCACCTGAACTTTATAGAAAATTAAAAAAAATGATTTTCAATCATTTTAACGGGAAAGGGCTTCTACTTTTTTCAATTTTTTTTAGCAAATTGTGCACAGCCGAGTGGAGCTATGTCCTAACTAAGGAAATAGGGTTACTGAGGGGAAAATACAAATCAAACGATTGCATAAATAATTTTCACCAAAAAATGACACAGGTCTTGTTGCTCCGTAAGTGACGATATCTTAATCGATTTCCAGTTGCTAATTACAGTAAACAACACACAATACACTAAAATTTTCACTTATAACTCAATTACAGTGAATTTACAAATACAAAGAACTGTATTAAAAAGTGTATTTCTTTACACTAAAAACTTGCACTAATTAAATATTTACAGCAATTTCATTCTGCCCTTTTTGAGTTCATTATAAAAGAGTTTAACTATATAATCGCAAAGCTGATGTTTCATCTCTTGTTCAATTTAAAAAGTGTGTATGATTGTTACACATAAGATAAAGGGGATTGACATGATCAAAATCTCTTACAGATTAGAAAATTTAGCTAAAAACCTTTTCTTTCTTTTTTTTCCCCAAGTTTCAATTACGCATTTGGCAAACATTTTCTCCGAAGAAATATACGGGCTTAATAATTTTATATAAATTATATTAGTTTTGGTGCAAAATGGTAAGTTTTGGAAGAAGTTTAGTCAAAAGTCCAAGTTTTTCAAATTTTTCAGTAGGCAATGTAGTATGAAAAGCACAGTTCAGGAAAATTATTTTAATAAGCTATTTATTATAACAATAAAATAAAATTTCCCGATTTCGGCCTTGTATTTCAAGTTTTCCTGACTTTTTAACCAGAAAGATTTCTCTCCTCTCCCCTCACTTCAAATTTTACAGATCCGCTTACACCTTCATTCTTTACAACGGAACCTCGAGAACTGTCAAGGCTCGATTTTTCTGAATTTCGGTTTATAGGCCAATATGACCGAGTAGATGAAAGATCCAAAATCAAATTTGGCCCAATCGACCTGGGGGTCGAGCTACGGCCCACTGAAAATAGAGCTCACCCTACAATGATGCTTCGCTGCATGACAGGTGAAAACAGTGTTTTGGCGTGCTGAGCAAGCATTAAGCGCCAAAATTTTACTGTGAGTTACTTTTATTCATGTTAGAAGTTTAGCTTTCTACGTCTTGTAGAAGTGAAGTCCTGGCGCATCGGAAAAGCTGAGGTTCCTTTGCAAATAATTTTAGAGGCACTTTCCAAAATCAATTAAAATTATTTACCGCTGCAATATTGACATATGGAACTGATTTGAATTATGAATATGGAATATTTACATATGAAACTGATTTGAATTATGAATATGGAGTATTTACATATGAAACTGATGCCATGTTTGATTATTGAATGGATTTGTAGACACCCCTGCCCCCACCAAAGTTGTTTCTCACCAATGGCGGTACCTTTTAAAATACTTCCAAGTAGATGCTTTTTCGTTTGCATTTTGTGGTATAAAGCCTGCTAAGGTTATGCGGTACCAAGACATATGATTTTCAAAGAAATCCTAACCACTTTCTCATCCACTTTCGATCTGTGGGAAAAGAAAACGACAAATGCTGGGCACTTTCTGAAAGCACACCAGGATTATTCATATAGCAACGAAGAATATTACAACAAAACCACAGCAGTACTTCAAGTGCTGTTGGTACATAAATAATTAGGGTTACAAAATAGTGCACTGTTGTGATGGGGATATAAAATTAAAAATACTTAAAAAATAAACGAGAAATTTAGGTTACAAACATTATGTTTAAATTGGCTTAATTGTGGCATACAGAAGTGATGGAAAAGTACTAAAAAAAAAATTTTTAAAGGAAAGTAACTTTTTTTTAATGGTTTCATGTTCAGGAAAAGTGTTTTCAATGTTAAATCAAAAATGCTGATAACGAAAACAGGTGTTATTTTCCAAACTTATAACAATCTAAGTTATGCAATTAATATAGTGTGCAAGTTTCTTCCACAACTGAAGAGGAACCAACAGTCGTGGATGACGGTAAGTTTATTCTCATGTTATTCTTGACATCTGAATGGTAGCGAGACTTAATCTTTATTTATAGAAGGTTAATCTTTTTAAAAAGTACTTTAACGTTTAAAATTATTTTACTCCTGTTGTTCAATAGCGCCTTTGCAAGAGGTTTTACAGTGCCTCATGGCATCACAGTGGTGCACACTTTCAGCACCACAGGACCAAGTGAACGAATGGCACAAAACTGCCACCAAAAAAAAAAAAAAGACAAACTAAAAAAGAAATACTATTTGAAACTTCAGTGGAAACTTAAATTTTATTATTCCGGAATTGATACAAAATGATTTTGCTCCTTCCACAAACCAGTTTTCGAAAGGGCATACAAAACACGTTAAAAAAAATTATATAATATTCGAGTAGTAGTATTGAAAGTGTTTTACAGTACTAAGAGATGAGAATGGCATAAATATAGTATTAAAAACGAACAAAATATTACATAACTATCCGAATGTCACATATTAAAATTAACCAATAAAAAAGATGTACTCGGTCTGCACTATTTACATAAAAAATAACGGATGTATAAAGTATTAGTGGAGGCTCTTGTTCCTCTTGTAGCCCCCTTTCTGCTGATCTAGGATTACGTGAAGAAGGTTAAGAGATAGTGATGAACGACCTGGATCTTATATTTTTTATACAGCTCTGTAGATGGAGAGGGTGTACAAAATAATATATATTTTTGATAAATAGGAAAAAGTTACGCTTCTGACAGCAGATGCTTGTGGACCATCTCCTCTTTGTTGATGAGGTGAGTCGTTTTGCTCAAGAGCAGCATCAGGGTGTTCAAATCATGCGACCAGTCGTTTAAAACAGTGTTGGGATCTTTCTGTTGCGAGAAAGACACAATCCCTTCCAAGCGGTCAACTTTGGCCCAAACAGTTTTGTTCACAACAAGGTTTGACAGTACATCTTCACTTTCCTATAGGTGGAAAAGGTACAAAGAGTGAACAATCTGCTCAAAAGTACATATCACATGTATGCGTATCACTGAATTTCAAAATCACATGGCCACCCAGTTATTAAAAAAAATGTAAGTTTAAAAAAAAAACGTACAATGTACCTTTTATTGCGACAAATTTCATACTTATAACTTACGTTCAGCAATAAAATAGTCAAATACAGAGGGAAAACGTTTTCAATGAAACATGTAGCATTGAAAATTGTTTTCAATGATACGCATGGTGCAAACAGTATTGTAAAATGAAGAATATGCTGTGAAATGGAGCCCTAGTTGTTTTAATTCACTTAGCAACTAAGGTTCAACTCGGGTTCCACTTCGAAATATGCAACAAGCAATATGCAAATTAACTGAGCTAGACGTCAAAGCTTTTCGTGTGAACTGAGTTCATCGAATGTCGGATAATGACTGATCGTGTCTGTGAAGTAGACTAGAAAAAAAGGAAATAAGCTAGATGAAAAAGGGGAAGGTTGAAGATCTAAACAATAGCAGAAATCGTTTGTTCATGGTTCCCACTCTTTTGTCCTGATGAAATTCAAGGACTTTTCAAGGACTTCACATTTTCAGTCGCAATATACATAATTAAAAATGCGAGACATTATAAGCATGATATTGAAATTAGAGTGTTAATTATGTTACTCCCTTTTAATTTGGTGCACTGCCAACAAAAGCTACCCTATTTATTTAAATAAATCGAACACTACGCAGATTAAATTAAACAATAATATAAATTAACGTTTATTGGCGTAGTGATACCAGCGCCGATGGTATGGCGTGATTAGATGGTGAAACGTTCGAAAGAAAACACGTAGAAATATTTATTTTCTTTCGAACGTTTCACCATCTAATCATGCCATAACATCGGCGCTGGTATCACTACGCCAATAAACGGCGACTTATATTATTTAATTTAAAAGCTACCCTTTTTGCATCCCTTGTATCAGCCATGTTTAGCAGGCAGCGGAGGAAGCATAGGCGTACGCAGAAAGTTCGTAAGTGGGGGGGTTACAGAGCTACAACTCACATATTCCTATGTTAAATATACAAAATTTCATTGCAATGGGGGGTTACAACCCCCATCAATACCCCCTGCATACATCAATGGGAGGAAGGGGGGGCATGTCCGAAGCACTACTGGCTTTGATCCCGGACAACCTTCCCCCTCTACCTTTAAACCGAGGTTGAGCCTGAATAAGAGAATGCTGTGTATATGGTGGGACATCTAAGGACCCATATAGTATAAGCTTTTGAACCCTAACAAGAAGCTCAATTCAGAGAGACACTGTCAGCAAATGGATGATTTAAACAAAGAAGTCAAAGAAAAGAGGCCGGCGATATTCAATAAGAAGCACATCATACTGCACCATGATAATGCTAGACCACATGCTGCTTTGGTGACTCGTCAGAAACTTACAGAGCTAGGCTGGGAAATTCTGCCACATACACCATTTATACTCCACAGGCCTAGCACCCCCCGATTATCACTTGTTTCTCTCCTTCCAAAATTTTTTGAAGGGGAAAAAATTCAAAACTGAAGCAGGTGTCAGTCAAGCACTACTTGAATTCGTCGCCTGTAAGAAAAAGACATTTAAAAAAAATGGTATTTACAAATCACCATCAAGTTGGCAAGAGGTCATAAGTAACGTCGGAAATTATATTGTACAATAAATGTTATTGAAGGTATGAAAAATTCATTATTTTCTTTTGCTTCCCAAACAGACAGAACTTTCCGGTAAACCTAATATAAATAAATCCTATATTAAAAATTCACATTTATTGAAGAATAGAAAAAGTGACTTGAGACCTTTTAGAAACTAGCTCTTCATTTATAGTTACATACTCATATACTTTTGCAAGCTAGTTATTACAACAAATTCCAAGCTATTACTTTCAAAGTTTTATTTTTTCTGGTCATTACTAGAAGGAAGGAAAGGATTTTATTGTAAATCTTAAAAGTGTCTGGTTTAAATACGATGATTAATTCCCCCAACACCCACAACAATTATGTAAGGTAATCCCCTTGATAACACGAAACATCTTACCTTTGTACTCAAATCTAGCAACCCTGCCATACGTGTCAAATTGAGACGAGTATAATATTTGGCCATTATTCGAATATTCTGAAACAATAAAAAATCAAACATTTTAGTTAAAATTATACATCATATTGAACAATGTGCTAAAAATAACTTTTTTTAAAGTCCTTATAAATATATCGAAGCTCGTGTGTGTGTACAACATTTTCGCAACGCCTTTTAACTTCATTATTAGAGGATTTGACCACTTTTTTTCTACAGCTTCACATTTTGGTATATAATGCTTTCATATTTGTATTAATAAAGAGAAATTATTTGTGTAGATTCTGATTATCAACAGCAGTCGTGTCACCAACTACCGCATATAATCTAGAGAGCATTCATTATATATATATATTGCTGTTGTAACCACCATCATAAACAATTAGTACTTCAATCATCAAACCAATCTAACTTCTTTTATCCTATGTCATTGTTTAAATTGTTGCACATTTATAAGTAAAGACGATGTTATAAGCATAAGTAAGGTAATGGCTTTACTTATAAATCAGCAATGCAAATATTTTTTCGAATCTTACTGACCCACAAAAAAAACTGCTGGCTCGACATTATGAAAGTCTCTTACCTTAAATACTATACGATGTGGCATGGAATCAAAAAGATGTTTAATGTGTGCCTGAGGAAGAGCATTCCAGATTGCTTGTATGCAACCCCAAAGTTCATCTGTAGTAGCTATGGGGCGAGGATCACGAGCGAGACACCGACCAATGAAATCCCACACATGTTCAATCGGCGACATATCCGGCGAATAGGCAGGCCAAGGAAGAAGCTGTATCTGTTGTGATGAAAAGAAGTCTTGAACATTCCTGGCAATATGTGGGCGGGCATTGTCCTGTTGAAATACAGCTCCGGGAATGCCTTGAAGGAAGGGAACAACTTCGGGCTCCAGAACTTCATTGATGTACCGGTTGCTGTTAAGATTACCCACAATTCGTAGCAGCTGAGATCGTCCATGATACGCAATCGCACCCCAGACTATAACTCTGGGGTATCGTCCACTATGACGTTGGATAACGCACTCCGGAAGGTGGCGTTCACCGGTATAGCGTCTAACACGGATGCGGCCATCACTGTACCCCAAATTAAAGCGGGATTCATCAGAAAACACCACTTGTTGCCAATCAGCACGCCAGTCTCTATGTCCATGAGCCCATTGTAGCAGCAGGCGCCGATGGTTTTTCATAAGGGGGGATCTCGAATGAAGGAACTCTTGCATGCAGTCCACGGTGCAGTAGACGCCGACGAATTGATGAAGATGATAGTAGAGCACCAACGTTCTGCCAACTGTCCAGATGAAGCAAAACGGTCCGTCACCGCCATGCGGACCAGGTGTCTATCATCCTGTGCTGACGTCACCTTTCGGCATCCACTCCCAGTTTAGTTTCGCAGACACCTCGAAGCGGTCACAAACCAATCACTAACTGCTGGGATAGGATCAGAAGCGGTCACAAACCAATCACTAACTGCTGGGATAGGATCAAAATCAGTCACACTTACATCGTTATTAACAACAGTTATTAAGCTATTCGTTGTTTTGAATGTTAACCGAGATCGGTGACTGCATTTAATTCGGTTCATTATGCTGAAACCCCATTCGCAACTTGCTGTCGATACTGGTATACACGACACAATTAAAATAAGAGGTGGCAAAGTTTTGAATCTACTTAGTTGGCTGATGGCATTATGAAATAAAGACTGGAATGGCAAATCTTTAACGACTTGTTTGAAATCAAACCACTCATCTAATACTGAATCCTTTGAGAATTGGGGAAGGGACTGCTGAAAATATTCTGCTAAACTTACAATTTCTCGATTTCCAAATTCTGCCAATTTTCTTCCCTCAGACTATCCCGCTGCATCAAATATTATCATATGTTAAATGATTGATGTATTAATATCTATAAACCTAACTTGAAGGTAAGTTTCACCTTCTTGTATCGTTTTTTTTTCTCTCTCTAATACAAACAGATCTTCAAGTTGAGTATTAAGCTTAAAGCCAAATACTGCCCCTCTCTGAAGTTCTCCATGAATTTTAATTCTTTGGTACCTGGATTTTCATATAATTTGTTTAATTTAAACAAGACTAATTTAATACAATTATCCACTTGAGTGACCAGCATGTTTTCTCGTTGAAAAAATTCGCTAATAGGTGTGCATATTCCTAAGAAATCCAGAAAAAAGTGGCAAAACTTAACAAATCTGCAGCTTTTCATTATGTTTAAAAAACCCTTTACTTTCCGCCCATCTTGTCCAGAGGCTTCATTTTCAAGATGAGTAATGAGAGGAAACCAGCTTATTAGCAGTGCTTCAAGAGCCTTGTACTAGCTTATAACCCAACGTATACTATTGATATCTTTCAACTTTATCAACTTAAGCTTCTAAAATGTTTGCAGTTCTGGCTAATTCACGTAATTTCTTAGAAGACTCGTGATAATACTTAAAAAGAGTCTGTACATGTTCCTCATATCCAGCAATGAACTTCACAGTTGAACATGCATCTAAAACAACTAATTGAAGCCGATGTGCAACACAGTGAATGTGTACAGGATTGGGATTTATTTCTTTTAATTTTTCACCTAATCCATTTCGTTTCCCACACGTATTTGCAGCACCATCAGTTCCTAATCCCACTAACCACCCTGGTTTTCTTACTGGAATGTCCATTCTTGTGAAAGCTTCAATTACGGTATAAATGTAGCCTTATGATGTTTTAGTAGTCAAATAATTCTTAATATAGCAAATGTGAAGAATTGAACAAGACTGATTGGAAAAGTCAGTTGAGCTATCAATTAAAAATGCAAAGCAAGGATACTTACAGATATCTTGCACAAGATTCTTTTCAATTACTGATGCAATGGAATCAATGAAATCTGTTCATTGTGTTCTATTCTTGTACTTACCACCAACCGAAACCCCAAGCTTAGTGAGAAGTTCCATATGCTTAAAGAAATTGTCAAGTGGCTTCGAATTATAAGCAATGAAATACGTAGTGTTAAACAATGCGCACATCTGCCGGCGTTGGACTTCTGATGCTTTCAGTAAGCAGCGATTTAAGGGAGCTGTATGTAGTTGGAGATTCTCTTACGGATGATGCTACAACACATGATTTGTGGCTATTACTTCTTTCCTGTGCTTTTAAGGTTTCAATATTGAAGTGATCATCATAACCTGACACTAACTTAGAAGAATAAGAAGAGTCTTGTAAATTCGGGTGCTTCTTACAGAAGGTACAATAAAGAACACAATCGTTAACTATTTCCAACCATGTACATTTTTCCAACCGACCTTTCTGAAATAGACATGGTTGAAAATTTTTCGTATTTTGGAACTTTTTAGACGACTTTGTTCTGTTTATACTTCTGCCATCGGTGGGATGTACGCTTACGTTGAACATTCTTTCTTCCCTATTCATGTTTGATGTCCTTTCTTCCGTACTGTTGAACCTTGTTTCTTCTTTAGGCCTAATGTTATTGTTTACAACTTGTGTAGGTTTATCTTGCGTTTTCTGGCAACTCGAAAAAAATGATTTAATATTCATCTGCTGAGACATGCTGCACAAATACTAATTTAAAAGTAACTCAACGTAAACCTAATGCGTGAACAACATTTGTATTATTTCAATGCGAACTCGAAGTTCCATGTGCACCAGTTTGCAAACGTGAAGCTCCGATGTTGCCAACTTAGAGAAATGAAAAACCAATTGTCTCCGGTTTTATTCCTTGGAAACTGCCACGCTCACTTTTACGGCCTGCGCGATAAGTCTCTGACCGTCGAGTGGTAAAAAGTTAGTTCCGGTTGTCGCTACGAAACCTCCAGACTTGTTAAAACCCCACGTTTTAGAAACAAAATCATAAGATTTCTAAATTTTGTAACAAAACTGGAAATTTTTCCAAATTATTATTTTTGACAAAAGATTCAAATTTTGCTGTTTTATTTCACATTTATTAGTTTCCTTTTTCAATTTTTACTCGCTCGTACTTTCAATTTGGTCACCCCGGGTGACCAGATTTTTGCATGGCTGTTATAAATCTTACCTGCATAGTGCTATGTGAAATTATCTTGCATTGTTGTGCATTATTTCAACAGTATCGTTATTCTATACATTGAACTTGGTGAATGATGTATTTAATTGTAATTACAAAATAAAATACAGTCAGACTTACCGTGTAGTGCAGATCTATTTTCTTTAAGCTCCTCAGTAATAGTAATTAGTGTTCTTTTAGAAAACACCAGTCACAATAATTACCTTACTATACAGCAAAGGTCTGTAAACTTTTTTTTTTTATGAATGAAAAACCCTTTTCTTATTTCTAACTAAAAGCATTTCAGCATTGGTACCCCAGCTTTAGCTACTACTACGGAGGGTAATAAAGGTCATGCCCTGCATGAACTACTCAGAAATATTTGCAAAAAATTTAATGATACAATTAATTGATCTCGAAACGTTAATTAAAAAATAAATGTTACTGATAGCTATTTCTGTAGCATGAAGGCTATCTTTATTAAAGCATGGCCACTTCTGTTTGCAACCGTAACATTCATCGGGGTTGCTAAAGTTCACTCAACGCTTGATCTCAATTTCCTTGAAGCGTTTTGCATCTTAACTAACATCGTTACAGTCAACGACCAACTCATAAATAATATTGTCTCACATACTTGGAAAAACCTTTTACGTCACACAGCTACAGACAACACCTCCAAAATACCCAATTCCTGACTAACTCAACGAGTCTTTAAACTGGGTTTTGGCAACTCTGATCAACATCACGATTGTAAACGGAAGTGACCATGCTTTCATAAGGATTGCCTACCAGCAATGTTTAGTCTTAAATTAACGTTTAAAAAAAATGGAATAGGGCAATTCTCAAATTATGATACATGTATTCCCGGGAGGGGGGGGGTAAGTAAGAGACTTCCAGGAGATACACGTATGC
Organism: Dysdera silvatica; assembly: GCA_006491805.2. NCBI lineage: Eukaryota > Metazoa > Arthropoda > Arachnida > Araneae > Dysderidae > Dysdera > Dysdera silvatica. The sequence goes on along the minus strand of QLNU02015359.1, from coordinate 59,393,727 downwards.
AAGCATCTTTCAAGTAAAAAATTATGAGATGGCGATAAACCAGTTTGCCAGTATTGCCAAACTGTTATTTTTATGCATCATGTTGTGACCGAAACAACATTAACAACCAATCAGTACGGTTTTTATGAACAACTACGCAGTCTTTTAACAAATGGAATTATATTTTTTATTCATGGAAACTATTATAAATACAAGAAATATAGCTGACGTAATATCACAGGTAAAAGTAGGGATATTTCTTTGAATAGCTCTGTCACATTTGAGATATTTTAGTATGTTCATGTTTTGATAAATTCAAACCTGCTTTAAGTCTTCTAAAACACCTTCTGGAGCAATTTTATCTTACGAGGTCTGTGCAAGGCTTTTAGTCCACAAGGGATACAGTTCAATGAAAGTTGAGAACCATTGGAATATAGTAAAAGATGTCTTATTAAAATATATATATAGTAAACCTTTAATTACATGAAACCAAAGTGTGTAAAAAAAAAATTATTAACTAGTGTTCCATCTGGAAAAAAATTAGGGCAAGGCGGATGGCCTGTCAAAGAGCCACTTTTTTTTTAATCAGGTACTTGAACACTTTGAACATCCACGATTACGTCAGCTTTACAGATAATAACGTCTTTAAACAACGTCTTTATAGATTTAGTTCCCATTGCTGCTTCCTTTAAATCTCTTAGTTTTTGTTCACAGGTAAGTACTTTATGGAGGTGGGTTTTTTTCCTGCCCGAGTTAAGTATATGTGAAAGATGATGGGAAAGTTTGCATGATTGCGATTTAACGGATGTGTTGCAAATGGCAAGGTTCAAAAGTCTCAACTTATATCATACAAAATAATAATTAAATTATTATAACTATAATTTAGTTAAACATTATCCTATACTATATGACAAGTAAGAGTAATAAAATAGGGATGTAAAACATGCTTAATTTAGTGCTTAAAGACAAACAAATTGATTTTAACAAAAATTTGATCTCAAAAATAGGTGGAACCGCTAACGTTTATCGCAGTAGTCCGTGGTTGAAAGTCTGCAAACCTGGCAACAGTGCTTTGTTTACAAATATTCGTCAGCAATCTGGTTTTGCCAAAACCATCAGTGTTATTACGAAAATGAAATGCTGGACTACAAAATTTTTATAAATCAACAAATTTCATCACGCGTTTTGGATTCTAACGTGAGAATTTGAATCATCATCGGGGAAGGATGGTGCGTTATTTTCCGAGGGTTGGGTGGGACATATGGGCACAAGGGTGAACAAGTTGAAGGGCAGAGCACTTAATAGGTTCGGCAGGGCATTGCGCCCTTCTATTTCGCTTTAGATGAAATTCTATATTAACAAGTAATTAAAATTCATGTCATCGAGACATACATATGCAATACATTTTGTTCGGCATTTTTTTATCACTTTGACTCTTGTAGAAAATTTTGACTCGTTGAAGTTTCACTGTATTTAAACTCTGTGAAATTGGAATGTAAAGATGAGAGGAAATGCAATTTGTCTGAAATTTACAGTTACCACGTTCTGACCAGTCCGAAATAAAAATGAGTGAATTTTTAATAATAATACTGTTTCAATTTGCCTTCTGAGAAGAATGCATAAAAATAATTTGCAGGCTGTAGGCCAATCATATTTGTTTGTGGTTTTATGGCTCAAGGACTACAATGGTCATGCTGCACCATGACTTACAATTTTCCGAGGAATCTGAACATGTTAAGGCCTAGGGAACCAAACCCCCAACTACAGTGAGCAGTGTGATCTTTATGAGATCTCTGAGTAAGCGTTCTTTGCACCGTTGGGAGTCGAACCCGAGTTAACGGTGCAGTAGGCGAATGTGTTACCACACTGCACCACCGAAGGGCCTAGGCCCATCTTAATGGCTTTAAGAGGGAATGAAATTGACGTAACAACCCGAGAGTGGCAGATTCAAACCTGCCCAATGGCATGGCTTTCCTCTTATCTATTTATGAACGAGCATTCTAATTTATTCAAACTCACGGATGTGTCTAAAAACGGAGAGAAAGCAACAGTTCTGTGCTTTCGGAAAAACTCACATGTTCCACTACTCTATTCTTTAAGTCTTGCCAGCATTTCTTTCCCATGTCAGTGTGCCCAAAGACCTCTGATGCAGAAATATCGGTGGGAGCTTCTCTTAAATCCTGTTCATACTTTTCATACAATAATTTCCAGTTAATCAGCTCAAGTTTGGTGAACAACTGCAACAGATCCCTGTTGTAGAGGAAAAAAATCGTTGAGACATGTGCAAAAAACATAAAAGGAGTATGAATCATATGAATAAAATATACAGAATCGCATGATAATTCATACGTATGATATATTACACACATGATAAATCACACACATGGCATAAGGAGAGCCACAAGCATGGAACGAAGAGAATTAATTACACGGGACAAGAATTAATTACATGAGAATCATGCACATATAAAGATCCATGGCAGTCGTTGAAACACACATACCTATACTTTGGCAACTCTTCGAGATTCTTATCGTCCTTAACCCGATGAATTAAGTCTGACTGCTCATTGTCGTAAGGAGACAACACAAGGTACATAACGACCTTCTTGAGTGCCTCCTGTTTCTTCTCTGCATTTTCCTGGATCTGAGGTGTGTTGTAGATGGCTCGATAATGCTTACAGATGGGCAAGTACGAGCTCTCGTGACGATCCAGCTCGATCATAAGTTGGTAAAACTTCAACTTCAAATCCTGTGAGGGGTAAAAGAACAAAAACTTTTAATCTGCAAATTAAAACGGAAACTGGTGAAAAGTGGAGACATTAGCATATGCAGACAGTTCATAAGGAGAAGGTTATGGCACTGAAACATATATGGATATGTATATAAAAAATTGTATCATAATGGAGGGTTATGACCCTCCCATCAACATGCTAGTGTATGGGGGGGGGGGGGAGATTTACTGAGGTGTGGGTGCATACAGCCATGTCAAGAACAAAAAAGGCCCTATCTCAGACTTGTCTAGGCCCATCAAGCTCATTGTTTATATCATGACGTTCTGCCTACTGGACTATGGAGACATGGACAACATGGCCTTACCTTTGCACTTATAATGTCACTTTTAACTTATGCAGTAAAGTACAGATTTTCAAAGGATGAATTTGAGTAATTAGATTTACATATGCCAGTGACAAGATGCTGCGGTCTAGTCGAAGACTAGACCGCAGCATCTTGTCACTGGCTATGTCACAGTAGACAGGGTGACATGATAGAAACCTGAACGTTGCTGAATCGATCCTAGCCGACAAAGTTGCCTTTATCTGACTCTGACAGAAGTAAAGGGCTCTAGTTTGAACTCAAAAAAATGTAGGTGCATGCCTCTATCTGGAAAAAAACCCCTGGCAAATAAACCTAGTTTAGTCCACCCACTAGTTTGGGAGGGGGTGGTAATAAAAAAGCCCAAATGCCCTTTCTCCAGACCAAGCTTAAAGCAATGATCTTTATTTTGCCAACATGAAAACAAAGTAACTACGCTACTGAAGCTAGACATGCATACATAAATTCTCATACTCATGTCTGTTGATTGATTATTTGCGATTTTATGACACAAGAATAGCAAAAATCATGCTGCATCGATTGACAGCGTTGAAAGATGGACATTAGATCAAACTGATTTCTTTCAAAATAATAAAGGCTTTCGAGAGGAAGGTACTTGTCACGAGCAGTATATGAATTGCACATGGTTCGACAAGAATTAAATTTAAAATTCCCATTTTAGAGAGAGACAAAAACATGCATATGCACAGTTCCCACTTCTTTGTCCTGATGAAATTCAAAGACTTTTCAAGGACCACTAAATCACTTTGTTTCAAGAACTTTACATTGTCAATCGCAATATACATAATTAAAAATGCAAGATAATATAAGTAGGGCTAGACCGATCAATTGGGGATGCCGATGCATCGTTGCCGATTGTTTAAAAAATTAGCCATCGGCGACCAATGTTAACTTAGGGGAAAAAATCGGACATCGGCCTAGAAAAACATCTAAATGCCAACGTTTTTCGTAGAAAAAAAAACAGAAAATCATCAGACCCTAAGTTTTTTTATTTTATGTTTAAAAGCATGGGCGTAATCTAGGGGCGGAAAAGGGGCAGTTGCCACTCCCATTTTTTTAGAAAAGAGGCAAAGTCGTACTCTTTCCCATACAATGTTGGATTTTTCGTTTCCCCCCCCCTTATGTTTCACAGTAAGTAGAATGACAGAGCCGGCTCTACGTGGGGCCAACCTGTACCACTGCCTAGAGCAGCATATTTTATGAAGTTAAAATTCAAAGGAAGGTAAATAACCATCTGAGTGCCGAGAGTCACGCAGCGCACAAACTAAACATGTGATTTGCAAGACTCTTCGTATTTCATATAGTAATTAATTAGCATAATTGATTCACAAGCATTGTTCAGGACTACATAGTTATTCGTGTATGTTCCATTTATTCTTCTTGTAAATATTACATTTTGCCTTTAAACTAGTTTAAAGTTAAAGTTTATTTTTCTTCGTTAGTTTTGATTTCCCATGGTTTTGCTTGCCTTTCATCTCGTCTAAAATATTTTTTAACACTTTGTTTTTCTTTTAAATATCAAGTTTTCTTGATACGTATGCATTCAGCTTTTCATGCACAGGTACGTATTTAAACAGTCATAAATATGAATCGTAAACAAGTAAGAAACACTGGTCTGAGTGACCCATGCCTAGCGTGTGTGAGATTTTAGCTCTTGCCATGAGATAATGGATTACACAGACACATCTTGATTATTGAGGGCAGGCGAAATGTTATATCTCGATAGATACCCTTGAAACAAGCATGGAACTCGGTTTAGGGAAGCCATGTGTTAATAGTACAGGGAAGCCATGCCTTAGATGTTGCCCTTGTACTGAGGGTATTTCTTGTGCGTCTGAAAGAAAGCTTTCTTTTTAAATGTTTGAAAAGAATGTTAACCATGCCAAGCAACCGTTAATAAACGGGTGGGTCCGTATTTTTTCGTCGTAGGAAATCAGTCGTTTTTAGCGGGTTTCAATAGATATTGAACCCGCTATTGCTTTTGGTTTTTCTGTTTGTCTGTACGCTACAAAAAGTGTAAGTTACAGGTCCTCTGTAAATACAGGGATTGGAAGTCTGTGCCAAACAGCGCCAAACTGTTACCCTGCGCAAATATCAAAAGTTTTTTGATGGAATAAAGAATGACAAAGCAAGTTTATGTTGTATGACTTTTTAATTTTTTTTTTTTTATTTGTGGGAGATCCTCTTCTAGTCTTAACATTTTTTTTAATCTTTAATAGCAGTAGTCGAACCTATCTCAAAAGAATATCAAAGTGATATTCGATTAGTTCCATTCCTTCATGGATCCTTGGAACATATTTTAACGTGATTGGTAAATTTGTTGGTGTTTTAAAAGCCTATACTATAATTCAAAAAATTAATTTTACACAAATGTATTTACTAATAATATTAATTTAGGATGTGCTATGCATGGCACTCTAAAACAAAAGGAAGACAAAGTTTCATACAAAGATATTTTGTAATTTCGTAAACCATCTGCTATAAGTTTAAAGACTTTGTCTTAAGGAGTTAATAAGCAGTTGCATTATAAGTATTTGGGCCATCTTAAGTAAAAACCTGCAAATTCTAAATTTCAGATATTAGTGTAATTTGTAACTTTATTTTTTCACTTTTTCCTATAATTTATTTCCAGTTTTTAAGTATTGGGAATTTAAAGTTGCAAAACTGATACTTTTCTTTTCTGTATGTGTATTTAAAACTTACTACATTCATTGATGCACCATAAATAAAAGAAAACAATATATTCTAGTATGAACTATTTCATTTAATCACTTTATATTAGCCTATATGTAAATAAACCAAAAGCAGTATTTACCAATGTAATGTACTGTCTGCACATTCTGGATTTTGCATTGTAATAAACAAAAGCAAATTACATTCATGAAACACAAAATTAACAAATTATATATATAGTTCATAGCTTTCTTGATCTGTGGAACAAGAAAGAAATGAATCAAATGATGATTTATTTTTGATAATCATTCCAAATGTTTTAATGGTTTACAGCAATTTTTTCCATCAGTCGTTGGAAAAGAAAAATAATCGTCTATCGGCCTTTCGAAATTTTGAACCATCTGCAGCGGCCAAAAAGTGTCATCGGTCTAGCCCTAATTATAACTATAATATTGAAATTAGAGTGTTTAATTATGTTTCTCCTTTTCAACTCGGCACATTGCCAGCAAAAGCTATCTTTTTTTTTTTTAAATCTCTTGTATCAGCCACACTTAGCGGGTAAGGAAAGGTGTCCAAAGCATTACTAGCTCTATTCCGGGAATAAGAAAAAAAAAAAAATTTTTTTCTTTCTTTTGCCAAAATTTTAAAAAAGGCTTTGAGAAAAATTCAAGGACTTTTCAAGGACCAACCACATTTTTGGCAGTTTTCAAGTACTTTTCAAGGGCCCTGACTTGGCAAAAAATTCAAGGACTTTGGGAACCATGATATGTATACAATGATGGGTACATATTTATGTTAAAAGCTCGCAAAGAATACCTGTACAGCTGCATCCTCAAAATATTTTGTACTAATTTTCTTGCTGATGATCTGGGTACGAACGTAATCCTTCTTAGCCAGGCACAGCCGCATCTGCTCGAGAATCAGTTCCACTTTCTCACGACGGTCCATCGAGCCAAACGTTTCAACCTACATTTTTAAAAAAAAATTAATCCAGAAAATAAATATATTTGCACAAAACTCATCATGCACTCCCATCATCTGTAGACTGAAGGATGTGTCATCTGAAATGGGACCACCAACTTAAGGTGACTTCCAAATAACGCATAGTCATCACAAGTATTGCGACTGGGCACTGAAGATTAGTAACCACATTGCGAAATGTAGTTTCAGACGATGGGTAGTTGTGTGGAACATTTCAGACAGACATGATTGACCTTCATCAGGGAACAACGGGAGCAAACTCCCGTTGTTTCCTGAACGTGATGTTGCCATATTACACTACTAACGAAACAATACAGAGTTTCACCAGGAGATTCCATAACAAACAGTTATTTCGACACTGGCGTAAGGTTTAAAAACACGACGTTTCGGGAGCCAACTGCTCCCTTTGTCAAGTGAAGGCAGAATGAAGAGTTCGTGAAAGTCCTAAGCTTATATACCCGCATGTTGGGAATCCCCATCTGAAGTCATCTGGTGCGGAGCAGTTCCAGCTGGGGAAACCCCGCACCCGACGATGTCAGATGATCATTGCCATATGTCGAATTGGGGGTGATCATCTGACGTCATCAGGTGCAGGCTATCCACAGGCAGAACTATCCCGTACCAGATGACGTCAGATGGGGATTCCCAACATGCGGGTATATAAGCTTAGGACTTCCACTAACTCTTCATTGTGCCTTCACTTGACAAAGGGAGAAGTTGGCTCCCGAAACTTCGTTTTTAAACATTATGCAATTGTCAAAATAACTTACGTTATACCACTGTTGGCAATCTATGATTATCATTTACATATACTGTTGCCATTTTACACTACTATTGATTATCTGTGATCATGCCACTATGGTGCTTATGCCAAGACTGAAATTCGAGGTACACTAAGGATATGAAAAAAAGGGAGGGGGGCTGTAAAAAAAAGTAAAAAATCCAACTATCTGGACAGGTTTTTCAAAGCTTCAAAAGACGGATTTCCGTCCTCTGGACGGAAGAGTGGCACCAATATCTATGATTATTATATATACCGTTGATTACTATGGGATGCATTTCGGGCAGACACTGCTGATCTTCATAAGGAAATAACTAGAGCAAACTACAGTTGTTTAATGAACATAATGTTGCCATTTTACACTACTGCTGATAATCTGGCAGCAGCGCCATCTATGAGTGGAAAATATTTTAGAAGCCGAGAAATGAAGAGCAATATTGAAACAGAACAGTTGTTAATTTATGAAATAAAATTAAAATAACAGTTTTCAATTTAAAAAATAAAATAATGAAATTATCAAATTATAAAACAAAATTAAAATAGTTTAATGAAAATGGTCTCAGTACAACCAAAAGCATTGACAATTGAAGTCAGAAAATTATTAAATCCAACCATACGCCATGTACAACCACATTACTGCATAATGCAACGTAGTCCATAAAAGAGTGTGAGGGAAAAAAAGTTACACGGACAGCTGTCAGAACTCTAATTTCCAGTCAGTTTGCCGTGGGCCTGACGGAAGCAAAAATCATAACGTACCAGTGTTTAAGTTACAGTCACTTATTTTGCAAAAGTCGGCGAATTAATTAAGAATACGAGAAAGTAAATTGTGGTCAACGCGAAATAACAATAGTTATTTAATATCCTGTCAACGAACTTTACTATTTTTTTAATAACCTTGATTTATGTTTTATTGATTTTTTTTTAACCCTTAATGCAACGCAACCGGTGGTCCAAGAGAAAATTTTGGTCCACAGAAAAATCTGGACATTATTTGCATTTTTAATGTTTTATTAATAATAAAACAAAAATAATATTCTAAGAAATTCTCATATTCTGAATGACAATTTCCACCTTTATATTGCACTAAATTCACGAAATGTGGTCTGCGGGATTTAAAATTATGAATTTAGTGGTCCGCGAAGTTGGAAAGGTTGGAGAGCGTTGCCGTAAAGAATGTTTCTTACAGTAATTTAAGGCACTCTGTTGATGTAAATAATTTTACTTGCATGATTTTTCGAGTGACGAAAGCAACTAATCTTGTTTTAGGGTTTTGCTACAACTTTTCTTCCTAGTTTAGCATTTTTGCGAAAGCATATTTTGAGCCAGCTTAACCCCTGTACTATACCAGGACCTACAGTTTTCCGTGAACTCCAAAACTCTGTTACCGAGAAAACCAAACCTCAGACTACGGAGAACAGGAAAATGGCACACGATTTTATGATACCACTGAGTTAAAACTGGGTTAATGGTAAAACAGACGAGTACCTCGCCACTGCAGGGCAATGGACCTATGTTTTTCCTAAATACAGTGGACACATTTTCCCGAGGAATATGAAGCACTTAAAGGCTAGGAAACCAACCCCCGGATTACGGCGAGCCGTTAAGTTGGTTAAGCTATTTTTTTTCCACAGTTGAGAGCAGGGTTTAAACTATGGTGGCTTTCTTTTTCACTAAATGCAAAGCTAATCAAAAATTCAAGAAAGCAAATTGTGTCCGTCGCTAAAAAAGCGACAATTGTTTAATACCCTGTCAACAAATTTTACCTCTTTTTAATAACTTTGATTTATGTTTTTTACAGTAATTCAAAGCACTATTGACATAAATAATCTCATTGATATAATTTTTCGAGTAACGAAAGCAACTAATATTTTTAGCATTTTGCTACTTTTTTCCCATTTTAGCATTTTTGCGACAGCATTTTTTGAGCCAGCTTAAACCCTGGTTGAAAGTTAAACTCAGATTAATAGCATATTAGGTGATCACATGACCACTATGGCAACGCAGGACCTGTTTGTGGCATAAGGTTGTGTGTAGGTCATGCTACGGCACGACCTACATATTATCGAAGAATCCAAATCTTGTGTCATCTAAGAAATTAAAAGAGGGAACACAGGGCAAGAGAACACCGGCACAACTTCAAATGTGAAAGTACTACCTGAAGCTCTTGTAAACAGACAGCAGCTTCCTCAATTTTTCCTTCATCTTCTTTCATCTTTGCCAATTTGTAAGTTAGCCTCGCTCGCTCTACCTCCACGTAGATCTAGAATGAGAAAGCTAAAAAATCTCATCTTTTCTTCAAAAACAAATAGAAATGCTCTAACATTACCTAAACAAATTCAATATATTTCGCTTTATATCTAAAAACTATACTATAATAATATAACTATAATAATATAACTTAACATATAATAATAAAATCATGTACAAAATCCAGACTACAGTATGTATATCACACCGTATATATGCACAGTAACATCTCTCTTAACAACCACCTTTTCTAGAAACAGATTTCCTCTTAACCCCATACACCCAATATGTTAATTTTGCCTCCTTTCAGAGACCACCTCTCTGAGCGACAGCTTTTCCACAGGACAGTTGGTGGTCACTTTAGGGAGGTTTTACTGTATATCAGAAGTGCCATACTACATAATACTAAAGCAAAATCACTCATTAGTGAACACTCATCAGATAACAAAAATTGTCCATAAAAGAGAGAAATGGGTATTATGAAGGAATTTTTACCCGATCATACAAATTTATCAGAGTGGTATCTGTGAAGACGGATTTACTACATTACAAATCATATAACACTATTGTACAAATATTCAAAATACGTTATGCGCTCAAATTCCAGAAATGCACGCTCATATTAAAATGCTTATACTAAAACTATATGCCGTTATAAAAAAATAGCTGTGTTTATATTCAAGAAATGTTATTGTGTGTTTATATGAAAAAAAAACATAGTTATGCATGTATATCAAAAAATCTTATATTTAAATCCAAAAGTAGCACATGCTTATACCGAAAATACATAACATATTAAAAATATTGCATGCTTATATTAAAAAACTCTTATTCTTAGAAAAATATTGTATTATATATTTGAAGGTACACATACTTATATTCAAAAAATATTATATGTCAATATTAAAAACATATATATTCGAATATATACAATCAAGTTATTTGTATGTATTGTCCAATCCCGCTCAATAATTAACACTGCATGCAACTTACATTTGCATTAAAACACATATCGAATGAAAATAAAAAAAAATGCAATGCAGAAATTAATCGCAAACAAAACACTTCGATCAGCATCGTAAACATCGGTTCAATATCTATGATGACAGAACCATAAAAGCTTAAAGTGCTCTCAGAGCTATAGCAACCAACTATACACTTACTTACCAATGACGTGTCATCTTCCAAATAGGCAACGACACATAAATATATAAATATACCCATTTTAATTTTCCCCAATGACTTTGGCACGCCAGTAACAATTAGAGTGTATTCAATAACGTTATACTAAAGAACTCTGTTAGATTACCTTGCCTGCAGTAACTGTGCGAAGCGTATCAATGTAAAGGAGTTTGGTATCCCTATCAGGCATCTGATCCACATATGTACAACATTCTTGAATCATCTTTGTAACGGCTTGTTTAATCTGTCCTCGCCTTTTCGTCAGGAGCAAGATGTTTTCATTCAAGGCCTTATAATTCTTTGTTTCGAAGCAAAGGCGCACAATAGCGACGAGGACACGACCAGAAGAGTGGGTATCGGCACCCTAAGAACAAGATAAAATATACAAGAGGTTCTAAAAATCAAAAATTATTTTTACGGACATCAAAATTACACTTGTGAAGGTTAACGCTATCAACCCTGATTTGTTTGATCAGTAATGGTAAGAAGAATAAGGTTGTTTTTTGCATGCAACAATGGATATAAAGCTGTGAGGGGGAACAAAAATACTATCGCTCAGAATGCATCACATGTGAACGCTATTTTTTCATTGAATAAAGGAACTTACCGTTCGAGTTTGCTTCTCTAAAGATATTAGGATATCCAAGGCTTCTGTCAATTTGCCTTCCTAAAAAAATCGTATACACAAAATATAATAACGAATAGATATATATATGATACATATGCGTAACGTACACATAATGCATTAATATACTGTTTACATTATAACTCAAGTAATATTGAAAAGGCACTGATTTAAATAAGAACTCTTCTCTTAATGGACACATATTAGAGATTATGCTTATAATTTGTGTTTTATAGCACACATACAGTTCAAAGTTTACATAATGTACATAGTACAGTACAGCTCAAATAATGCTAAGCGGAGATATACAGTTTTCCGAGAAACTCAAACCTCTATCACTTCAAGCAGAGTTGCCCACCTGTTTTGAGCAGCGGGTCACTTAAAAAATCTTCACAAATCTCATGGGTCAGAAGTTTTGTAAAAAAATGCTTCCTTTCAAAAAAAATTTCGCGTTATTTGTTTTTTTTTTACTTGCAATATAGAAAAGAGCCACCCACAATGTCCCCAAAATTTTTTCTTATTTCTGGAAAAAAAATGCTTTGGAATTCTTTTTATTCCAAAGAATTAATGGAAAAAATACGGTTGGTCGGTGGTCTGGAGGCCATATATTACAGGGTTTGAAATTAGCATGTGCACGAGTGCATTGTGCACCTAAAGTTTTAGTTGTGCATGTAAATTTTTAATTTGGGTGCACGCAGTGCACCTAACTATTCAAAATATGGCTACTTACTTTTTTTTTTCAAGAACAGTGACCTATGGAATAATTTTATATAATTTTCTCAATGTGTCTGCATTTGCTTTGAATTTTTTTTTATTACAAATGAATGTTCAATTATTTTGAAAAGTTGCATTTTGTTGTAGTTTACATGCTTAAATATAGTTGCTACATATACATTTTACCCATTTTTAATGTTGAGGTTTACTTTCTATTCCGTTCGTTACTTGTACACTTAACTAGTATTTAATGCACCTAAGTCACTAGACTTGGGTGCACTTGTGCACCTGATTTAAAAAGTTAATTTTGACCCTGATATATTAGACAACCCTGACTTAAAAAACCAAGCCCTGTTATATGGACATGTAAGCAGAAGCAAAACCAATATTTTTGCCACAGTGAAGGAAACATATTGCCTCCAAGTATCAATACCACTGGTTAAAGATTCAGATAGTTCAAAGAAAGGACACAGATTTAGATACCTTTCTTAAGTAGGAGACACTATATATTATGTCTTTGTCGCCAAAACTACTCGAATACTCTTAAAATGAGGAAGAGATTTTTGGAATGTAGCTCTGCCCCTTGCATATGCACATGCGTTACGAAGTGTCGGTAAATTGTCCGCAATCTTGTATTTTTTCGTTGTGGACTCCTTTACTCATGAGCTACAGTGTAGGAAAATGAGCGAAAGATACAAAAGGGCCTTCGCTTCTGTAAAAGCAGAGGAAAGTGTTTTGCTTCACATTTTTATGGGTGTTGAAGACACCATCAAACCCGATTGAAAATTGAGGTTGATATTAGAAGTAACCACATCCTCGTGAATTAGAGAACTTTTTGAAGAGAAGTATGCATGGATATGTGTGTATCGGAGAATGAAATGCTTAGGGGTAAAAGTGAAGTTGTGGAAATAGAAGGTATGTTTGGTATAAGGGAGTACGACAAAAGTAGACAAGTGAATGGGTTTTTACAGGAATACAAAGGGAGTAGAGAAAATGTAAATGTTTTATATAGATGAAAGTAAGTTTAGTAAAAAGGAAGTACCCAAAAAAAAAAAAAAGGTAGATGGGTGAATGAAGAATGAGTTTTTGGAGGAGTATGGGGAGAGAGTCAAGGAAACGTTTTATATAGACAAAAGTATGTTTGGTACAACGATGGTAGATAAGAAAAATGGGTTTTGTTTTGAAGGTATAAAAGAGGTAAAGAAAACGTTTTTGTGTAAACGTGTGATGCTGAAACGTTGAGGGATGTCAGAGACAAACATAATTTTGACCTGTAATTCTCAGTGTTTATGTACGTAAATAAGTATTTTTTTTAAGAAAGAATACAGTAGAAGAAATTTTTAAAAGTCTGTTTGCAAATGATATTCCATCATGGCGACCAGAAATAACTTCAAAACGGCAAGTCATGATGACATTATCATAGAAGGAAGTGGTTGACGCGATTGGTGACAAAACAAGGACGTAATACAGGGTTTGTCCCAGGAGTTCCCGGAATGATTTTTTGTAGTTGGCAAGGCTGGCTTACGGGGCGGAGAAGTTGGTGGAGGATCTGCGCTTGGAAACAAGACTGGTATCAGTCGCCTGTGGGTAGATGTTGAGGCAGGGTCGCGCTCCGCACTGAGGTATCTACTGCACCCTCGTCGATCAAAAAATGGACCAGTTTTTGGAGCAGCGTTATGCAATCAAATTTTGTGTGAAACTGGGTAAAAACGGGGCGGAGACGCTCGAAATGCTTCGGAAAGCCTACGGTGACGGGGCGATGAAAAAAAGCCAAACTTTCATATGGCACAAGCGGTTCCGGGAAGGTCGGGAGTCCGTCAACGACGACGACCGCTCTGTACGCCCATCGACATCACAAACGGACGACTCGGTGCAAAAAAAAAAGTGCATCAAGTTTTGGACAATGACCGACGATTAAGTATTCGGGTGATTGCAGAGGAGTGTGGAATACCCAAAACAATCGTTCATCGCATTTTAACGGAGGATCTTCAAATGAGGAAAGTCTGCTCGAAAATGGTGCCAAAAGTCCTGACGAGTGAGATGAAGGAGCAGCGTTTGTTGAAGTGCCAGGAATTGCATGAACGCTACGAAACGGACCCAGAATTTTTGGACAGAGTGATCACAGGGGACGAGACGTGGATTTTTCAGTACGATCCCGAATCAAAGCGCCAGAGCAGCGAGTGGTACACCAAGGAGTCTCCTCGCCCGAAAAAAGCAAGGATGAGCAAATCGCGAATCAAGGCAATGCTCATTGTGTTTTTTGACAGAAAAGGTGTAGTTCACAGTGAATTCGTGCCACAAGGACAAACAGTCAACAAGGAGTTTTACTGTGAAGTGCTCAAACGGTTGCGCAACAGGGTTCGACGCGTCCGAAACGAAATTCGCGACAATTGGATCTTGCACCATGACAACGCGTCAACCCACACCGCGCTCATTGTCTCCGAGTTGCTGGCCAAAATGGGTGTGGCAACGCTGCCCCAGCCGCCGTACAGCCCCGATCTGGCACCAGCGGATTTCTTTTTGTTCCCAAGGATCAAAAGAACCCTGAAAGGAACTCGGCATGGGACGCTGGAGGCGGTAAAAGCAGCCGCGACGACCTCACTGAAGGAGATTCCCGTTGACGACTTCCAGGGCGCCTTCAATGATTGGGTGAAGCGTTGGCAACGGTGCATCGAAGCAGGGGGAGAATACTTTGAAAAGTTCTGAAAAGATTGTAAACTGATATTGAATAAATGATTTAAAAAAAAATCATTCCCGGAACTTTTGGGACAAACCCTGTATGTAGTGTGGCCCTTAAATGTTCTCTGTTCATCGAATTCAATTGAATTTTACACTTCAAATTCACATTTTCTGTTCAATAAAATTCCAAATACCTCTCAAGCATATTATTTGCATTATTTTTGTCTACGCTGATGGCATAATAATGGAAATGAATCTCTTCCTTCATGAAAATTCATAACTGGCTTAGCAATGGAGATCCATATTACCACTGCTAAGCTTAATAGCAATGACGTTCGTATAGAAAGGGGAGCGATAAAACATACCAAAACCCAGGCCTGTATATAGGAAGTTTTGATACAAAACTTCCTTGCATAACGAATTTTACTTTGCAACTAATTACCTTATACTATAATTTTTGCCACCCACGTATTAATTACAGCTCAAACTAGAGCTTATGTAATTTTGGAGAAAAAGAGACGCTTTCCCCATCCTGGATTCGAACCAGGGTCCCTCCGTGGGGTATCCCTGCGGAGGGTAATAATACCTTAACTAATTACCTTATTAAAAATGCTTTTCTTCTTCCCTGCTTAATTAAAATTTTCACCGAAATTACTTCTGAACAGCTAATTATGCAGACTAGCACTTAACACAATAATCAGGATTATATAATCACCAATACAGAACGTTAAAAAGCCACTAAATAACTTAAATTCACACATTTTTATGCAAAAACCAATCCTTTATTTTACTACGGCCACACTAAATTATATTTTTTTTATAAAACTAAACAATACTCATATGTAAAAACACTGTCAAGAACAATGAAGATAAATACTTTGCATAGGTTTTGACAAATCGGAATTTTCTCATCCACCGCAGAACTATAATCCACTTCCATTTTTAAAATGCGGCCAGCGTCTGTAAATCCTTCGGAAGCCATTTCTTATAATCTTTAACAGAACAACGGAACTTAAAGACAATAACTAAAATAGAACACAAGCCAGAATTCCTGAACAATGTTTTTAAATTCGATTCAGAACATTTCCAATCAGACACTTATAACAAATGCCGGAAAGTTCGCAGTGAGTCGACAAAAGCATAACAACAAGGTGCGGTTAAGAGTTTATTTCTGTAATCAAACTACCAAACTAGGGTCTCCAAACATTTTTAGTGAGTCTCATGACAGAGACAAATCTCAGTGGGGAGTACTTCGGGCTACCTAAATCTGAACCTAATTGGTTACAGTTTAAAAAGTAAGTAACCAATAGAAAAGTAGCCTAGAGTCAGCACTTAGAATATGTATATCTAGGTTACTATACAAGATAATTTATCTTTAATTTGGTGCACGCCAAAGTTAAACGTTTATGGTTATGGTTTTTAATGTATAATGAAAATCGGTTATAACGACCTTCAAGGGACCGTGAAAATTCGGTCGTTATAAACGGTATGTATTTAAAATCATAGTAGCCTGCAGTATAGTACACTCTAGAGTTTTATAAATTATTTTGATAGTAAAAAGTATTAAATTTTTTGGTTTCAAAATTAAATAAAAATATATTTAATTATAATGAATTTAATTTCCCTTAACGTTAAATTATATTTATAGCCACACTAAATACATAGCATTTTTTATTTTTTTTAAATCGATAAAATTCTAGAAAATACTAAAGTATATAATGTAGAAAACAAATCTAATGAATAATATTTATTATATTATACTAATGACTTCCGAACAGTGCCGGTTTAAGAGATTTATGGGCTCTACGCTTAAAAAATAAAATAGGGCCCTAAAGAATATGACCCTCGTGATATTCAATTAATAAATCACGTGTTTTTTAAGGTTTATTATCTTCAATATTCAG
>QLNU02015359.1:59332298-59372930 GCA_006491805.2 Dysdera silvatica | reverse complement strand
TACTAGAAAACTGACAAAAGTATGATTAGTCCTTGAATTTTTCTCAAAAATCTTTTCAAGTTTTGGCAAAAGATAAAAAGAGATATTTCTCCGTATTTCCAGAACAAAGTCAGTCAGTGCACGCCCACTTCCTCCCCTGCCCATTGAGTATGGCTAATGTTCACTGGGCGGGGATGCAAAAAGGGTAGCTTTTGCTGGCAGTGTGCCAAGTTGAAAAGAGCAACATAATTAAACACTCTAATTTCAGTGTTATGCTTATAATGTCTTGCATTTTTAATTTTTATGTACATTGCGATTGACAATGTGAGGTCTTTGAAGAAAAGTCCTTGAATTTCATCAGGACAAAAGAGTGGGAACCATATAATTTGAAACAGAATTTCAGATTCATTCTCTGCTCTGTTACGTTCTGCACAAATAACACATACGAAAAGCTGCCATGTGATGTACACCTTTCAACAATCACTCACAAATATTCACTAAGATGTGAAAGAACGTCTCGTGCACGTCGCCGTGAGTCAAGCAGTTCCTGTTGTTGAAATAAAAGATAGGTCACCCTACTTTCCATTCACATCTTGTATGTTTAAGATTATCAATTGCACCTATAAGTCACCATTCTTTAACGTTTTTCTCATGGATGTCGTATGTGCCATATTCGGACATTCTGACTGCAAAATGAAATTGGCTGCCAGACGCCAATTGCTAAGAGGTGAGGGGGGGGGGTTGACGATTTCAGCTGGAGGGCAGGGAAGAAGGTTAGAGACGTCAGTACTCTAACAGCATTTTTTTTTAATAATTTCAAAAATTTGGAAATTTACGATTTAGTGATAAAAAGGCCCCAAATGTGTTCATACAGTACTACGTATAACTGATTTATAAAACTCACTGGACAATTTTAGTATCACTGCCGAACAGTTTGAAACTTTATGCATGTGTGGTTTTTCTTTTACAGTATGATGAGTTACCCAGAGAAACCTGCGGCAATTGATTGGTCACTGTATCGTTCTCGTATAAATCCTGCGTTAGTAGATGAATTTGAGAAAAAGGTAACCATTCTCTTACAACTCTCCTTTAATAACTGGTCGTTTCCTATGGAAATCTAATACCATCAGCATGACAATTAGCTGTTAATATCTAATATTCACTTTTCACAATATGCATGGTTTAGAACTGGGTTGTCCAAACTTTTTGGGCAGCGGGTCATTTAAAGAATTTTCACGTGTCTCACGGGCCAGGTGTTTCCTTTAAAAAGTGAAAAAAAAAACCTCCCTTCATAGTTTCTTTCAGTTATTTGTTTGTTTACTTACGATATAGAAAGGAATCACCCATTCTGCCCCACAGTTTTTTCTTATTGTTGAAAAAAAGTCTAAAATTTTTTTGGGGAATTTTTTTCATTCCAGACAGTTGTCTGCAAGCCAGATTAACACTGGCCATATGTTGGACAACCCTGGTTTAGAAGGACTCCTTATTCTCTAATATGCATGCTTCGGAAAGATTCTTGAACCTCTTAATATGCACATTTTGGAAAGATTCTTTAACTTCTAATATGCATATGTTGGGTAGAATTCTTTAACCCAGCGTTTCTTAAACATTTTTGGTCACGGAGCCCTTTTAAATCCAAAACTATATGACGGAGCCCCAAATTCTATCACGTAAACCTTAAAAATTTAGCAATTCATTATGTATAAAGGGGGCATTAAACTATTACGTAAACAGCTTAGAAGGATGGGAGTTAAAGCTTTGCTTATTTTTAACTTTTGGGTCAATTGGGTTGGGGTTGAACTATTGTTACATAGGCATAGTTCTGTTGTATTATTTTCGATGTCTTGTGTCATAAGACACCGAAAATAATGCAATGAATAATAATAGAGCACAGTGGGCCAACTTGTTACCAAGTGATAACTGCGCTAATAGAACTTCAATAATTAATTATTAAAATTCATAAGTTGCTTTAAAAAGTGGTATTTGCAGCAGCAAATAGAAATCAGAGACTGAGGTTCTTACATAAGCATGGTCAGGTATTTACATTTTTTTGCTTATATAGAGGAGGTTATAAAACAGGCCAAAATATATGCTTAAATTTAAATAATACTTGAACAACCCTTAAATAGCAGTAGGTGAAAATACGCTAATAAAATTCCTATCCTCTTTGTGAAGGATTAGTTTATGGGGAAAAGGTCACAGCTTTTTAAAATTTTCAATCTTATTTTATGAAATTACAGGTGTCTACTAAGTCATGGAAGTCAGGGAAGGGTCAAGAAATGAGTAAAAGGTCACGGAAGTCAAGAAAAGGTCACTAAATCAATGTTGTTGGTCACAATTGCATCCTTTTTTTTTTCTCGTTTATATGCAGGCATTTAATTGTAATTTTCGTACAATGTTTTAAAGATTTTTTACTAGTTTAATTATTCAAGCTGTTTTTGTTATAACTTGGCAATTTTTAGTGATTTTTCAGCTATTTTCCTTCATAGTTTGGCAATATTTAGGGATTTTCAGCTACTTTTAATACAGCTATTTTATCAATCATTAAAAAAAAAAGTTGAGTTTTTTTTTTTAAGCTCAAGGAATGTAGAAATATAGGCAAGAAAAGATCACGGAAAAGTAAAGGAATTAGGTTTCTTATTTTTAGTAGACACCCTGAGTTATAATTATCCATATTGCATATAAATAAAACACCCCGTTTTGGAACTAAAAACTAGATTAATAAATTTAGTTAAGAAGATACTATTTTTCCAATTCCTGATTATTTTGATGCCAATGTCCTTCGTGGAGCACAGTTTAAGAACCACTGCTTTAACCTCTAACCTGCATATTTTGGAAGGACATCTTAACCTCTAATGACTGTGCAAGATAATTTGACTTAGCACTACGTAGATTCGATTTATAGATAAAAGTTAATGTTATAAGCGGTAATGTATTCACCTGGCATGCAGTTATCCCGAGTTTGACTCTCCACCGTGCCCCCCCAAACTTACCACCTAACCAGGGTTTGATTCTCTAGGTCTTGAGAAATTCAGTTTCTTCAGAAAACTGTATGTCCCAGCATGGCATGAGCCTTGCTGTTCCCGTTCTGTAAACTCAAACGATGTTACAAGCATGAGTACTTCTTATAATGTTGACTTTTAGTTATAACTGTCATACTTGTGTTTTTGAGGAACTGTCAAGCTTCTAATGCCATTGAAGCTGTTTATCTCAAAAATTTATGCATTTTATGTATGTATTGTATATATTATCCCCCATATCTCCATCTCAAATTGTTCTATCACTTCTGTGGGATTTGAGATACATGGGTTTTACTGCATACTTGTTCTGGAATGGCTTAACATCTGATATGTGTATTTTGGAAGAACTCCTTAAGCTTTAATATGTACATTTGGGAAGTACAGTATTTCGTCTCAGTAACATCCTTCTGATTAATGACTATTTCGGTCATGTTTTTAAAAATTGCAACACCATGAAGGAATTGTGCGATTGGGCTGAAACTTACAGCAAATGCGTAGAATTTCAGATTTGCCACGCACGCATCGGCTGAGCCCTCTGAACTGCTGTTTTAGCCACAGAGAGCTGTAGCAAGATGTTAAAACTAGTATACGGTTATACACTAATATATGACACACTGCGTGTAGATAATACAAAACACAAATAACACAATCACAGTTAATTTATAAATTAAAATTTAATTAAAAATGGTGATAGCTGTCACTATCGAAATAGCTATCACCATTTTTACTTAAATTTTAATTTATTAACTGTGATTATTGTATTACTTGTGTTTTGTACTAGTATAAGGTTGTTTTCTAGCAGTAAAATGTTTCATAAGAATACACTATGTCTCTGCTACTACAGAAAGCATCATATGATCAAGTTCCGGACATGTGAGGACGGATAATCTGCCTTCCTGAAGGGAATTTTTCTTTTGCAATAGCTTGTATAGAGTGCAATACCACAAGTGATGCTGTCTTCTATAGAGTGCAATGCCACAACAGTAATGCCAAGTATGGAAGCAGTGGGCTCGAGAGAACCAGACGAGTTGCAAATCCGGTAGTTGATGACAAAATGTTACGTCAACGTGGGATCATAGGTAGCTCACCCAGACATCAGTGATAGACTGTACAGCTTTTTATCCCAACAGTTGGCAAAATGTGGTAGCACTGCTACAGTTGTGTCATTATCTGCTCCAACAATTTGTCAATGCTTGTTGCACTGTGAACTACGTGCAAGAATATCTTTGTACAGGATTCCCGTGACACAAAACCATTGACACCTGCAGCTACAATATGCTCATTGTCATAGACTGCGTTATGCCGATTGGCAGGATGTATGCTATGATCGCTTTTTTTTTTTTCAAAATTCAAGGAATTAATCTAAAATGCAAGAAAGAAACTTGTGTTTGTTGTAAAATAGGGACAGTTGTTTAACACCCTGTTAAGAAACTTTGCCCTCCCCCCTTTTTTTTAAATAACTTTGATTTATTATTTATTTATTTTTTTAAATTTTAAAGTATGATTCTTATAGTAATTCAAAGCATTGTTGATGTAAATAATTTTATTGATACGATTTTTCGAGCAACGAAAGCAACTAATATTTTTTAGCATTTTGCTACAACTTTTTTCCCATTTTAGCATTTTTGCGACAGCATTTTTTAAACCAGCTTAAACCCTGCCGATTGGCAACAAGTTGCCAATCGGCAACTACTTACTACTACTTAACTTTTCCAATAAATTCAGCTTTAACTTGTGGTGCAGTGATGGTTGCATCCATGTTAGACCCTATTACAAGGAATGCAAACTCTCCGTAGTGCGTTATCGAAAGTCATACTGGACAAACACCAAACTTGATAGTCTTGATCGCCATTGAGTATCAAGGATGGTCTTAACTGCTAAGAATTGTCTACAATCTCAACAGCTACCAGTACATCAGGGAAGTTCTGGAGCCTGAAGTCTTATCCTTCCATCAACACAGTACTGGAGCTGTATTTCTACGTGACGATATCTGTCCACATGTTGCTAGGAATGTTCAAGACTTATTTTCATCACAACGTATACAGCTTCCTCTTCATCCTGCCTATTTGCTGGATATGTTGCATATTGAATATAGATTTCATCAGTTGGTGCCTCACCCATAATGCTCGTCCCATAGCTAATATAGCTGAACTTTGGATAGAAGCAATCTGGAATGCTCTTCCTCAGGTACACATTCAACATCTGTTTGATTCCATGCCACATCATGTACAAGCACTTTTTGCAGCATGTGGTGGCTGCATCAAATACTGGTTTTCGACCTTAATCGTATTTTTTTGCTTTGTACATTTAATCGGTCAGTTGTATCGATACAGGTCGTTTGTGCATTAAATTTCATTCAATTCTGACGAGTCCTTCATGGTGTTGCAATTTTTTACAAATGGGGGCTTATTTTGTGATTCCAGCAAATGTTTTATAGAATTGTGTACATTTTGATTGCCTTTATCTATTTAATGGTGTTCGCTCATCGTCCCTTGAAAGTTGTTAGAGTTTAATATACTTTATAACCCAATAGCATATGGTATTTACACATAATATATGTACGATATCATGACTTTTCGTCAAACAACTTCATGGGAGTTCTCACTGCCATAACCTCTAAGACACTCTTTTCAACCTTGATCTTGAATGCTGTTCGTCCTGAATCAAGTTTCACGAGAGCCATGGTCATTACGAATCTTTTTTTTTTCCTGAAGTAACATGTTTCAATGATTGATATGCATTACGTTAATTTTTTAATTCAATGTTTTTCAGTAATATTGATAATGCAATATTTTGGTTTAATACAGTTGCACGAAGTAGCTGGATTCATTTATCGATATTTTATAGTGTTA
Source organism: Dysdera silvatica (assembly GCA_006491805.2). NCBI lineage: Eukaryota > Metazoa > Arthropoda > Arachnida > Araneae > Dysderidae > Dysdera > Dysdera silvatica. The sequence continues at coordinate 59,367,079 of QLNU02015359.1, read as the reverse complement.
TTAAATCCATGAGTATCAATGCTGTTCTGTTATGTTTTTACAGTACAATGCCGTTAAAGTTCCTTTTCCTGCTGATAAAGTAACGCCAGCTATCGACCAACAGCAAAAAGAAACCGTAAGTTCCAAGATTGAATGGTTGTGTCTGTAATTAATCCTTTAAACTACAGTGAAACCTCTAATGCCTCTCAGTGCATTCCATCGTCTTTCAAAAACCCTCACCCATTCGATGCCATGGCTTTCGCGATTTTCTTACTAACTGTAACATGTTCTTGTATTAATTTAATCATATCTTGCTGATCAAAATTATTGGGAACCTGCATTGTATCAGAAATTGTAGAGCTTTAACTATACACTTCTCTTCATTCATATTAAGAACAGTACAGCCTCCAGATCCTTTATATGATGGAGAGGAAACAACCCATCTTCTAAGTGTTTCAAATGGTATTAAATACTGGCTTGCAACTGACGAAATTGGCCCTGCGGTGGCGCAGTGTGGTAACGCGTTCTCCTAGTGCGCCGCTAATCCGGGTTCGACTCCCAGCAGTGCAAAAAGAACGCTTACTCAGAGATCTCATAAAAGATCGCACTGCTCACTGTAGTCCGGGGTTTGGTTCCCCAGGCCTTAAGAGGTTCGGATTCCTCGGAAAACTGTAGGTCCCGGCGCAGCATGACCACTGTAGTCTTTGAGCCGTAAAACCAAAAAACAAACAAACTGATGAAATTCTTTCTCCTTTTTATACTTTCGAAATAGTCAATTCCAAATCTACTTTTGAGTATGTAGGAATTCTTTTGTTGACGTAATTCCTTGGCATTCCTCTTCAAATGAAATAGAGGAAACGTGAATTATGTAAAAATACTCAAAATGGAGAATGCGGTTTACATTGTTTTGTTACAATGAGGCTTACTCTTTATACTGATTAGGCTAGCTGATTATTTGAATATGTTTAAAAACAGAAAATTATCATTTCCAATATTTAACATAAGTTGTAACATTCTAAATCAGAGTTACGTGATAGCAAAAATACAATTTGCCGCATTCTCGGTTAAGCCTAACTCTGTACCCATTTTACCCCACCGTACTAAAATATAAATAAAACATTCAAAATATCTTTTACCTGTTCGTGGTAAGCTGTTGTTGGGAATTTCTTTTGCTTGAAAATTAAGTGGAAGTTCTTAAAATGCTAAGTAATAATATAACAGTATAATAACAGTGAACATACACATGCATTCAAAAATTTAAACATGGCTATACTGATTACCTGATGTAACGTATAAACTTTTTAAGATAAATGTTGCCAAATGTCTGAAAACATGCACAACAATAAAATCTTTTTCAATTATATATGTTTTTCAATAATTTATAAAGTGCTACTCATTTTACCCCACCAGACTCTATATAAAATGGTGGTAGTCACTCAAAGAGGAAGTCAGGGTGTCTGGTGATATGGAAGATCTAGAAAAGATGGTAAAATTTGAAGTGCAAAGGCCTAAGTCATGGAAATTCATTTTTATAATAAATAGTTTATTAAAACAATTTTCCTAAACCGTACTTTTTTCGTGCTGCATTGTATACTGAAAATTTTGAAAACTTATACTTTTGACTGAACCTCCTCCAAAAATTAACTTTTTCCCCAGAGATTACTATAATTTATATGAAAAATTATGAAGCCTATATATATATATATATATAAGGTTTAAGCTGACTCAATGACTGCTGTCGCAAAAATGCTAAAATGGGAAAAAAAGTTGTAGCAAAATGCTAAAAATATTAGTTGCTTTCGTTACTCGAAAGATCGTATCAATAGAATCATCGTTAACAATGCTTTGAAATATAAATGACTAATCATTTTAGAATATATGAACATATTTATGAAAAAGAAATATGCGGTATGAGTTGAAACGTCGTCAGCGTTATTCCGGTCCAAGTGTGCTGCCACAGCCAGTCAGCATTTAATTTCTGTGACGAAGAAATGATCAATGAACAGAGATTGAATGCGGTGTATGCACGTGGGTATTTGTCATTGCGTGCCCTAAGGCCACGTCCATACATGCAACAGAACACCGTATTGTAACGCTGTCACGTATCCAGTCGGAACCCTACTCCACAACAGAACATTTTCACGTCCCACCGGTTGTCGATTTCTCCCCGTCACATCAAATTTTTGTTGATGGTTGTAATTGACTTCCAATAATGACTGAACCAATAAAATGAGGCATAAGATGTTAAAATTTATAAGATAGATGGAAGTGGTTACAATTATCGCTCAAATTATAAACATTTAAAAAACAATGGTAGTTTAATTTTATTCTTAATTCTTGTAATTCAGCAATTTTTTTTATTTAAAAAAAAAGTATTCGGTGTATTTGTTTGCGAGAACACTGTTCCTCGAAAAGATGTGGAAGTTTTGAACAAAATATGGGTAGAAACCCTGTGAAATTGTATTAAATATAATTAATTTCCCCAATATAATTAACTTAAATAAAATGTTGATAGAATATCAACTTTGAGTATTGCTGATTTAATCCACCTTTCCTTTTTCACTCTTATGGGATTTTCTCAATAAGCAATTTTTTTTATTAAAAGATTATTTTTTTTATGTTTTGAAATATCATGTACTAATGCATAGTTTGTGAAAATGACCCAAGTGGATAAAAAGTAACATTCAATTATTGGGTTAAAATCCCTTAATTCTTTATTCACTCTCAGTGTGATACCCAAAGTTCGTTTTACAATGAGTATGCTGTATTATATTTATGTACTACTGAAACATGCATCTAGCTCTTATTTGAGACTTGTATAAAATATATATATTTTTTTTTTTCCGTCAAATACATTAGCATAAAAGTACTGAATTAAGGTCCCTCGAGTAATGCAGTGGGACTACATTTTCAGTCACCCTCGGTTTTGCAGCAGCCAGGGTTGGCAAGTTTCTGCGAAGGCAGTTAAAACCATCATGGCAGAAACTAGTTTCTGCCACAAACGTGGTAGAAATTGGCAGAAACCCAGAAAATAAATATTTTGTGCATTAAAAACTTACCAAAATACCCCAAATGGCAAAAGGGAGTGTATTTTAAAGTAAAATAGGTTTCGCTACAATGTGTATAGTATTTATTCAAAGGTTACATCATAGCAAATTCACTAGCATTTAAGTTCAGGCTGATCTTTTCGATAAAGCAGTCTATAGCAAAAGATCAGTTTTCCTGCTATTTCCTAATTCAAACAATTTCTTGAATGAATCAACATAAATGGCTTAAGAAAAATATTCTTCCAAACCCACCAATACTGTAAACAATATCGTCGGTGCATAAACAAACAGGTACAAAATCTTCATTTATAGTTTTCTTTAAACTATACCACCACATAGAAGTCTGGACATTTTTTAAGATTTTATTGGAGTAGTATGTTTTAGGAAAAGGAGCTCATTTTGCTCAGAAAGCTATAATGTGAAGTACAAAATTTGGGTTAGTGACATTAAAGAATTTCATAGTGTTTTCTTCCTGCTCCTGTGACAATTTGGATCACATGTACTTTGGGTGAAGTATATATGATGTTAAGCTATTACCTGTTTAAGTTTACTTTTTAGACTTCTTTATTCATTTCCATAATATTATCATCATCAATTACCATTGATTTCACATGCATCTGTAATAGAAAAGTTACCTTTCGAATCTCAAACAAGGCAACAGCAATAAGTTTTAAGAGCCGCAACAAGTCTTTTTACATCTTTATTAATCATCTGATTGTTTATGACCTGAAAAGTTCCTTTATCATCCATATCATTTTCATGATCTGCGAGTAACATGGATGTTTCTTTAGGAATAATTCCAAGAAATCTACCTGGTTCTTCCACCTTATATTGCCTGGTATTTGTGGCTTCACAGTATTTATGTATTCCTTTAGCCAAACATCTTGTCTGTAATTATTTCCAAAATATTTCTAAACAGATACCATATTCTTTACAACAGATCCGCTTGGTCATAAACTACTGGGGCTTTTTCTACAGTCAATCTGTCAATGTTGTTGCTTTTTATTTTATAGCCAAAGGTCTAATGAGATACAGAAGATAAAATAAAGTAGGCCTAACAAGTTAATATGGCCTTCAAAAGATGTTTTTTAACAAACCTTTGATTTGCTCGATATTTTTTAATTTTAAAACATTTTAATTATTGAAACAATTACTATAAAGCTTTACGATATATTAAATTATTGTAATAAACATATATTTTGTAATCTTTCATTTACTAAATAATACAACACTGTTTTCAGTACTTTTATTAGTTTCTGCTGGTTAAAACGGGTTATAACCAGTTTCTGCCCGGTACAAAGCCAACCCTGACAGTAGCATCAAATTGTAGGCCATTTTAAGTAACATTGCGAAACCCTCCCAACTTAATTGATTAACAAGTTCATGTCACTATTAACATTGAAAAAATGTCGACGAATGGGAAAAATTTAGAAAAATTTGTCGAGTCGTCGTCTGAGGACAATGTGCACACCTGTTCTCTAGTGAACCTGTGCTTAGTATTTAAAATTTATATTTTTAAGTATTTTGGGGGGTGTCATGATTAATGTTTTTTTACCTTTATAGCAAAAGGACATGCAGGAATACGTTGAACTGTCGCAGCTTCGAATTAAAATCAATGAAAAACAGGTATGATCATTTAGGCATCTTGCTGGAGGGTGTTACATGTCTCTCTATTTCTTTCTTTCTTTTCTTTCTTTCTTTTTTTTTTTTTTTTTATTCTTTTTTTTTTTTTTTTTTTAAATAGATCCAATGATTTGGGGTTGGACAACAATATCATGTTATCCTTTACGTAGTGATTGTTATCTTCTAGTTTCAGAATGAAGAGAACCACATGTCTACCAAAAAAAAAAAATTCAGACAAAGCTAAATCTTTTAGTGAAGTTTACTTGAAGTATTTGACAACAGGTTATTAGGTTTTTTTATTTACTGTACCTGACAGGACTTTTTATACGATAAGCTTCCAAAGGAGGGACAAAATGTCTGGTCTCGTAAATGTTCCTTATTAGGAGGTTATTACATTGTATGTTTGGTGACATACGTCAGATTTTCCATTTCCACACATCGTCTACTTTGTATAGTAGATGCATGTCAATGACCTAAGCCTTTTTTGAGTATGTTGGGTAGTTCACACGATCTATGATGACTGCTGAAAGTGAATTACTGTGCCATCCAACAGCAGCCTCTTGAACCAAAAGATTACACCTATGGAAATATACATTGCTGAAAAAGAATGGTTTGGACATTCCCGCATCTTCCATTGAAGTCTGTACATAGTTTTGAATCACCCTTTATGATATATTGTTAAGAATATAATGATACTTATTTAATTCTCAACATATTTTAATAATAGCAAATTATGATCGCTTTTTTTTTAATTGATCGCTTCGAAAGACTTGCTTAAAAATTGTAATTTTTGGTTTACAGGCTAGGTGAGGGGAGGCTAAATAAGTAAATTTTTAACGACGTAGCAGTGATATAAGTAGCTACTATAAATCTTCTGAAATGCTTTTAATAAATGTGTAAACATGTGTGTGTTAATGTGTTAGGGTTTTCATAGTCATGTTGATAGATATTAGTCTGTATCTCCCAATTAAAAGCTTAGAATTAGGCATCTAATATGATTGAATATGCAAAGATAATCAATTATTTGGACGCATAATCAAAAGTGGTTTTTTTTTTTTTAATATGTAGAAGAAATGACCAGCAACCTTTAACCTTTGGATAACTTTTTTCGCATGGCTCTTGTTGGGGAGGAAAAGAACTTAAACATTTTAAATCACCCACACACTGACACGTTATTTACTTTGAGAGCCATTTGCACATTCTTTGCCGAAATAGACAAATTACAAACATTGGCACTTGGTTCAGCTAGTGCAATAAAAGTCCAAAAATCCCGACTTCACAAAGCTTCTGAACTTTCACAGAACAAGAGCTTTTATGCATGAGATTACTACAAATGCAAGGCTACAATATTGATGCCGTTTTGGAGATCTGTGGTGGCAGAGTGGTAATACATTCGTCTGTAGTGCCATTGGTCTGGATTCAGTACCCAGCAGTGTAAAATAAAATATTGACTAATTACTCAAGTCTGGCTGAATCCCTAACCTTTAAAAATTCGTATTTCTCAGGAAAATTACGTCCACTGCCCTAATGTGATACAGTGATGGTGCATTTGTCCATGTAGTGGCACAGTGTGGTAACTAGCGTGCCGTTAATCTGGGTTCAACTCCCAACAGTGCAAAAAGTGCTTACTGAGAGATATAAAGGATCGTACTGCTCATTGTAATCCTTGGTTTGGTTCCCTAAGCCTTTAAAAGTTCGGATTCCTCGAATAACAGTAGGTTTTGGTGCAGCATGGCCATTGCAGTCCTTGATCCATAAAACCACAAATATTTTCCATCATGCCGTTAACTTGCATGTAACGCCTAGTGGAATGTGTGCGCCATTTATCTGCCCACCATAATCCAAGGTTTGGTTCCCGTGGCAACAGAAGTGCAGATTCCTCAGAAAATGGCAAGTCCCGGCACAACCTGACAACCTCCGTTGTCCTTGTGCCATGAAAACACACAAAAAAAATTATATCCTATTTAATAAATGAACTAACAAATTTTGCCCGTTCTTTATTTTTAAAAATATTGCCGAAATGTATGGGTTTCTAGATGTCTGCTTTATGTATGTGTACCAGTTATGCCTTTTTTTTTTTTTTTAAATTTTTGAATGTAAATTTCTGAATGTAATTGATGACTGCATTGAATGTTATTGTTTAAAAAAAAAAAAAAGACACTATCCGTCAAGCGCACTGTAGAATTCATCATATAGTACTCAAAGCTGTAACTAGGAAACCATTTGAGAAAAAAAACTACTAGTGATCAACATGCAGAGATATCGGAAAAGCAAGCTTTTTGTGAATTATCTTTTAAATTGAACATGGTGTTGAATTCAGTTTCTGGTTTAATTTTTTCCTTTAGCTCGAAGTGGTGTAAGACGTTGATGCTTTTGATGAAATGACAATTGATACCACAGAGTTACTTTCCACATGTGCTCACGATTTCCTTGGCCAAACCAAATTTCTGGCCCTATGATCAAACCACCAGTCCTGTTTTCCATATCGCAGAAGGCAGGATAAGGATTGAGTTATCATCAAGAATTAGAGCAATGCATGCAGAAAACATCTTTGCTTATAGTAGAATGAAATCTTCTGAATTGTACTGGAAAAACTTGATTTATTATAGATTAAAATATTGATATTAAACTTTCTTCTGTTACTATGTCTGTGTTTTTAACTTTTATAGGGCATTCCCCTTAATCAGGGATCACACGCCTGCGCCAAATCGTAAATGGCTACTACAAATGCATGAAATTTGTCCGTTTTGCCCAAATCCCTTATTCATTTCACCAATTGGCCGTTTTTTCTAGCTTACATCATTATTGGTTATACTGTGTACTATTTTTCTCTTCTCCAAGTCGTTAGCACTAAATCTTCGTCATAGCACCACGTCGATTTATAACTGGTTATTTGCTATAGCATCTGAGACAGTACCAGTTCCGCCTCTGCGCATGTGCATGGACTGCGAAAAATTCCTACCACTGTTCCATTCCATAATATTTACTTTACTAGAAAATACTAGCTCAGGCGACAAGAGAAAATAGCTTTTCCTGTCGCATTTCTGCATTTCCACATCAGAGATTTCCACTTGGACGAATTTTACTCCACTTACGGTTGACACCAAAAAACTAAGGAAAACTCAGTTCAAGGTCCTCACTGCGGAATTTTTCTATCAGCCCACAAAAACCATGGGTTTTTTTGGTAAAAACAACAAAAAACACACTTTGTAGAGGCCCCGCAGGCTGTATACTTGTTTCTCTTATTTTTTACGTCCAGCTTTGTATGTGAAACTTGCTTCAAATTTGGATTAAAACAACGAAATGAAATGCAGCCATGATTGTGAAACAGCTGGGGGAAAAAAAGGGGGCAGACGAAACTGTATGCGATATTTGTAATATGGAATAGCCGTTTTACAAAACCGTCGAAAGATTTTTAAATTTTTACATGGACCCGTAAGTTTTACCACGTTTTGAATCATTTTTTACTCTCAGCATTTTATTAAAAGTTGAAAAATTTCGCCATGATAAAAATTTGCTGCATATATTTTGGATATTTCTGCTTTCGTTATCTACACATGCAGAGGCTTGTAGATTAATTTAAAAGTAAATTTACCTGTTAAATAAATTTAATTAATTTACGTAATTTATAATTCTATTCCGTAAAAAAAAAGCGAAATTAACGATTTCACTTAAAAACAACTTTACTAACGAGCGATGATTTTTCCCGATGTGCAATTTGTCCTTGATGCGCACCTACCCAAAATTGTGAATTTTTGAATGTGATTAATTAACGACTGTTGTAATTTTTTAGTATTCTTCCATTCAAATAGAGGAATTTCTTTTCTGATACACCACTACCTTGAGCACGAAAATATATACACAACATATTTTTTAACATATAAATTTACATACAAAGAAAAAATACATCTGTAGTCGAAAGTGGACAAATTTCGTTGACCAAAGCTAATTTGCGTATTTCAACAATTTTAGCTTCTCAAGAGGAAATCAGGGAAGAGGTTTCAAAATTATAAAAAACGAAACAAAGAACTTGATGTGCATGAAGTTCTATTTTTTCAATGAAATATTTTACTTTTCATTTTTATCATGCACATTCATTTGATTGAAGTATTTTTTGCTTGCTACGAAACGATGTTGAAACCAATTTTTTTTTTACAAAATAATAAAGTTGTGGTGTTACCTGCTCCAAAATTGATGCAAAAGCTTTTTTTTTCTTTTTTTTTTTGCTTCGAATTAGATACTGAATGCCATTTTTTCTGCTACGAAGCTGATACGAATGGCATGGCCCATGAAAGTGTGATCCCTGCCTTAATAGATGCGTTCGAAAAATTCCATCGGTGCTTAACCCACCTTTCTCAATTCTCATAACTGAACGTATAGATTTTTTTTCTTTGGTTGAGTCAAATTCTCACCAGAAGGACCTATTTGTACAATTTACGTGGCTGTGTTTGAAATCTGCATGTTAGGGATCAACATGAGGTACAAATTCGGGCCAGTTTGTTCCACTAAAGAAAATTATCATTATTTGGGGTTTTTTTGCAGCAACCATTTTACGTTAGGTTGTCTAAGTCGACCTTTAACAGAAGAGGGAAAGTTCATGCTCTAATACATTTTTCGAAACTCACAGATGAGTAAAAGTTCTGGGTCCTGCTGTTGTAATGTGTTTGCCTAGTGTGCTGCCATCCCATAGTTGACTTCCAACAATGCCATGAAAAAAATAAGAAACCTACCAACAAACTGCTCGCTATAGTTTAGTATTTGGCGTAGGCAGAAAGTTCATAAGGGAGAGGTATAGGCTTAATGGGAGGGATTACAGAGCTACAACTTATGTATTCCTATGTTAAATATGTAAAATTTCATTGCGATAGTGGTTACAACCCCCAAAACCCCCCCCGGCTACGCCTCTGTACTCGCAAGGGATCCTTGGAAAGCTTTAAGTTACCTGTTACCTAATCTCGTTCAAGCTAAGAATAAACATAAAAATCAGTTGAACAACACAAAATAAGAACTTAGAATTGAAATTTTAAACACTAAGTCCGATATAACAAGGCTGGTAAGTGAAATGCAGAATCAACTTCCTTGTTAATAAATTTATTCGGTACTTCCTTATCATAGCGGCCCCGAGATTATCGCCAAGATGCTGGTGAAATCTCACCAAAATCGGGTTTTTTCTATTATTTACACAGTGTGAAATTTGTGCTACGGTTTTCAGATTTACATTATTTCTTTTTTGTGAAAATGCGATTAACGATCTTTAATTTAACGAATAAAGAGGTGGACGCCATATCATATTTTCAAGAAAGGATCTCTTACCTACGAAACAAGTATGCAAAAGTGGCCATAACATATTGATTCAGTCTTTTACTAATTCAGGCAACTCATATCGCATGTGATCTAAACGGGCATGAGTTGAGGAGCGGGGGGATCTCCCCCCCCAATTCGGTTCTCGTATTTCAGGTAAATGTATTAATTTCGTGAAAAATACTAATCGCAACAGAATATTGATTCAGGCAGTGCATATCGAATATGATCTGAAAGGGAAAGTGACTTGTTCCCGTTCTAATTGCGTGAAGAATACTTAATTACTTATTATACAATGTACTCACACAGAGCTTGGCGATATCAAAGGCGTCTCTTGGCGTAATCATAGTCAACAAATCATCTTCCCCGATATCTGTATTAACAATAAACAAAATAATACATGAGGATTTACAGCTTAAAAAATCGAAAAAACATAACGTTCACTGGCTCTTGCTGAGGCATTGACTCAATGCAAAACACTTTGCAGAACCTCGTATGAAAACCATTTAGCGGGAGATAAATAGAAAGCCATTGTGACCCTTTATTGAAAATAGGTTTAAATTAATGACTGAAATAAAAAAAGTCCATGTGTACTACCAAAAACTCGGAGAAAAAGATGTAAAAACTTGGTCTCGAGAACGCAAAGGAAGCTTTTGTAAAGGGTTTATGATTAGCGCAGGTGTCTCCTACACTGGGAAATTAAAATCAATAACAGTAAAAAGGTAGAAAAAACGTTAAAATAACTCATCATGCTATCAGACGAATGCTTTACGTCCGATATTCACAGAATAAATTTCAATTCTTTATTCTAATGACTTTCAAGAATTGAAACTGCACCAAGATAAAGCCACCAGCCATACTTCGAAATCTACGACTATCTACCTTGAAAAATGAAGACTGATACAGTTATTGCATGCGTATCTTTTCAACATATTCCTGCAAAGTCTTCTGATGTTTCACTTATGGACTATTGAGCTTTTTGCCTGCTGAAAAGAACCCTTTCGCAGCACAATCCACCACGATTAATGACCTCTGGAAAGTAGTGCAAGAAAAGTGAAAAGTAGTACCCCTACAAATTTTACACAAAGTCCTTCTATCATGGAAAACATGATGTAGACGCATAGTCCAGAAAAGGGGCTTTTATATCGAACGTTACGAACATAATATTTACATTTTGAGCATCATTTAGGTGAATTTGAAGTTGTTCTAAAAAATGTGTAAACACTTTCTGCACACACAGGGTGTTTGGAAAATATCTGGCAAAACTTTAAGGGGTGGTAGGGGACCGGAAATGAACCATATTGGCCGATATCCCCATGTTCGAAATGGAACGGTTTTGGCTGTAGGGTCAATTTATTGTTTACGGTCAGCTCGTTGCTACCTAACCTATTACACCAATATAATTTTTCAATACAGAATTTAAGTGATCGGCTTAATAATGCAGCAGAGGCAAAAAAGATCAAGAATTCCCTTTTCTGATCCTGATCTGTGTTACGATTTAGTGAAAATAAGCATAAAACTGCATTTTTTATCACATTGAAAACAGCTGTGAACTACCAAGTAGGTGCGTGCAACAGCTGAAGCACATGAAATAAACAATTTTTTGTCCAGTGAACCCGTATCCGAAAATGAGCTGTACGCACAATACAATCAATTAAATGTTCCATCCACTGCGTACACGGCTTCCACACTTGGCAAAATGTGCCATTTTACGAATTTATGAAATTATGCCAAAGAACGAACGGCGAGATCTCTTTATTTGGCGACTTTCTAAAATCTGTTAAATTCATCTGAATTGAAAAGCATAAAGAAAAGTAAATCTTGGCAAAAGAGATATCTTAGGTAAGGTCGGCCTTGGTGGGGGAGGGGGATGCAGTGGCGTAAACAAACATTTTTTCGGGAGGTCATTTTTTTTAAATTTTATTACGGATGTGTGAAAAAAAAAACCAAAAATCTTCCCTTCCATCCTCTCTTTTCAGTTTCGGGGAGGGGATCCAGACTCCCATTGGCTACACGATTGTGGGTGGAGGGGGAGCGAGCCGGGACACGCCCATGGTCACTAGAAATTGCACTACGCCTACTCAGAAATTACTTTTTAGCGGCCATTACATACGTATTCTTAACAGAGGTGGTAAAATCCCAGACCAAAAAAATAAATAAAAATATACTGCACATGAAGGGAAGTCGAGTTGTAGTGCAGACTGTTACCTGTACCATCGAGCGAAGTCGACACGAAGAGGATAATCATTCACATTCAATGACTGCACCCTCTGTAAATGGAATGGGTGCATTCTTTCCTTACGTAAAATCTGCTATACCAGTGAATGCGACACGCTCAGGTTACGCCCAACAGCTCCCATACTTGTCGAAGAATTTAGCTCAACTGCATGTACGACAGTTTTTTTCCATTCGAGGAGTTCTGGAAGGTCTTGTTCGGCCCACATCATGTCTAATGGCACCAAAATATCCACTTTCGCAAAGCTGCCGGTGTACACACTGAAATGTTTGCCAATTCGGCAATTGTCTGGTCAGGAATCGTTCAATGTGCAATCTTTGTGCAGCTTTTCCGTTTGTAGCGATGCATATTATTAAAAATGCCAGCGGAGAATGATGCCTTAGGCCAAAACAAGATGTTATGGCTTGACCTGCATTGCGCCCTCTAACACCTAAATGCGGCATTTCTGAACACATATTCTATGGGGGAAAAAAGTTTATTTTGATTCCCTCTATAACCCTTTAATGACCCAAAATATGATTGAAATAAACTATTTAACCGACCTTTTTGAAATAGTGGATCCCTTTTGAACAAACCCTTGTAATTAGCTCTGAATAAAACTTGTTTTTTCATCTTCTGCGCCATTACTGTATTTGTGCTTCAAAGCTTTAATTTCAACCATGCATTGTATGATATAAAAAAAAATTGTTTCACGATCCTTTGTTCACGATCTGTCATGATCAATCTTTGTCTGTGATCAAGACTTTTGTATTTGCAGGCAATTTGTAAGGGCCACTAAGATCTGGAACCTTGGTGCGCGCGCACAATTTTTTCTAGCTGTTTTGAGGTTCTAGCGACCATCGAAGGTGTTGTAAGGGTCGAAGAAAACTGATTTCATTGTACATGCAGTACATTTTTATTTATTTATTTTATTTTTTGGTCTGGGATTTTACCACCTCTGTTGAGAATATGTACGTAATGGCCGCTAAAAACTAATTTCTGAGTAGACGTAGTGAAATTTCTAGCAGCCACAGACGTGTCCCGGCTTGCTCCTTCCCACCCACAATCACGTAGCTAATGGGGGTCCACGGGGCTCGGACCCCCTCCCTGAAACTGTAAAGAGAGAATGGAAGGGAAGATTTTTGAGGGTTTTTTCCACATCCGCAATAAAATTTTTAAAAAATGACCCCCGAAAAAATGTCTGTTTACGCCACTTCCCCCCCCACTAAGGCTATCCCTGCCTAAAATATCTCTTTTGCCAAGATTTACTTTTCTTTACGCTTTTCAACTCAGATGAATTTAAGTGATTTTAGAAAATCGCCAAATTCAGAGATCCTGCCGTTCATTTTTTGGTATAATTTTATAAATTCGTAAAATGGCACATTTAGCCAATTGTGGAAGCCTTGTTTGTACGCAGTGGATGGAAACACTTAATTGATTGTAGTGGGCGAACGGATATAGGTTTACTGGACAAAAATTGTTTATTACATGTGCTTCAACTGTTGCACCTATTTGGTAGGCTTGGGGGTTCAATATTGAACTGGTGGAAAGGAGCATTATAGGGTTTTAGTGGGCGAAATATTTAACTTGCCCTGGGTGCCCACAAATTACATTATGCCGCTGATAAAATGCAATTGCGGGAAGGCTGCTTGTTACTTTAGTTCTCTCTCGCGTTTTAGCATATTTATTACAAAATGTGAACAGAATAAAATACATAGATTTAAGGCTCAAAGGGATCAAGGGATGTTATTTTTGTATGAAACAATTTGTATTTTTTCATGAACCAACGGACTGAATAAAACATGTTGGTGGGCTGCAAGTTGAATACCAATGCTTTAATTGCTCTTATCGGACTTTCATGTGTATGTGCCATGGGGATAATTTGCCTCTTACTAGTATCTTCGGATTTAATATGTATTTTATAAAATACAACCCAAAATTAGAACGGAGTGAAATGTTGAAAAAATAAATTAAAATTTTATATTATGTTTTTTTGAGACATAAGACACATTTCGTATAAAATGTTGACTTCCTTACTGCTTCGTGAGCTCATTTTAAATATATTTATAATACAGAGTTTTTCTAAGCCACTACAGTGCTAACTTTGACATGAATATCGCTGACGATAAAGTTGCACTTTATTCGATATTTTGCTAAGCCTTTTTATTTAGTTCTAAATGATTATTTTTTAATTAATTAACTATTTTACTATTATAACAGAGACAAAAACTTAGGCCTTTTGCTTTAAATCCAGGTTAGACCAAGGGGCTCTCTGCTCTCCCTACCCCCTTAAAAGTCAAATCGTCCTGCTGTTATTGTCTTCGCAGAGTGATCATAACCTTAGATTCGCCACTAGATATATATCTGGTCATAAAACTAATTATACGCTACAGAGTTAGTCTCATGGTGGCAAGAACTAAAACAGCTATTTAATTTCTTATCAAATATTTTTACAATTGTAATTGTGAATTTACAAACAATGTGAAATGGTGATGACATGAAATTATGACGACATTTGAAATTATGGTAAGATATTATGGAATTATGTGGTTACATTATTATGGAATTATGATAATATAGTTACGATAATGAAATTATTAAGCCTAACTTAGGTTGCTCAAGTGCATTAACAACAGGTAAAAATCCTGTTGGCAAATGCAATTTGTATTTTCGAAAAGTATTTTAAAATACATTTTGCATTTTGTATCGAAAATACATATTTCTATGTATTTTGTATCGAAAATACAAATTTTCAAGTATTTTGTATCGGAAATACATATTTCTAAGTATTTTGCACGTCTCTGTCCAAAACCAATATAGAGACTAAGAAAAAATGGCAATAACAGCAACCCAGGGGTGGTAACCTCCCCCGAATCCACCTTTATTCGGTCCTAATATTATTCGTAGTAGTATCGCCTGCGAGCCAACAAAAATAAGCAAAAATGGCCCTTAGATTGAAAAAGGTTGAAGATCACCCTAGTTAGTTGGTTGTATTTTTATAGTGCAAGGAAAACTAGGGTCATACTGCACCAGAAGACCCTCTGGTCTAGGGAATCAATGCATACGGTACAGTGAACACTTAGTCATTAAATGCTTTTTTGTTGCTTTCTTGGGCACCATGGGTAGTTGAATTCTGAATAAGGTTACATTAGGTGAACATGTAACCACTGAACTAATGTAGAACCTGCAGAAAAAACAAGGTACAGTAGAACCTGCTTAAAGGGACCACTTTTGGGATGGGAATGCCAAGGTCACTATAGACAGGTGGTCACTACACGTGACAGACTTTGGGTATAAGCATGACAAAGTCCCTACCAGTTCTCTCTTATAAAAAGTGGCCATTTTATTCAGGTTGCACTATACATTCTACTGTGTACCACTGGAATCAAACCCGGGTTAATGGCACGATCAATGTAGTATTACCTCTGTGCCACCGTAGGGTATTACATGGAGAAAACTTTGCTTTAAAACACAACACGAAAGCTTCTATAAAAGCAGGTTTCGTATCTATTTAAGTAAATGGAAATACAGTGGAACCTGGTAAAGTGACCATCTGAATACAGTAACCACTTTTTATAGAGAGAGAGAGAGAGAGAACTGGTAGGGATTTAGTCACGCCTACACCAAAGTCTACCATGTATAGTGACCCATTGGAGACCAGTCTCAAAGATGGTCACTTTAAGCAGGTTCTACTGTAAAGTGGAACCTGGTGTATTGACCATTTGAATAAAGTGACTACTTTTTATAACAGAGAAGTGGTAGGGACATAGTCATGCCTATACTAAAGTATGTCATGTATAGTGACCATATATGATGACCATCGCAGTCCAGTCCCAAAGGTGGTCACTTCAGGCAGGTTCTACTGTACAGTGGAACCTGATAAATGACCATCTGAATAATGTGATCATTTTTTATAAGAGAGAACTGGGGACTTAGTCCACTATACTAAACTATGTCATGTATAAGTGACCATCCATAATGACCATTGCAGACCAGTCTCAGCCCTGCGGTGGCGCAGTGTTGTAACGCGTTCTCCTAGTGTGCCGCTAATCCGGGTTCGACTCCCAGCAGTGCAAAGAACGCTTACTCAGAGATCTCATAAAGATCGCACTGCTCACTGTAGTCCGGGGTTTGGTTCCCTAGGCCTTAAGAGGTTCGGATTCCTCGGAAAACAGTAGGTCCCGGCGCAGCATGACCACTGTAGTCTTTGAGCCGTAAAACAAACAAACACTATCAGACCAGTCTCAAAAGTGGTGGGCTGGTGCAGTGTAGCCCAGATGCTCTTAAGCCATAAAAGTCCAAAAAAACAAAACAAAAGTGGTCACTTTAAACAGGTTCTACTATACAGTGGAACCCGGTGTGTATTGTGACCACTTTTTTATGAGAGAGAACGTAGGGACTTATTCATGCCTATACCAAAGTATGTCAAGTATAGTGACAATCCATAATGACCATTGCAGACCAGTTGCAAAGGTGGCCATTTTAGGCAGGTTCTACTCTATTATGTTGTGTTGGTTGAATTTTTATAGTGCAAGGATAACAAAGGTCATGCTGTGAAAATACACTACTGGACACAAAAATGCAACGCCAGGAAATGAGCTTCGTGGTAAGGTATTCATGCGACAGGATATAGATGCCAGTACTTATATCACAGGCAGCTAGTCACCACTATTTAACATTTACATATAATTTCTTGTACCAGTGGCACAGGAAAAGGAGGCTCACACCCCTCCCACTGAATAGTAAGGCACAGTTTTCTCTTTAACAACAAATGACACATGAAATCTTTTTGAAAGCGACTTGATGATCGCCATAATTTTTTAATTGTTACTGCCTTGTCTTACTTATGCTAAAAAAGTGGTAATATCTAATGTATTCTTTATATATATACAATGGAACTTATCTGTTTGCAACCTGTTTATCGCAAAAACCTGTTTCTCGACATTTACACATTTTCAGCTCACATTCAATGTATGCTGTAGGAATTTCCACAACTTGAAACCCCTCTTATTTTCTTCTTCCTGCAAGGTTTGAAATGGACAACTTCTACTGCGTAGCAATTTTTGTGCGCAGTGGTGCATTTTAAATGATAAACAATGCTTTCAATTTCAAGTCATTATTATACGTGTGTTTGTGTTCAAACGTCACATTTTATATGAAATTACACGTTTTGATTATGGATTCGATATTTAAATGAAATATGCAAACGAGCAACACCATTGAATGCTTAAAATAAATATGCATATGCATAAATCAAGTGTAATGAAAGGTCTGAGCAAAAATGAAAATAAGGACACACACAAAGTTCCACAATAAAAGCACAGATGCCGATTTATTTTACGAATTTTTCTGTGAAAAGGAGGAATTTTTCTTTTGTACAAATCAACAATAAAGCGTATTTAAGCCGTACATTGAAGGAACAGGGCAAGGGAGAGTGGCATTAGCAAGACTAATGTGCACATATTATCTGCCAGATATAGGTGCAACCATAGAAACGTCACCAGACACCTCGTTTCTTCATAGACCGTACCACACTTTTCCACATCTCCGTCACTTGCTCCCTAGATGTATGGCCTACCTGTAACTAGTTTAGAAGAAACCCATGCTGAATATGAGAATTTTTAAAAAAAAATTGTATACCTCACTGCTCATCCACACATACACAATCATGTTTATATCTCACGGCAACGTCATAAAATTTTGCAGTTAAGTAAAAGCGACCCTCTGTGCGAAAGACACGACTAAAAAACTTGCATGTGTATGTCGAATACTTCACAAAGTTATGCAAAGCTAAAAATCCATGTGTAAAAATATTGTAGATGATCTCAGGCTGGCCACCCTGTAACGGCATGATCCCAGAATCTCGGCCACCATTTTAAAAGTTCCAATTAGTTCGCTTTGTGCATCGACTGTAAAAAAGTGTCCAGATCATACTCCGTTTCGTATTGGTTCGTATCCCATAGTTCGGGGAGGTTTTCCAGAGCAGACCTAATGCCCTTTCCCGTATCTTGAACTGCAATGTCTGCTTTGGAAGAGATTGCTTGGCCTTTGTTGTCCAACGAAAACAAATCTAACAGTTGATCGGTGCCCATGTTTTGCAAGCTTGAGTTCTCTTGGTTGATCACAGAATTAGCGATGGATAATTTGAATTTTTGGAGTCTGAAGGAAAAAAAAATGGCAGTTATAATAATACAAAAGTATTTATTCATAATAATAAGAGTCACTCAAAGATGTTTGAGTTTTATGGCACAAGGACAGCATGGGTCATGCAGTGCCAGGACACACAGTTTTCCAAGGAAGCAGAATCTCTTAAGGCCTAGGGAACCAACCCCTGGACCACAGTGAACTGTTAGTAAGCTTTCTTTTTCTGGCACCGTTGGAAGTCGAACCTGTGGTAACTGCACGCTAGGCATATGAGTTACCACTGTAGCAGCACAGGGCCTGCCGCTGAAAGAACGCAGTACAAATCAAACTTGATTTTGGATTCATATATTTTACATCTCAAGGTTGAGCCTGTGGGTCATCCGATGAGATCAGTCCCTTATCAAGACCTCATTACAGTACTATATTCACAAACAACTAAGTATTCTGATAGCTGAATTCAGTGGGCCCGATAGTGGCGGCTATAATGACCAGACCACCCAAATTTTAAAACCAAGCCTTAAATACTAAAACAATAAAAATATTGTGACAACATGAAGTCATGGCATGGATTGAATATATTTAGTTTTTCAATTCCAAGTATTCTAATCTTCATTAGGGGCAGCATGGAGGGCCTTGCTCAGCAAGTTTTAATGTTCTTACCACTTTAATATACACTGAATTAAAGATAGCAGAAGATATGCTAATCCTTGATAACTACATGGATAGCTTTGGGAGAAATATAGCTGGCGATACACGATGAACATTCTTAAAAGCTGGCGATTCCATTCAACATCATGTGGCTGCTGTTATTAAAACCAGGTGATCCAACACACTATGAGGATGATAATATTTATCATTTAACCATACTTCGGTGTATATAAAGATGCACCCAACTCCAAAAAAACTAAATACCATAAAACCTCTCTTAAAAGCCGATTCGCAAATACAATCACCATGTTTTCGAGGTCAGATAAAAATTCCCTAACAATAATATCTCTCTCTTTCACACTCGTTCCTCTTTCATGAACGGAGTTTTTTGTATAGGGAATGTCTGAATGAAGGGTTTTACTATATGTTTCAATGAAAATAATAATAAACGTTTTTGTACCCCATGATCTTTTCTTCTAATGTTCCTCGCGTGATTAATCGATACACATTGACAACTTTCTTCTGACCGATCCTATGAGCACGATCCATTGCCTGAATGAAAATATAGGAACACAGATGGTTAAATACAAAGTAAGGAATATTATGTTGCTATTTAACAAAAATGTTATTAAAACACATAATATTAACGGAACCTGCAGGTCCTTCATTGGATTCCAGTCATGTTCAACGAATATCACAGTGTCGGCACCAGTCAGATTCAAACCAAGCCCTCCAACGAGTGTCGTTAAGAGCAGAATATCGATTGAAGGATCGTTGTTAAATCTATGAACGACAGCATGGCGATTACCTGGTGGTATACTTCCATCAAGCCTTAGATAGCTAACGGTTGGCATGAGTGATCTGAAATAATGTAACATTGTATCTAACTATATACCATACATATATATATAGAATTGTCAGGCTGTATTACGAATAAATATACCTGCATTCTGGACAAGAAAAAAAAAAGCTGGTTCCAAAGAAATTGGGTAAGGAATGGTCCCATGATGGAGTGTTTCGCCTAAATTTTTTATATTAGGCTGATAAGCATATATAATAAATCTCTAAATGATATAACGTTTGCTGTTGGATAAGGTAGTTAATAAGGAGGGGGCAGGTGAGGATAGATTTGGAATTCGGTATGTTTGTTGCGATAATTATTGATGCACTGGTTATTTGTATATATAAGCAGATCAGTCAAAAAGTTAGTTGCATTCTTGAATAAAACAAAACAGGGTTGAGAAGAATTATAGAACAATGTTTTACTTACAAGGGAACCCCTTTCGCTGTTCACTGCACTTTGAGATCAGACCTATGGGAGATGATAGTGCTTGACTTCCTGATCATGAATATGTAATCATTTGTCTGCTAAAATGATATGACAATTTTTTATGAATATTTGAAATCCAAAAATGACACTTTTTTCGCCGGGTTTGATATTTTTTAATCGCACTGTATGTGAGCAAAAACAGGTTTGAAGTCGGTAAGATTATGAAGGATCATCGTATTTAACGGATAAAAATAAAAAATTATGTCTCAGCTAATTTAAACAGTATAAAAAAATTAATATGAAAAATGAACTTTTAGCATAGATATTTGGCGAATTTGGCGACAATTTTGAAGAGTTGGCGGGACATTTAAGTTTCGCATTCCACTAGCTATATAAACTCGTCCGCAAGTGTAACGTCAATATAGTTGTACGAGTTTCCGATTGTGAGAAAATGAAAAATATAGTGAACATAATTCAATCCGTTTTGAATTTGGTCGTTAATAAATACGACACGCTTCCGTCGTTAATAACTGACCAAGAACTTAAGGAAAGTCGGGAAGTATTGTCGAAAATCGAAAACATAATTTTTAATAACAATGTCAGTGAAAATATCAGTTTAGATTTTGAAGACAATTGTGATTTCCGTATCGACGAAGAAAGTGATATTAGTATAGTCGGTGACGAATATTATAACTGTACTGTAAAGGGCGATCAATTGGCAAATGAATTCAGTTTAGAAAATATGCAAACAATTGTTCAGTATTTTGACAGTTGTAAAAAAAATAAATTCCAGAAAACAAACAGGAGATATCCAACAGTAAAATACCCTACTTATATTTCGAGGTTTAGAAAATATATATCAAATATGGGCACAAATATAGAAAAGTATAAAATAATAAAAAATGAAATGTTAGCCAGATTTACAAAAGCTAGGGAAAATTATTTACCTGTTCATGATATAGATTTGAAAAGATGGGCGATCCTGAAATCCCAAGAGTTAGGATTTGAGGATTTTAAATGTTCCGATAATTTTATAGATAATTTTAAGAGCCAAAACAAAATAGTTGCGCGGAAAGTAACAAAATATATCACTCAAATATACACCCAGAATATGGGTAATATAGAAGATAGTGCCATAGAATTTATTTTGATAACGAGAAATATTACTGCTAATATTATCCCCCAACAAATTTTTAACTCTGATCAAAGTGGTTTTAATTATTTTCTTCCAAATTAAAGGCAGCTATCGCATAAAGGTGAAAAACAGACATTTTCTTT
Source organism: Dysdera silvatica (assembly GCA_006491805.2). Taxonomy (NCBI): domain Eukaryota; kingdom Metazoa; phylum Arthropoda; class Arachnida; order Araneae; family Dysderidae; genus Dysdera; species Dysdera silvatica. The sequence continues at coordinate 59,345,574 of QLNU02015359.1, read as the reverse complement.
AATAGGGTCTGATTTTGGCAGAACACATTCATATACAATAATGACAATAATACCAATGAATGGGGAACTGACAGGGAAAATGTTACTTCGTTTAAGAGAAGCTGCGGGAAGATTTGGCTTGATTGTCAAAAAGAATTTATTTCAACCTCCAAACTTATATATTACATGCTCCAAGTCGGGAAAAATGGACAAAATCAAAATGAGAAAGTGGGTAGAATGTTGTATGAAACCCATCATGTCTCCTCCTTCCTGCGTTTTACTAAGCTAATGGACAGGTAGTACAGACCCAAACACTTATTAAGATTTTCCGGAAAATTGTATATCCTTGCAAATACCCCCAAAACATCCCTCATACAATCGCTGGATGTTTATTTCTTTCGACAAAATAAAAAATTTGTAAAAAAAATAACCAATAGAATAGCAATCGATGAAATGGATATTGACATACGACATCGAAATGAGATAATAAAAATGCATTCTTTGGTTCACAATCAATTACAGTCTAAAAAATATCGCCCTACGTTACAATATGCTTGGTTTAGGTGCTGTTATAGCGATCATGATCCCGGAAAATGCAAAAATGTTGAGGAAATTTCTTTTGAAATTGAATACAACAATTGTAGCCGAGATAATTGCAAAAATCTGTCATTCTTAAAATGTGCCCACTGTGATCAATTGCTTTGCTTCACTCTTTTCTTTTTTTGTACTGTATCACTTTTACGACATTCCTGAGATGTACACAGTTTAATTTTTCTCATTTTTAAATAAAGAGCATAATTCAACAATTAATCCACAATTTATGGTTACATAACTTCATGAAATAAAGTACATTTCATGAAATTTTGTTCACATTTTTTCTAATTACAATAAATGCATTTTCAAATAGCCTACTATTAAGTTTTGTTCACAATTTTTTTAAATTCCATGGTTGCAACAGCATGTGATATGCAATGACCACATCCAGGTTGCCTAAATATAGCAACTTTTCATTATTCATACACGTCATTTATTCATACCTCGCATACATCCATGTATTTCATTTATTCATACTTATGTATGTATGCATGCTTATATGTATTCATGTGCTTCTTTTCCTTATGAGATAATATTTTGGAAAAAGAAATGTAGAAGAAACTTGACATGGGCTGCGGTAATACGAAATAACTACTTCAAACGACAATCTGGCGTAGCCTCCAGAATTTTCGCCAAATATCTACGCTAAAAATTCATTTTTCATATTAATTTTTTTACACGGTTTGGATTAGTTGAGACATAATTTTTGTTTTATCCGTTAAATACGATGATCCTTCATAATTTTAGAGACTTCAAACCTGTTTTTGCTCACATACAGTGCGATTAAAAAATATCAAACCTGGCGAAAAAAGTAATTTTTGGACTTCAAATATTCATAAAAAATTGTCATATCATTTTAGCAGACAAATGATTACATACTTGTGATTAGGAAGTCAAGCACTATCATCTCCTGTAGGTCTGATCTCAAAGTTCAGTGAACAGCGAAAGGGATTCCCTTGTTAGATAAAAGTACCATACAAAAACTACTCTCCAACGTAAAAAAAAAAAATTAAAACAGAATAATTCATCTCTTCCATACTATCTCATTGTAACTATAGAGAATGCATATTTAATATAAGAATTATTATAAATACGGAGTATATAGACATACTGAAACAAGTCCTTTTCTAAAATGTCCAACATGCTTTTAAGTTGGCAGAAAATGAGGGCCCTGTGTTGGTTAACCACTGGCGCGGTTTCATTTTGATTATTTGAGGTACCTGAAGGTAATGTTCCTATTCCACAATCTTGTAACAATTGCCTAAAAAAAAGAGTTTATGTACTTAGTTCTGGCAATAATTTACTCCTTATTCAAAAGTTATGCATAAGAAAAAGTTTCAAATCCAAATAGATCAGAATCTTTAAATTTATAGGTCAATCTATAATTAAAATCTATGGCTAACCCCATAGTTTAAACCTGTATCTATTCAAATTTATAAATAAACCTATAATTCGAATCACTGGATGAGTACAAGTCTAAATTTAATTGTTTAAAACTACAGACAAATCAATAATCCATATTCGTGGAGATATATATATATTCAATTTGAATTTGCTCATATATATACACACATGTGTCTGTAGATCAAATTTTCAGGTAAATTTGTGGTTTCAATCCACAGATATGTGTATAATCTAAATTTATTTTTAAGTCTATAATTCAAATGTACAGATAATTCCAACTTATAAATATGTCCATAATCAAAACGCATGGATATATGGGATATACGCAGGCTCATAAAATAAAATCTTCAGCTGACTATATAATTCAGATAAAGTCTATAGTTCATACTTCTTGATAAAGTCTATGATTCAGGTTCATTGATAAACTTCATAATTCACATTTATAGCAAGGTCTATAGTTGAAATATATCACATCGACAGTTTAGATTTACTGATAAGAAAAAGAAAGTGCCATACTTAAGGGCACATAACTTGGTTGCGTGTTGAACGTCCTGTAGATTTGTATTTTGTTTCTTCAACTCAGCAGCAATACTTTCATATTCTGGATGTTTTGGTGTGAGAACCAGTTTGGGATGGTTACAAACTTTACGCAAGTATTGTAAAGCCTATGTGAATAAAGAAAATAGTCTATAAACAACTTAAATAAACAAAATAGTCCACAATCAACTTGAATAAACAAAATAGTTTACAAGGAACTCGAATACATAAAATAGTCTACAAACAACAAAAGTGAATAAACAAACAGTCCCAAATCCCAATTCAAAGGACACCATAAACAAAAAAAAATTCTTTATGTAAGAGAGATCTTGATTGTTTGACATAAATTTTAAATATAAGTAGTCCTCGTTTTTACGTAGCTTTACTTTATGTCATTTTGTTTTCGTGTCTTTAGGGATTCCCCCACAATCCGTGGCTTCATCTGCACTTTCATGTTCTTTTTCATAAACAATAAGTTTTTGTTTCAACACTTTTTAACATACAACGTCATACACATTCGTAATTCCGTTTTAATAAAACTACTAATATGCACTTACACACATCAAAATTAAATTTCCCACAGAATGATTTAATTTAAAGCTTCATGGTATTTGTTTAACCCTTTCACGACTAAGGGAAACATTTTCCCCCATTTTAAAATTGGTGATTGTCATATTTAATTATAACTTTATCTGGATTTTTTATATAGAAAGTTAAAATAGAAGGTATACTGAACGCAATTACGTAAACGGGAATGTTTTAAAAAAACAAACAAACCAGAACTGTTAAATCAATTAGGGCGAATGATAAAACATTCACGGGTTGTACTCTGTTATTATTTCAGCTTATTGTGTTGTGTAATAATACATTACTGTGTTTTCTCACACGTTTTATGTTATTCAGTAAGTATAATTTTGTGCAATTATAAAGTATATTTGAACAAATGAAAACAAATGCCTGATAATGACAAATAATTCCCATAAAATTCCAAAAAAACTACACATTATGTATTTTTCTTACGATTTTTATTTATTTTACGTCTAAACAAACTGAAATAAACAGTTACAAACTAATATTTACTCTTAGCAACCTCATGGTCCTGTAAGATGCATATGTTAATACCAGATTTATGTTATATCCCCAAGAAACGAAACATGGTATCAAAATAGGGGAGCTATGGTACTGTGGATTTCTCTATTAAAAAAAATCGGACTTTTTACCTGAAACACGTGAGAAGTGCCTTGATTACTGCCAGATGTCTCCCCGCCACATAGACTGTCTTCCACTGTTTGCTTGACTCTACTTTTGGCAAAGTCTTCATATAACTGAACCTAAAAAAAAAAGTTTTCGTATTCACAACTCCGAAATAACAGAGGCAGAATGCCCTTGCATTATCTCATATGGCCATGACCTCATAACTAACCTTTCTCTCAAATCAGAGGAGGAGGGGAGGTTTGGCTGTGTTTTACAATGCAAGGACAACTAGAAAAATAACAGTTTATTCCTGAGTAAATTTGTATCAGAGGAGAGAGAGGGGGTGACAAATGTTAAGAAAGCCCAGATCTTTCAAGGACTAATGCCAGATGGAATATGATTGCATAAAATGAGAGTGAAAATTTCCAGGGAAGAAATAGAAAGCAATAACAAACTCTCCTTTACGGTACACTGGAAGTTTACTATTACGTTATATGATTGTTGAATATATAAGAAAAAGTTCACAAGCGTTACTCTCGTTATACAATTTACAAAATGGCACACATTTAAGATGGCACAAGTTTACGGCAACACACAAAAACCTTGTCCCACTAATGAAGTTATAATAATGGCATTTATTTCATGTATTTTTATGATGCAACGACATATGTCGTACTGCGCCAAACAAGGTGAGACCATACATGCAGTTTTAATATGACGATAAATTAAAACTAAAATGATAAAAATGTATTAAACGTAGCAAAACAAAACGATAAAATTAAATGTGACGGTAAAAGCCAATATAAGATAAAAATTTAAAAATTAGTTCACGATTAAAAAAAATCACATAAAACGGCACGAAGGGTAAAATTATTTTGGTTAAAAGCTAATGAACGTTGTTGGTTAAAATTGGGGCAAATACATAGAACGTGCAAAATATTTAATGGTTCACCACATGTGGCACACAATGGAGCATCTTCTTCCTTTACGAGATGTTGATGGGAGAAGTGTGTGTGCGCGATGTGAAGTCTAGCCAGAGCACCCTCTCATCGACGGTCGCTCCTATAGCTAGACTGCCATATCCCAATTTGTGGTTTGATGAGGTGTAATTTATTACACAATTGCTCGTCCTATTCCAAATGCCATTTTTGTACAGATGGGATTAGATACGGGTGTTTAAAATCTGAAAATGGAAAGGTCACTCGCACACTCAGGTTCTGCAGTTACTGTTTTCGCAGCAATGTCAGCCTGTTCATTGCCGGCGATACCAACGTGGCTTGGAACTCAATGGAATTTCACAATATACTGTGTGTTACTTATATTCACAAATTGTTTGTGAACTCATGGATTACAGTGTGGTGTGAGGTGTTGAATGAAGTCAGGCTTTGCAGAACGCTGAGTGAATCTGTTTTGATTTTTTTGTTTGTTTTGTGGTTTTACGGCTCAAAGACTACAATGGTCATGCTGCGCCGGGACCTACTGTTTTCCGAGGAATCCGAACCTCTTATGGCCTAGGGAACCAAACCCCGGACTACAGTGAGCAGTGCGATCTTTTTATGAGATCTCTGAGTAAGCGTTCTTTGTACACTGTTGGGAGTCGAACCCGGATTAACGGCGCACTAGGCGAACGCGTTACCACACTGCGCCACCGCAGGGCCGAGTGAATCTGTACAGGTGACAGTTGGAGATGAGGAATTATCCAAGATGTATTGTAGAGCTAACCCAGTGGCATGGATTAATAGTGATAGAAAGGTAGTGCCATAGTGGTTAAGAAGATGAAACTAGCGACTATCGAATACACCAGAAAAAGTCTATGCACATTACTCAATGTGAAAGGAAACTTACGTCGATATTCACGGATTACTCGACAACGAAATTACACACTTAAGATGTCACTTCTTCATGTTTTATGGCACAAGGGCATTAAAATTCATGCAGCTCCAGGACCTACAGTTTTCCAAGGAATCTGAACCCCTTAAGGTCTAGGGAACTAACCCCTAGACCACAGTGAGCAATTAATCAGTAGGCATTTATTTATTCTGGAGGCGGGGGACATCGTTTGGAGTTGATAAATGGCACCTAAATAAATTACATGCTAGGCGAACAGGTTACCACAGTGCTTAAATTGCCACAAGTTAAGTTAAATTCAAGCTAATGGCACCCTGTGCCATAACCTAGTTTTCACAGGAATCTAAGCAACTACTGCCTATGGAATAAAATCCCAAAATACAGAGTGGCAGGAAAAAAATGGCAAGTATACAGATTCTGATTTTCTGCACAGCCAACGAAAGTGTCCATGCAACCGTACAGCTAGAGAGAGAGGAAAGGAATATCTTCACTTACGAAAGGGAGTTGTATTCGTAAAAAATAAATTGAAACATGTTTCGACAAGTCCGATCTAGTTAAAACAAGGAATTTTGAGTTATAAACCTCAAAACTAAAGGTTATGGCCATAAACTGACTTTTTAAACCTGACTGTGGTCATACTTCAAATGGTTAGATAAATGTCAGCATTAAATCCTTCAGACCCAGCATGTGTTGTTCATGCTTACGAACAGGAAAGATTTTTCTGAAAGGGATAATAAAATACCCCGAATGATACAGATTACAAAAGCAAAAGAAGGAAATACAAAGTATATTTCGTTTGCATCCTTCGCGCTCATAGCAACTAATTCTGGATCGAGTGCAGGGAAGAAACAGGTGTACTGAAGTATGAGGGCGAAAGCACAAGTTTAAAAAACTGACACTTAAAAAATTTGGATTGAGCTCACAAGTGCACAACTTGGCCTTTAACGACCTTCATAGATAAGATAAAGATCCCAGTTTGAACCCAAAATCAAGTCCATTGTGAGCTACCAAAATTTTAACGATTGGATTCGCTGAACTGCGAAATAAATTTCAACACTGTCCACTTAAAGAGTCCAAGAAGGTGAATCAATTCATACTTTAATAACTTGTTTTTAAATTTCCAAAGATACTTTAACAACCAGCTAGTCAATTAGTTGTATTTTTATAGCGCAAGGGGAATTCTGGACCAAACAAGATAACCGGCTAGTGTGAACCAGGTTCGCTCACAATTGATGGCGCAGTATAGCCCAGATGCTCTTGCGCCATAAAAAAGCCAAACAATCAATCAATCACTGACAATTGAATGCGCATGAAAAAAAAGCCCTTCCATTCGCAAACATTGTTCATTTGTGTTTTATGATGCAAGAACAGGTGGGATAACATTGCACCAGAGCTTACAATTTTCCAAGGTATCCAAACCACTTCTGCTTCAGAAACTAAAATTCTGCACAGGTGGGAGAAAAATGGCATGCATTCTATAATATCGTTGGAACCAAACTCAGGTTGGTGGCACAATAGATCAATATATATCACTATGCCATTAAATGGCATCTTCAAGCGGGTTGAAGTAAATGAAGGTAACATTTGAGGATTATCAGTGCAGCATTACAATTTGACCATGCCATTACGGCATGGTAAGAAGGAAGTTGCGGAATTCGTGAGTAGACCAAGCTTCGAATTAAGCAGTTGATAAACTAATGATTGGCATTTAAAACATACACTTTAAAAATGGTTTAAAATTTGAAAAATAAAAGGGTGATACCTGCAATGCACTGAGCTCGCAGTAATAGTCTTGAATAATTTTCGGTGGAAGGTCCTGTAAAACGTCTTCCTTCATCCTTCTCAGGAGAAAGGGCAAGGCTTGCCGATGGAGGGCTTCCATGGCTAAGACACCTACCCAAAAAAATTCATTAGTACTCCAAAAACTAATTAGAAAAATTTACCTTGCTAAATTTATCTGTGGATAAAGATATTACTACAAATGCATCCTCTAATAAATGATGATACATTTAAAAAAAGCTAGCTAAATCAGGGATTTAGTTTGGACCCCTGATATGAGGTGACACTCTTAGCCATCCATTCACTACAATGGGTTTTACAATACAATAAAATGGAGCAGAGGTGAGGAACCATTCTATATTGTAAGCAAATGCAGACACGGGAAGGGGGTCACAGGGTCATGACTTTCCAAAAAGGTATTTTTTTTACTGTAAAAATTCCAACTTTCATGATAAATGAAGGGTGTTATTCCAAGACCATGGCAAATTCTGTCCTTGATCCCCTCCAATGAAGATCTGTGTCCACCCTTGGTTGTAAGGCCACATAACGTTAATTGTAATCTAATTTACTTGTATGTTTTAATTACATATTAATTATTTATTTAATTAAATTAATTATTTATTTAATTTAGTAAATCACTGAGGTGTATTTTGTTGAATCTTCATTTATTCTTTCGTATTTTAAACACTTGCAGTTAAAAAAAAAAATTAATAAAAATAAAAGGATTTGTTCGACAAAAATTTTATTATTCATTCAAACGGTCACATTCTGATGGCTTAAAAAGCTGCAGATTTCCCACCCCTAATTATTAGACATGAGAAGTGTAAAAAACAGTACAATATTACATAGAATATGTTAGAGATTGGTACTGATGTTGGCAGTGGAATTTGAAATGTTACGTAGACACTGTCTATATTTTTATTCAAGTAATTTTCATCGTAGCCGATGATGTGGTTAAATGATCAAATGCTTACAAATAAAGCAATGAAAAATGACAGCTGTAGCTTAATAGGTGAAGCACTCAACTGACAATCAAGAGGATGTGGGTTTGACTCCCACCATACGCCGAATAATCATTCTTTTCTTTACAAGCATTTGAACATCTAATATGTCGATACGTTTCCAGAGTCATTAGGCTTTGTCAAAAGTCAACTGTAGTAAACTTTAATTGAACATATGGTGTTTCCATTTCACGCTGATGTTGGTTATTTGGCAACAGTACCACACACCGACGAAAAACATGTTGAAAGCCAGAAGACATTAAGGGCAGTTTTGAAAAGGGAGTGATTGTTAGTGTATTGAGTTGCATATGGTCCTCCTAATATTACTGAAGGTCATTAACACAGTTGTTAGAACGTTCACAAATATGACTTCTGTCTTTTGGGGGGCATGGACAGCAAGCGCCATGCTGCATTGGGACATACAGGCTTCCAAGGTATCCCTGCACAACGATGGGTTAAAAAAAGCAGCATATCTCCCATACCATTGAGAGTTAAACCAACATTGATTACATGATAGACAAATACGTTATTATCACTATTCCACCAGGGGGCCTAGATGTTACCAAGGAATCCTAACCTCTCAAAATCTGGGGAACCAACTACCGAACCTTAGTCGATGAGCATTTTCTCTTTCTTCGGTAAGCCTCCACCATTTGGAGCCCAACCCAGATTAATGGCACAAGTTAGGTAAATTTGTTACCACAGCACCACCACATGGCCTACCTGCATGCAGTTCATATACCATTAGTGGGCTGATACACGATTGACGGTACATGAGTTGGTGTACCACAATGTACACTTTCACCATGAAGGAGCACTTTGAACGAAGTTTAACATACTTTACACTTGCAAATAGTACAATTGCCTATCTTGCCTCTGAAACTCACCCAATTCTTGTTCTTTAGACGATGCTTTGGCATCCCGACTGAGCAATATGGGTTTACTATAGCGGGCAGTAAATTGCTTTTCAGTGCCCAAGAAGCCTGGAATCAGGAAATCAAAGAGAGACCAGAGTTCTAGCACATTGTTCTGAATGGGCGTACCAGTCAAAATGAGCCGATGGTTGGCAGTTAACTGTTTAATTGCTCTCGAAAGCTATAAATAAATGGTAAAAAAAAAACCCTTCATCAAAAAACTAGCACTTAAAATTCATTCCTGCATTTTACCGAGATCTGATAGAAGTTTCTTACCTTGGTTTTGCCATTTTTGATGATATGTCCTTCATCCAGAATGCAATAATTCCATCGAATGGAACCAAAAAAATCAATGTCATTTCGCACAATATCATAAGAAGCGATGATCAAGTTATGTTTTTTAGCTCTGGAACGCAACCTGGAAAAGAAAGTTCAATAAATAATTTGGCAAAACTGCATTATCCAAAACCATAATTTCAGCTTTGGACACAATGACTGGGCGGGATCATTTGGTGGCAATTTTGGTGATGGCTACACACAATACATTTTGACCAATACTTTATACGAATGCACCATTATGTATTAAACACAACTTACAATAACGTAAGACACTTATGCACTGAACTCGCATTCTTACGAACCTTCAACATAGAAACTGCTTATTTTTACAAACTATTACATTGATCCCGAAAAGTATCCCATAGAAGTTATTTCTCATTTGTGAACTTCAAGTTTTCGATTTTTTTTTAAGAAAGTCTGCACGAGTTTATAAATTCAAGACGTAACTGTACACATATTTCGTATGTTTGTACTTTGCGTCGCAAGATTGCATTATAGTCATCTGGAACAAAATCAAGAGCATGACATGACTTCTGAACCACGTTACATTTATGCACAACCAAGTTCAATGGAATTCAAACACTACTCAGATCTAAAAGTGGAAGATATAAGCATTATATATATATGTGTGTGCAGGGGGCATAAGCGTATGCAGAAAGTTCATGGGCGAAGGGTTACAGAACTGCAATGCCATATATTCATATGTATATATACAAAATTGCATCGCAAGATGGGGAGTTAAGGACCCCTTGCACATATCAGTGATGGATGCGCAGAGAAGTATGAGTACACATCACACACATATATGCACAAATGTACATAGAGTGCAGTACAGCCGGTGAAACAAAAATCTGAACACCCGTTAGCTATTCATGCAATAATTGTGCTACAGAAAAATTCAAAGGTTCCAATAGTTAGTGAACAATGAAATCTACCAATTCATGTGCACAAAATTTGCATAAGGGACCGTCTCCATATTTAAACTTGCAGAAACTTTGAAAATTCCAATGGCAACACCAAAATTTGATACCATAATCGGATTCTAGACTATTTAATGACGCTAATTTAAACTTTTGGCATCATTCTATTAAAACTCGAGATATTCCAGAGCATACCTAAGAGGCTTCCACCACGTTAAGAAAATGAACTTGCAGGTTGGGAATTCAATTTTCTGATCATATCTGTTAAAATCAAAAAGTTGGGATACCCGTCGACTTTCCTTCTTATCTTTCTCTCACTGATTAAATTTACCGATGTGCCTGATAAATTACGATCAAGAAATGTCAATCGACAACAGTTTTAAAGCATAAAGTAACTTTTTTTTTTACTTTTTGTAACTATATGATGCCCCTTAAACCCTTTAACTAATATTAACCTTTAGGTAACGGCAAGTATGGGGAATGAATTAGCCTTCCGCACGGCTGAAATACACGTGAATGCCTCCCTCCCTCTCTTGTACCTTTTCTCGAGTCAGCGTCACGACGTGAGGTCATTTAAAAATTTTAGCAAAATGGTTGCCGATACTTCTGCCTTTCTAAACCTATTTATTCCCTGAAATTCTCATCGTTCTTTATGCCGATGCAAAATCCACCCCCATGGATATTAGAATTATGGGTATTTGTAAATAGATGCCACTGGAGGGGAAAAGCAGTATGGTCACTGTATGGTACATACAGGGTTTGTCCCAAAAGTTCCCGGAATGATTTTTTTTTAAATCATTTATTCAATATCAGTTTACAATCTTTTCAGAACTTTTCGAAGTATTCTCCCCCTGCTTCAATACACCGTTGCCAACGCTTCACTCAATCATTGAAGGCGCCCTGGATGTCGTCAACGGGAATCTCCTTCAGTGAGGTCGTCGCGGCTGCTTTTACCGCCTCCAGCGTCCCATGCCGAGTTCCTTTCAGGGTTCTTTTGATCCTTGGGAACAAAAAGAAATCTGCTGGTGCCAGATCGGGGCTGTATGGCATCTGGGGCAGCATTGCCACACCCATTTTGGCCAGCAACTTGGAGACAATGAGCGCGGTGTGGGTTGACGCGTTGTCATGGTGCAAGATCCAATTGTCGCGAATTTCCTTTCGGACGCGTCGAACCCTGTTGCGCAACCGTTTGAGCACTTCACAGTAAAACTCCTTGTTGACTGTTTGTCCTTGTGGCACGAATTCACTGTGAACCACACCTTTTCTGTCAAAAAACACAATGAGCATTGCCTTGATTCGCGATTTGCTCATCCTTGCTTTTTTCGGGCGAGGAGACTCCTTGGTGTGCCACTCGCTGCTCTGGCGCTTTGATTCGGGATCGTACTGAAAAATCCACGTCTCGTCCCCTGTGATCACTCTGTCCAAAAATTCTGGGTCCGTTTCGTAGCGTTCATGCAATTCCTGGCACTTCAACAAACGCTGCTCCTTCATCTCACTCGTCAGGACTTTTGGCACCATTTTCGAGCAGACTTTCCTCATTTGAAGATCCTCCGTTAAAATGCGATGAACGATTGTTTTGGGTATTCCACACTCCTCTGCAATCACCCGAACACTTAATCGTCGGTCATTGTCCAAAACTTGACGCACTTTTTGCACCGAGTCGTCCGTTTGTGATGTCGACGGGCGTCCAGAGCGGTCGTCGTCGTTGACGGACTCCCGACCTTCCCGGAACCGCTTGTGCCACATGAAAGTTTGGCTTTTTTTCATCGCCCCGTCACCGTAGGCTTTCCGAAGCATTTCGAGCGTCTCCGCCCCGTTTTTACCCAGTTTCACACAAAATTTGATTGCATAACGCTGCTCCAAAAACTGGTCCATTTTTTGATCGACGAGGGTGCAGTAGATACCTCTGCGCGGAGCGTGACCCTGCCTCAACAACTGCCCGCAGGCGACTGATACCGGTCTCGTTTCCAAGCTCAGATCCCCCACCAACTTCTCCGCCCCGTCAGCCAGCGTTGCCAACTACAAAAAATCATTCCGGGAACTTCTGGGACAAACCCTGTACATGTCCCAAGAGTCGGAAACTTCGAGTGATAATTTCATGGGACAAATGCTGTCCTGCCGTCACCAAAAGAGGTTAATTAAAAAACTACTAATTGGATTGCGCTGAAATGTCTGTACAGTAGGTAAAAAACCGTAAGGTTTCAATACCCGTCAGGAAATTGATATGTTTCTATTCATATTTTTAATGAATATGATTTTTATAATTTATAATTCATATTATAGATATTATTTTAAAAATGAAACGCAGCATAAATTTTGTTTGGTTTGTTAAACTTAAACGCAATAAAAAATATTGAAGAAATAGGAATATTTTGTGAGACACTGGTAAAAATACCATGAAATACTTTAACATTATGAGCTCAATATTTCTAATATTCAAAACTCAAACCCTTGAACCAAATGTATTGAAATTTAGTATTAGAGTTTGTTTTTTTAATTTCAGATTAGAAATATTTCATCAAAACCAGTTGTTGCCATCGGAATTTCCAAAGTTGCTGCCGGTTTTAATATGAAAGTGGCCCCTTATGCAAGTTTTATGCACATGGATTGCTATATTTCATTATTCCCTATAGATTGGCAGGCACCTTTGAATTTTTTGTAGCATAATTAATGCATGAATGGCAAATAGGTGTTCAGATTTTTTTTTCTCCGGCTGTACCATCAGACTTCATGAGTTAATTTACTGTTAGCACACATTCACAAACTG
>QLNU02015359.1:59310763-59326800 GCA_006491805.2 Dysdera silvatica | reverse complement strand
CTACAAGTCCACAACAAAGCTTTTTACGTACCATGTAACACCTCATTAAACACATTCATGTGTACAAAATCCTGATGTTAAAATTTAAACTGTTCATTAATCATAAATGAAAAACACCCCAACATGTAAACGCTACAATTTTCATTATGGTAGTTTTATCCCAAGTCATATAATGGAACAGACGGTGTAATAATGATTTCTTAACCACCATAGATTCACATACATGTCAGTAGAGACCACTCGAAATGCACTTGGAAAAACAGTTCCACTCACATGCACATCATATATATAAGAACAGCACACACATATATGCAGTATATACTATGCATGTACTATATATACTGAATATATATACGGAGTAATATACATATATGCAGTATACTCATTCATATAACTGCCTGCAAAACATTTACACTGATAGGTATTAATTCTATTTCTTTTCTAAACAATTCTCATGAGAAAGACAATACTTGAGTATGCGTAATCCAAATGCTTGGGCCCACGAACATTCCAGATTTTGCAGTATACAATACGGGGGCTCCCACCGACCATGGAGAAGAAAATTCTTCAGATTTTTCCACGAAACTTTTCCAGGTTTTCCCCCTGAAAATTCTTCAGGTTTTTCCATGAAACTTTTCCAGGTTTTCACCCTGGAAATTTTTCAGGTTTTTCCCTGACTTTTCTGACAAAATTCCCTGATCAATTGCAAATGAAACTTTGAACTGCACTTTAAGGAAAAATAGCTTCACATTTGCTTGAAACTTAACAATCCAGAACAGAAATTAGGATGCCTTTCCCAAATTTTAAGGAAAGTCAAAAAGCGACCCGACCTAAACTACAAATCACATGGTTTATATATAACCCTGCACAGTAAGTCGCAGTCCCATCCCACAGAGCTACCTGCTATCAGAGATAGAAGAAATGGAGAAGGAGATAATGCGGTTACAAATTTTGGAACATTTCACATACACAAACCCACATTCATTTCCTTAGACAAAAATCATGATGACAACACTGACTGAAAACACATATGATAATATGACTAAAATCATGTATATAATGTTAATTGTAAAATGGAAAGTATCATACTAACATCGTAGTGAGAGCCATTTGGTCATGACTGGACTGGCCAACGTTCTGTAAAAGTGATTTTCGCTTTTCTTCCATGTTCTGTAATAAAACAAAGCAGTCTTGTACATTTGGTGGTACATACCTTGCTTCACATTTACAAACATGTATGAATAGTTATTACAATCTATAAGTAATTTTTTTCCGACTGGAGATGCAATATTAGTCATGTTTTTGCTTTTCAAACATTTCGGTGTACATTCATTTTCAAACCCTTATTGATGCTTCACTGACACAAGTAAAGTCTGTTTTTCACTTCTTGGGAGTGCATAATGAAACAAATGGCTTAACTTCCAAACCATGGTATATTTATATGCAGCTGAACTGACAAATGAAACTCAACCCACTAAGCGCATGGTTATAAGGACTAAAAGGTACTCACCACCTGTAGTACCCTGCAATCTCCAATTTCTCGAGCCAGAGTATTTATAAGTATTCAAGTCACTCAAAGCAAGAGTATCTAGAATCACTTAATTGGAACATTATACATATTCACATTAAGTCCCAGAGTATGTCTACAGTCACATTGATTTACAATCATTGAAGTCACAATATATATGCAGTCACGGAGGTCAGTAAAGTACCAATAGTCACAAAGTTATTTCCATACCTCTATAGTTACATCCCACAAATATTTACAGTCAAGACAGAGCATCAAGAATTTAATAAGGATCCCAAAGGGATCAAAACTTAAATTAAAAAATATGGAAATAATATCTTATGCCAGTTTTGAAATGCTTGAAAGCAAATATAAGATTATTGGTAATTTAATGTCTGGTTGAATTCCATTCTGGAATATTCTAAGCAGAAATATTACCTGTTATTAGCATAATTTGAATTATCTACTATTAATAATTAATCCACTAATTACTTCTACTTCTTTGGGCCTTAGTTTCACTGATCCTCGAATTGACGGATAGACGTCAGTAACCAGGTGTGTGATTTGCTCAAAAGTAAACACAGACCTAGAAAATACAAAAAGCCTCAAACTTAGTTTCGCGATAAACTAATTGCCATTTAAAAAAAAAGTTCAGAAAGAAATATACGAACCCAGAAGAGTAAAGGGAATCGAGCGAGAATTTATAATGCTTCAGAAACGCAATGAAGTCTTGACACTCTTGTTGTACCTTGGTGAACGTGACAGCTATTTCGTCATAGTAGATGCTCTCATTCAAACACTGCAGACATCGTTCCTTAACCGACAGTGGACAACAATTGGTCTAAAATGAAAGGAGGACATTTTTAAAGCAGCATCATTTCGTCAACACAACGCCAGAACCATGTACTTACTTGTAAATTCTACAACACTGCTATGGGTGGTTTGGGAAGGGACTAATGGCATAATGTGCCCTCTGAACCACAATGCATTTTACATACAACGAAACTTAGTAGAAGGTGCACACAACCTAACGAGCCCAAAGCTATTTCCCCATTTATGTTATTACAGAACTTTAAATGCAATGCTATTACTATTCAATGTATGGGTGAAACACTGTCGTCCTATTGATGTTTGACATTAAATAGCTTCAATTTAAGCAGGGTCCGTAAGTTCGGATCTTCAGTTGAGTGCTACTTGTATTTAAAACTTTCTTCTCAGGATCTCTAATTGATCTGTTTGCATTTTATGAAAACCCAAGGTAACATTTTTATAAGCTTCATTAAAAAAAAAAAAAAATCCTATACCCACCACTGGTTTGTTTTTCAGCCAATAACAAATAAGTAAATGTTCATTGGAAAAACAACCATAGTAGTGACAACCATGTGTGACAGATATCTCTCTAAAGCTAACAGAACATATATAGAAAAAACCTTTAATGAGCGCCCCCTAGATATGGTCACCCCATTTTTAAGGTGAAATAAAAATTTCGCAGTAAGAACCCCTTCTTATTAATATTCCCATTTTTTACAGACAAATTTTTCTATGCTGTGGATGTTTGCTAATGAGGGATTTTACTGTGTGTGTGTGTATATATATATATATATATATATATTAAGTCTACCGGAAAGTTCTTTCCGTTAGGGAAGCGAAAGAAAATAATGAATTTTTCATACCTTTGATAATATTTATTGTAGAATATAATTTCTGTCATTACTTATGACCTCTTGCAAGCGTGATGGCAATTTGTAAATACCATTTTTTAAAAATGTCTTTACCTTAGAGGCGAAGAACTCAAGTAGTGCATGGCTGACAACTGCTTCAGTTTTGAATTTTTTCCCTACAAAAAATTTTGCAAGGAGAGTAACAAGTGATAATCGGAGGGTGCTAGGTCTGGGGAGTATGGTCAATGTGGCAAAATTTCCCAGCCTAGCTCTGCGAGTTTCTGACGAGTCGCCAAAGCAGCATGTGGTCTACCATTATCATGATGCAGTATGATGTGCTTCCTATTGAATATCACTGGCCTCTTTCCTTTGACTGCTTTGTTTAAACTATCTATTTGCTGACAATAACTTTACGAATTAAGCTTTTTGTTAGGTTCTAAAAAAAGCTTGTAATATATTGGTCCTTGGACATCCCACCATATACACAGCATTCTCATATTCAGGCTCAAGCCTGGTTTAAAGGTGGAAGGGGAAGGTTGTCTGGGCTCACAATATGCTCTTTTCCTAACAATGTTTTCTTAGTTAATCCACTTTTCATCACCAGTTATCATCTGGTCCAAGAAGGGTTTGTTTTTGTTCCGAGCAGGCAGAGATGTGCATATGGCGACTCGATCATGTAAATTTTTCTCACTTACCTCATGAGGCACCCATCTGGAATATTTATAGACCAATCCTAGTTTCCAAATATGGTCTGAAATGGTTTGTTGGGCTGAGCTAAGGTTTTGTTATCAAACTACATTTGATTGAAATCGCTTATAAATAAACTGTCATTTTAATATCTATATATACTGGCTCAGCCTATTTATTTACTGATGAAAAATGGAGTTATTATGGAATAGTTTGGATAATGATAATTCAAAGGATGAATATTAAGTAATAATGACGGCAACCATTAACCATAAACCCAATGATCATATTATTATTATATAATATATAATAATAATATGATTATTATTATGAATTATATAATATATTTATTTAGTATATAAAAACCCTATCAACAAACACCCCTTACGTACGATCAAGTAGATTTCCCCAACAAGGAACTCCTTTGCAATAAGACCCCTGTTTTAAGGACAATTTTTTCTGTCTGCTGAGTGTCTACTAATAAGGGTTTTTTACTATAATAGCTAATCATTGAAAGAAAATCTATGATATCGACCAAAACTACAGTAGAAAAATTAATTGCAACTATGGCACTCACATCATCGTTTTCTGCCCATTGACTTAACACAAGAGATATGGCAAATCGTTGATGTGCAGACTTGTTGTTCAAGTGAAACAACAAAAGCTTTTCGAAGGCATCAAGTGGTTTCTCCTCTTCGGGTGAAAAGCCATCATTGATAAATGTACATTTTGTGATGAGTGAACAGAGAACTCCGAGAAACCTTAAAAAAAAAAAAAAATCTACATCAGCAACTTGTGCCACAAATACTAGCCAAACGGTGGAAAGTACAGTATAAAATAGAGTTATCAAATACTGTCAAAAATAAGTGGTGTATATAACATTTTCTTGTGTTTCAAGAAAATTTTCATAGTAGCATCATATGTTCCCATGTAAAAAACAAAATACTAGTATTTATTAGACCAAGGGTGGAAAAGGGACATCCACAATTGCATTTCTAGATCCATCTCACTTTTTGATTTTTTTGTTTCACTTTAGTTTTAAAGCACAAGAACAGCAAAGGATATACTGCAACCAGGGCTGTCGCCAAAGGGTAGGTGCTGTGTGAGCCACATACTTTACAGAAATTTTGAAAAATACCGAGTATGCGCCACATGCTCTAAAGGAAGTTTTAAATGTGTGCTGGTTTTTGGGGCAACTTTCAACGAACTTCAGTCTTTTTTTTTTTCCTAGTCATTTACAAACTTGAATGGAAACAAATGAGGAAAACCCCCTGAACCCTCCAAATATCCTGCATACAACCAGAAGAGGAACAAAAAACTGGTGAAAGTGGCAACTGCCACTTTGTGCTTGGACGGAAGACCAGTCAAACGCCAGTCAGTGTGGCGCGGTGACATCACCAAGTTCATGCAATTTCAATATTCTTTAATTAAGACAGCACCGCATACTCTCAATAATTTTCTTCAGGACAGCCCTGGCCACAACAAGAATTTTCCAAGCAGTCCAAACCCTTGTTACCTATGAATTCGAACCTTGGACTATGATGAGTAGAAAAACAGCATGCTTTCTACATTTGCGTTGCAATTAAAGTCTAGGTAACACGATGATGAACCAACAGGTTATCGCAACACCTGTTGGTTTATCAGTACCTGCAGGGCAGGCACACTTTGGTTTTAATCCCCCCCTCCCCCACTCGTATGTAGAAATACTTACTTTGAAGCCATCATCTTTGCTCTAATGACATTTATTTCCCGATCCTTTGAAAGGTCACTTGAAGCTTCGTTTCCGCCAATGAAAAAATATTCCTGTATTTCTTTGTCCTGACCATCTGAAGAGGAAGATTTACGATTCCGTGTCATGTGCTTCTCCTGCAAAATTGAAAATAACTGCTATTGTTTGTACGATGTTTATCTGCAAATGAGACCAATTTTTATTTATATATAAATATCTCTTTCCATTTAAAATTTTTAATTAGAAATATATTGTTACACATTGGTGATCGTTTACAAAGTCAAAAATTGCTCTAATTTGTATGCAAAAATCAAAGTTGGCAGGTATGTGCATCATTGGCAGGTCAGTATGTGTTTACAAGGTTCAAATTTAAAAAACAAACCTAAGCTTTGGCAGGCAAGTATGTGTTTATGAGTTTAACATCTGTGCTTAAAAAAAATTGATGGGTGTGTGTTTATACAAAGTTGGAAACTTGCAACCTGCATAATGTTTAAGCCTCGCATGGCCTTTATAGAAAAATTATCCAAGGTGGCAGAAGCATATTCGTAATGCTCGAAAAGCGAAAATTACCTTTGGTTTACAACGAATATTTAACCATGCAGGATTACTCGAAGGATCTATAGGAACACTTGGTTGTTGCATGAGCATACACAGCCAATAACCAAGGAAGGGAAAAGTTGATGATAGGACACTCTGTACGGGCGAGTAATTCAACATATTTCTCCAAACCTAAATGAAGAAAAATAGGCAAGTACAATACACCTTTTCACATGCAAGTGCAGCTGGAAATTAATCCAAATAATTATAAATTTAATTATAAAAAGTTGACAAATTTGAACTTACCTCAAAAAGCAAATCATGTATTTCACAACGTGATTCAATCAAAACACGCTGATAGAGTAAACGTAAAGCAGTTGGCATTATTCTCAGAACCCATACGTCGCAGGCCTAAAAACACAGTGTTGCGTTTAAAAAAAAAATATATAAATAATATATATTGAATTACTATTTAAAAAATAAAAATTTGCTATTCACAGAAACTTTAATTCGAGTTTGAAAAGCACTGATAAAATGGTGATACACAATTTTATTAAAACAGCCAAACCCCTATTTTGCGAATTCCTTTATTCAGCAAATTTCAATATATTTTCCATTTAACAAAGTTTTTTAGTGTGATCATGGAACTTCGTTAAATGGATTCTTAACTGTATATTCACTTTTCCCTAGACAGAAAATCCAATTCCTGTATCTATATTCTGCAACCCCTATGTCTATACTACAATCCCAATATTTATATCTTACATAATCACAATGCTTATATTCAGTAATACCAATGTCTATATTCTGCAATCTCAATATTTATATCGCACAATTTCAATGTTCAAAAACCTTACCTGTGAACTTTTGCTTGATGTCAGAGTCACTAATGTCTGAAGAACTGATTTTCGGACACCTGAAGAATTATGTCCCAAAAATGGCCACAAACGAGGTATTAATTGGTCCAATGGAATCGGCGCTCTTTATAAGGAAAAAGAAAGGAATATTTCATTTAGATATCTCTATGTGGGTATGATACAATATTATGGGATTATGAGTGGCAAGAAAACTATTTACTTACGTTTGGGAACCATCAATCTGTGGGAATGACAAGAGTGAAGCCAACAACTCGAGTATGCTGCTTGTGGAGGCTGTTAGATCATCCAAGTCAAGCAGAGCATCCCACAATGAAGTGGTGATAGACAAGAGCTATAATAATTATCCTAGAATTAGTTAGCAAATCTGAAAATTATGTAATTCACAGACTAATACCCCTCAATTGCACAACATAAATTTAGAATAGTGGCATACAATCCCAAGTTCACGCCACACAATCCCAGAATTATGTCATATGAATTCAGCATTATGCTCTATAACTTTAAAGATCTCATGATATATTCCAAGAATTTTACTGCATAAATTCCAGGATTGTCGCATGTATAATAATTCCTCCCCCCCCCCGGTTTACCTTTTCCCCAACCAGTCTAGTACTTTTTGGCTATAAACAAAGGGAATGGAATAAGTAGAACAAATTTTTGATGAGTTTTCCCTGGTTCTGTTATAGTTAGCTAGGAGACAAATTTGGGAATGGTAAAGCTGAAAAATGTGACATATATATAAAATACATTAATACATTTAAATAACATCTCACCTTTACGGGTAAAACTGAAACAATAATATCTGTAACAGGCACCAAAGCAGATGCAGCAACAGCACTGACATCATCGACACTGTCCTGCAGACCTTTGCACACTGAGTCAAACACGAGAGGTATCAATATCCTTTGCATGTCCTGCGAGAAACCGTTATTCATTACAAGCATCTTGTCTATGATGAAAATAAAGTCAATAAAGGTTATTGTGGACCAATTGTACAAAGTCTGTTTATTAAAAGAAAAAAAAAGCCTCTGCTTTTTTAACAGGCTGGTTTTACAATTAACCTGCAACACATGCATAAAGGTTGGTCACAATTTCTTTAATCATGAATACTTTGTGAGTCCAATTGATATACCCTGTTGTGTTGTTTGATCAAAGTGAGATTGTACAGTGTGATCACTAGAGATAAGTTTGGGCTCAAATTTTGAGACCTGAAAATTTGTAATTTGAGCTCGCCCGCACGAGCCGATTCCTGCCCAAAACTTCAAATGTAACTGATGAAACTAAATGTAATCATGACGTACGATTTAAATTTTAAAAATTTTGCAAAACGACGCCATTTAAGTTCCTTCGAATTTTCATATACACGCAGATTTTTACAATCCTCGAAAACAAATCACATAATTGTATTGTGTGGAGAATTTCGATATTGAAAAGTCAGTTTTCAAAGTCACATTTTTTTTAAAAAAAGCAGGCTTTTACAACTGACTTATTTTTAAGGAACACAAGATGATTGGGGAACCCCACACACACACACTCTCTCTTGATTTTCTATTTTTAAATATTTAAAGCATTATCCAATTTCAAAAGCTCTTTGTCACCCAGTTTAAAAAATGCTGGAAAAACAAAAAAAGAGTCCCACTAGCTATTTTCACTAAACATGCATCATGCCAAAAACAAATCCTGTGACAATTACAGTGCTTAAAAATTAATGAAAGTTTTATATAACCAATTGAAAATCAAATTTGTCGAACCTTGCGAACAGCTAAACAGTATTTTAACCCGAGGAGACCTCCGTGGCGAGCCTCCCATTCAGGACGTTGGAGCAGCTGGAGTAGAATGAGTAATATGGATTCGACACTGGCTGGTGACATAATATTGACAGCAGCACCTAATGCTTGAGCACATGTTTCACGAACTGGCGCTATAACCTTTGAAACACAAAAATCAGAAACATATTTTAAAGTTAAAAAATAAAAGTGTGGGTAATATATATCACACACGAAATATTTTTTTCTCATTTAGTAGATTCTAATAATATAAGCGAAAAAAAAGTCGCACAAAACTGCTAAGTAGTTACATTTCTGTTTGATTATATATATAATTTTTTTTATGAAGACAAAGACTTTCTTTGTACAGTAGAATCTCATTAATTGGGACTGAGACCTATTCGGATTAATAAATTTTCAAATTAACCAAAATCTTTATTATACAGAATTTACTGTAAGCCATAATTGATTTGTGCATTTCCGTGTGCATGGATAATGGACAGCAGCCATTTCACACCCATTTCCATTTCATCACATCATGTGATGATGAATGATCTGTGAATAAAGTTAATTTTTGAATCGTTTGATTTGTGTGTTTTGGTGTTCATGGGTAATAGGTAACAGACAACGGGCAGACAACAGAAAATTTTCCCTTCTTTTATGAGGAGATTTCAATCAGGTGGCAACATGCTATACTATTTGTTAGGTCTGCAAAGACAGCCAACTTGAAAAGAAATAAGATCAACCGGATTTTCGGATCAGCATGGTTTGGATTAATCATACTACTGTATTCTATAGCATAAGCACAGATTTGTTATACTGCATCAAACGAGATCTCTTCATTCTTCTCTGGGCAATACTGGATAGGATTTATTTCTACATAACACTGCATTGTCGCAAATTTAAGGCTCTTTGAGGTCTCCTCGTTTCTTTGAGCAATAGCAATTTGGCGATACACAAAGAAACTCAAATCTTGACACCTTTTAGGATGCCTTAATTACATCTGATAACCTAGAAATTACATTATTTCACGGCCATATGCAGTAGAATCGCTTGAAGGACGTCGTTTGTCTTTGCTTTATGGCACAAAGAGCTAAGATCATGCTACACCAGGACACACAGCTTTCCGTGGATTCCAAGCATTTGTTGCTTAGAGACTAAACTCTGGATTACGGTAGGCAAAAAACACGGAACACTGTCTGCAGTACCATAGGAATCAGACCAGGGTTTAGCTGCATAATAGGCAAATGTGTTGTCAATACGCCGACATAGAGCCTTGAAAATGGTGACCATGTGCCACAGGCTAGAATTGAAAAGCTGAGCAAAGGCAGCAATGGTTATGCTGCATCAATTTATTATCTATTTGTTACAGAGAATTGCCTAAAGGGATGAACACATAGTTATTGAGGTCTTGCAATACTTTTTGTTTTGTTTGTTTCAAATGATGCAAAATTTCTACATAAAAAAAAGTTCTTCTAGCTGCTGTAGACATTTTGAATGCATAGTCACCCATTAGTATCCCAAAACTAATGGTTGTACCGCACCGAATTTTTGCAAGGTGGAGAAAACCTGAGATAAGTGTTAGCTTAAGGAAAATCAGATTCAGTCATATATACATAGAAAGAGAGAGACAGCTTGGTAAGGGGAATAAGTATAAAGGGGACATCAGTTCTCAAAATGTTGCGAATCCCTATACAATTTGTAAGTTTTACCTATCACCACTGGCATATGCATAGGTATATTAATGGTCATGCAGCAACTGCAGTATAAAAATTTTGTATATACACATATGAATATATGGAGTATTAGCTCTGTAACCCCTTCCCCCCTCACATTACGAATTTGCTGCACATGCTCTACTGTCTCCCTTTCCTTACTACTATCCATCCATCCATTCTATTTACTTTACCTTTATTCTTTGATTATTTTTTAACTTCTGTTTTATGTTCCTAAAATATTCAATCCCATTTTTACATTCATCCTTTTGGCGTAACTCTATTTCATAGTTCAACTTTTATATTTTATTGAAAGAATATAATGAGAAATTATTGAAATAATAAATAAATAATACTGAATAAATAATAAATAATATTGAATAAATAATAAATAATATTGAAAGAATATATGAGGAATAAGAAGCTTTATTTATATTTCTCGTGCTTTTCAGCAACATTTTTCAAATCAGGAAAAATTTGAAGATCTCCACAAAGAATCTTGCATATCATTATATGTGCTCAGAAGAATGACTATCGGAATTTGACTTCATTTAGAACAAAAATATTAGTTTGGTGAAAATTGGCACATGAGGTAGGGTATAGGGGTCAAGACATGTGAAGGAAGATGGGGGGGGGGCAAGACTCGTCAAGCCATTTTTATATCGGCTTTTTCCTTGGTCTTCTGTCAAGCCATTATCATGTGTTTGTCCACTATATTCGATTGTATATAATTGTGTGTCTTGGAGAAGGAAATATTGATTGATTAATTTAATTTTCCACTTATGGATAATTATTAACATATTATCCTTAACTACGTCCTACTTCCTTCTGCCTGTTTCTCTTTTCCTTTCCTTGTCTTTCGCATTCTGCCCAGTGATTGCTTGTTTGTGGTTTTTATGGCTCAAGGACTACAGTGTTTATGCTATGATGGGACCTACTGTTTTCCGAGGAATCTGAACCTTTGGTCCTACAGTTTTTTGAGGAATTCAAACCTTTTAAGGCTTAGGGAACCAAACCCCCCGGAGTACAGTCTGCCCAGTGATAAAAATTTTACGAGTTCAATTATTTAAAAACTGCACAAGAGATCAGAATCAAAACAGACAGCTTAGCATAATTATCAAAGAACAATATATATAAACACAAGTAATATATAAACACAGGATCAAACATTAAGATGCAAGTGCAGTAGTCAACTGTAGTTGAAGATCCTAAAACGTTAAATTTTATTTTGAAAAAGGGGACCCAAAGATAGATAAATAAAAACTAATTTTAAACATAAATACCTGGTCCGAAATGAAATCACCAAATTTGTCAAGAGCCAAAACACAAGTCAGTCTAAGAGACATATCTTCTAGCCATAGCTGATTCAACAATTCAAGCTAAAAATTACAATGATGATGATATTAAAAATTAGAAGTACGGTATTGTGACACAGTTCTACATGACTATGCCACAATCCGAAGACATAGTGGAGTTTCAATTATACTATGTGGATAGTGGCAGAGGTGGATTAAGTCTATTGAGGGCCCCTGGCAGTAAAAATTTCGAGGCCCTGAAACCCAAGCTCCAAAACAAAACAAAAATATGTAAGGATCTGAGGACTTTTTCGGGAAGATTTCAGTAGTAAATTTTTAGTGGGTTGCTTAAACCGGCAATATGTAGCTAATAATAAACTCAACGTTTCAAGAAAAATCAGATATTTATTCAAAAAATTTAATAGTAATAAATTACCTTAGTGCTTAAAAAATGTTTTGTATATAAATTTGTGTCTTGGTTTCTCTTTAGCAGATTCATCAATTGTTTTTGTAGTATCTATTTCGTCCAAAATTTCTTGTTCTAGGTATAATATGGCCAATGTATATATATGTTCAGGAGACACCTACTGATGATGAGAGAGAGATGACGAGGTACAGAAGTCATGTCCTGTTCCTTTAAGGTCACTTTTTCCGCAATCGAAATATTACGATCCTTTTGCTAAATCTCGCGAATCAATGTCTGAAAATATTTTTAAGACTATCGTTGATTTAGAGACTCACGTTCTAAGTGAAATTTTTGCATCGCAACGGCAAGGAAAAATTAAAATTTTTTTTAATAAAATATCATTTTTAAAAGTACATACATGTTAAACTTTGTTTTAATCATAATTTATAGCAATTACAGCATTTTGCATGATTTTAAAATGTACTATTGAATTCATATGTAGTAATGAATTAATTATTCTATAACTCAAAGTTTTGCTTGCTTCCCGGGAGGTTTGACTGTATATACACAGAGGATAAGTATTAAGGTGCGTGCCTAGAGGTAAAATAAAAGTAGTCCTTCTCCTCAGCTTTTTATTTAAAAAAAATGGCGTTATTGAACGTTTCCGCCATTATAATTTAATTTCATTTAATTCTAATTTCATTTACTTAATTATACATGGTGAAACTACAGTTATGATTAGACCTGGATTATATACACACTAAAAAACCAGCAAAACATCATGATAATATGAACTAAAGGACTTCAAAATATCCATATATATATGCATTTAAAATGAATAAATATGTATCGAAATTTTTTGAATGCATGAAAATCTTATGTCCCATATTTTAAAACAAATAGATTTATTAACAGCCAAGTAGAAAAACTCGATATACATTAAATCATATGTTTTATATATCACAAATCCTATGACTGCATATCACAATGTGTCTCTCGTTGTTCTAAACAGTTACGCTTTATCTTCTATCATATAATGATGTATGTCATTTTTATGGCCAAAAGTGGTTTTTCCAGATTTGTTCGTTTGTGGATTTACGGCTCAAGGACTACAATGATCATGCTGCGCCGAGACCTTCTGTTTTCCGAGGAATCGGATCCTCTTAAGCCCTAGCGAACCAAACCCTGGAGTACAATGAGCAGTAAGGTCTTTATGAGGTCTCTGAGCAAACATTCTTTGCACCGTTGGGAGTCGGACCCGGATTAACGATATACTAGACCAGGGGTGGGCAAATGCGGCTCTTCGTTAAGTTAAGTGCGGCTCTCGTCGAAAATTTAAATCCTCCCTTTCATTTCAGAATTTTTTTACAAATCCTGTTAAACTGACTAAGAAAGTGAATCGATTAATGAAGAGTAGAATTCGTACATAATCGCTTTGAAAATAGATCTTCATTTGCATCAATAGGTCCGGCTAGGAGTTATTAAATTTTGAAATAATTATTTTGTATTTTTCTTCTCTTATTTTTCTTATATGTATACTTTACGTAACACTTAAGACTTTGGTACAATATGTAACCATATTAATTAAATTTGTGTATTTAATACTATGTAACTATGGCATGGCTCTTTATAATATATAATAAATTGGAATGCGGCTCCCATTGACCTCATGCGTGTCCACCACTTCATTAGACGAGCGCGTTATCACACTGCCCCACAGCAGGGCAGCCCTTTCCAGAGCTTCAAAGATATTAAACATCACTTATAA
Organism: Dysdera silvatica; assembly: GCA_006491805.2. Lineage (NCBI taxonomy): Eukaryota > Metazoa > Arthropoda > Arachnida > Araneae > Dysderidae > Dysdera > Dysdera silvatica. Next base: position 59,312,851 of record QLNU02015359.1, on the reverse strand, counting down.
ATTTTTGCGGGTTGTCTATTACGTATAGTTTATCGATGATAGACCCATGTCTATCGCTGTGGGGAAATGATGTGGAATTTTAGAATAAGTGTTTGCTTTACTCTGATCTTCAGTCAATTGTCAGCTAAGCAAAGTAAAACTCATCTTCGGTTTTCTTAATAAGGATGGTGGCTATAATTCAGCTACGACAACATTTTGGCGTCCTAGGACGTAATCAAACGTGCACGTTTACAAATTCCGTTGCCTTTTCTTTCAGATAAGCAGTAAGAGGACAGTTTAATAACTAAGCGTTGCGGTGAAATTTTTCGGATGAGGAAATAATAAAATTCTTAAAATTACTAAAACCCTTAAAATATGCATTTATTCTGGAAATTCATGGTTTTTGTGCATTTATATTCAAAAACACTAAAAACAGCTAAAATATACAATTGCATATGCGCATATGCAGTTGCATATAATCCGGTCTCTAGTTATGACAATAGCATTTAATCTTTCTGCGTTAATTTTTGAACTAATAGGACTAATTAGCTTCAATATAATAAAAGAACGTTCTGTACTTATATATACGTAAAATACGTGAATAATATTAAGTATTGCATCTTTCGCTTTTTGTGTTGTGGCAGTTTTTAACTAGGAATCCCTTGAGCTCGGGGCCCCTTCAGATTCGGGGACCCCTGGCGGCCACCATGTCAAAGGCTTTCCAAGAGGTAGATCAAAACACAATATCAAACACAGTTGAAATGGAAATTCTGACTGCAGATATTTCTAATTATGTCAAGAAATCTAACCTCACTGATGGAGATAGGATAACAGTGCTGAAAAATTGTTCGAAACCATATGTAAATTAAAAATTTCCCACGACTGCCATTAATGCTGTATCAAGTCATGGAAAGCCTAACCACAATCCAAGTTCTGCTCATCTTGGCTGAGTAAGTATAACTAGCTAGTTTCTCAAGGGTAGAAAACAGGGCTTATTGCAAATTTGATGTCCTCTTTTCACCCCATGAAATCGGTTAAGTTCGACACAAGCCACAGGTCAACTTGTTTCAAAAGAGTTTAATAATTGGAAGAAGACCTTGGAGAAGTTCAGCCAATCTAAAACTTTTCCATCATATGGATTTTCGAAGCCGATGATTTTTTTAGAGTCATGCAAGGAAATGAGGCTTCTGGGGATTAAGTAATGGACAGAGGCAACAAACGCAAGTTTTGCAGAATAGGGTTATTCTTAAACCTATTATCAAAACGGTAATTTTTTTGTGGAGAACAACGGCTGGCCATTGTAAAATTTTATGAACATAATCTAGTACTACTTCTAATGATTTAAGTATCTTGCACTGTAGAATTATTAGTAATTTAATAATGATAAATGTATACAAAAGACAACCGTAATTATTATGGCTTCTGATTATTTTTTTCCACCAAAAATTTCTTGCGCCACTGGCCCCCCCTTTTAAAAATTTCTGGGTGCGCCACTGTCGCTGTGTTTTCTATCGATGCGTATTCTGGGGTTTAATTCCGTAGATGACAGAGGTTTAAATGCCTCTGAAAACTTGGTTTTGGCGTAACATGATTTTAGTTGTCTTTGCTCTATAAACCACAAACAAATCTATTGAAGCGGAGGTACGTAAATGAACGTAGTTTATTTTTCTATGTTAGATCTTTAATCGTATTTGATTCAGAGTACACCAGAGAATTAACTGGAATGAATCGGCATTAATGAGGAAAAGAGTCATAAAGAACCTAATTCATTACTACAGAAATCGTATAAGACCAGATTTCCTCTTTTCGATACAATTTTACTACAAGCCCAGTTACAAGTTTGGCATAACTTAAAAGAATTTCGTTTGCCGGGAAGACTAGCTCACATTGAGTTCAATTCGAAAGGGATCTTCGACCTTTCCGATTTGATTAAGGAGTTCTTGATGCGTCTTCTTCTGTCAGATGCCCAAGTGGAATTAGTTCGTTTCCTTTTATCGTGAAACGAAAGATTTTAAATCCAAATTTTCTTTTCGCAGCTGACGTTTTAAGGAAATATTAGTTATATTATTAATATATTTGTAATATTAGTTATATATATTATTAATTAAG
>QLNU02015359.1:59298127-59310663 GCA_006491805.2 Dysdera silvatica | reverse complement strand
CTTGCAATACTTTTTGTTTTGTTTGTTTCAAATGATGCAAAATTTCTACATAAAAAAAAGTTCTTCTAGCTGCTGTAGACATTTTGAATGCATAGTCACCCATTAGTATCCCAAAACTAATGGTTGTACCGCACCGAATTTTTGCAAGGTGGAGAAAACCTGAGATAAGTGTTAGCTTAAGGAAAATCAGATTCAGTCATATATACATAGAAAGAGAGAGACAGCTTGGTAAGGGGAATAAGTATAAAGGGGACATCAGTTCTCAAAATGTTGCGAATCCCTATACAATTTGTAAGTTTTACCTATCACCACTTTCCTTATGCATATGGGGGGGGGTAATTAATGGATGTCACAACCCCCAGTATAAAAATTTTGTATATACACATATGAATATATGGAGTATTAGCTCTGTAACCCCTTCCCCCCTCACATTACGAATTTGCTGCACATGCTCTACTGTCTCCCTTTCCTTACTACTATCCATCCATCCATTCTATTTACTTTACCTTTATTCTTTGATTATTTTTTAACTTCTGTTTTATGTTCCTAAAATATTCAATCCCATTTTTACATTCATCCTTTTGGCGTAACTCTATTTCATAGTTCAACTTTTATATTTTATTGAAAGAATATAATGAGAAATTATTGAAATAATAAATAAATAATACTGAATAAATAATAAATAATATTGAATAAATAATAAATAATATTGAAAGAATATATGAGGAATAAGAAGCTTTATTTATATTTCTCGTGCTTTTCAGCAACATTTTTCAAATCAGGAAAAATTTGAAGATCTCCACAAAGAATCTTGCATATCATTATATGTGCTCAGAAGAATGACTATCGGAATTTGACTTCATTTAGAACAAAAATATTAGTTTGGTGAAAATTGGCACATGAGGTAGGGTATAGGGGTCAAGACATGTGAAGGAAGATGGGGGGGGGGCAAGACTCGTCAAGCCATTTTTATATCGGCTTTTTCCTTGGTCTTCTGTCAAGCCATTATCATGTGTTTGTCCACTATATTCGATTGTATATAATTGTGTGTCTTGGAGAAGGAAATATTGATTGATTAATTTAATTTTCCACTTATGGATAATTATTAACATATTATCCTTAACTACGTCCTACTTCCTTCTGCCTGTTTCTCTTTTCCTTTCCTTGTCTTTCGCATTCTGCCCAGTGATTGCTTGTTTGTGGTTTTTATGGCTCAAGGACTACAGTGTTTATGCTATGATGGGACCTACTGTTTTCCGAGGAATCTGAACCTCTGGACCTACAGTTTTTTGAGGAATTCAAACCTTTTAAGGCTTAGGGAACCAAACCCCCCGGAGTACAGTCTGCCCAGTGATAAAAATTTTACGAGTTCAATTATTTAAAAACTGCACAAGAGATCAGAATCAAAACAGACAGCTTAGCATAATTATCAAAGAACAATATATATAAACACAAGTAATATATAAACACAGGATCAAACATTAAGATGCAAGTGCAGTAGTCAACTGTAGTTGAAGATCCTAAAACGTTAAATTTTATTTTGAAAAAGGGGACCCAAAGATAGATAAATAAAAACTAATTTTAAACATAAATACCTGGTCCGAAATGAAATCACCAAATTTGTCAAGAGCCAAAACACAAGTCAGTCTAAGAGACATATCTTCTAGCCATAGCTGATTCAACAATTCAAGCTAAAAATTACAATGATGATGATATTAAAAATTAGAAGTACGGTATTGTGACACAGTTCTACATGACTATGCCACAATCCGAAGACATAGTGGAGTTTCAATTATACTATGTGGATAGTGGCAGAGGTGGATTAAGTCTATTGAGGGCCCCTGGCAGTAAAAATTTCGAGGCCCTGAAACCCAAGCTCCAAAACAAAACAAAAATATGTAAGGATCTGAGGACTTTTTCGGGAAGATTTCAGTAGTAAATTTTTAGTGGGTTGCTTAAACCGGCAATATGTAGCTAATAATAAACTCAACGTTTCAAGAAAAATCAGATATTTATTCAAAAAATTTAATAGTAATAAATTACCTTAGTGCTTAAAAAATGTTTTGTATATAAATTTGTGTCTTGGTTTCTCTTTAGCAGATTCATCAATTGTTTTTGTAGTATCTATTTCGTCCAAAATTTCTTGTTCTAGGTATAATATGGCCAATGTATATATATGTTCAGGAGACACCTACTGATGATGAGAGAGAGATGACGAGGTACAGAAGTCATGTCCTGTTCCTTTAAGGTCACTTTTTCCGCAATCGAAATATTACGATCCTTTTGCTAAATCTCGCGAATCAATGTCTGAAAATATTTTTAAGACTATCGTTGATTTAGAGACTCACGTTCTAAGTGAAATTTTTGCATCGCAACGGCAAGGAAAAATTAAAATTTTTTTTAATAAAATATCATTTTTAAAAGTACATACATGTTAAACTTTGTTTTAATCATAATTTATAGCAATTACAGCATTTTGCATGATTTTAAAATGTACTATTGAATTCATATGTAGTAATGAATTAATTATTCTATAACTCAAAGTTTTGCTTGCTTCCCGGGAGGTTTGACTGTATATACACAGAGGATAAGTATTAAGGTGCGTGCCTAGAGGTAAAATAAAAGTAGTCCTTCTCCTCAGCTTTTTATTTAAAAAAAATGGCGTTATTGAACGTTTCCGCCATTATAATTTAATTTCATTTAATTCTAATTTCATTTACTTAATTATACATGGTGAAACTACAGTTATGATTAGACCTGGATTATATACACACTAAAAAACCAGCAAAACATCATGATAATATGAACTAAAGGACTTCAAAATATCCATATATATATGCATTTAAAATGAATAAATATGTATCGAAATTTTTTGAATGCATGAAAATCTTATGTCCCATATTTTAAAACAAATAGATTTATTAACAGCCAAGTAGAAAAACTCGATATACATTAAATCATATGTTTTATATATCACAAATCCTATGACTGCATATCACAATGTGTCTCTCGTTGTTCTAAACAGTTACGCTTTATCTTCTATCATATAATGATGTATGTCATTTTTATGGCCAAAAGTGGTTTTTCCAGATTTGTTCGTTTGTGGATTTACGGCTCAAGGACTACAATGATCATGCTGCGCCGAGACCTTCTGTTTTCCGAGGAATCGGATCCTCTTAAGCCCTAGCGAACCAAACCCTGGAGTACAATGAGCAGTAAGGTCTTTATGAGGTCTCTGAGCAAACATTCTTTGCACCGTTGGGAGTCGGACCCGGATTAACGATATACTAGACCAGGGGTGGGCAAATGCGGCTCTTCATTGAGTTAAGTGTGGCTCTTCACTGAGTTAAATGAGGCTCTCGTCGAAAATTTAAATCCTTTTTTTTTCCAGAAGTTTTTTTATGAATCTTGTTAAATTGACTAAGAAAGTGAATCGGTTAATGAACAGTAAAAGCCATACGTAATCGCTTCAAAAGTAAATCTTTTGTTGCATTAATAGGTCCGTCCAGGAGTTACTATTAAATTTTGAAATAATTATTTTGTATTTTCTTTCTCTTAATTATATTTTCTCATATGTATAATTTACATAGCACTTAAGACTTGTGTACAATATGTAATCATATTAAATTTGTATATTTAATACTATGTAACTATTGTGTGGCTCTTTATAATACACAATAAATTAGAATGCGGCTCCCATTGATCTCATGCTATACTATGCTCACTAGATGAATGCCTTACCACACTGCACCACCACAGGGCTGCCCTTTCCAGAGCTACAAAGATATTAAACAGCACTTATAAATTTTTGCGAGTTATCTATTACGGATAGTTTATCGATGATAGAACGATGTCTATCACTGAAGGAAAATGGTGTGGAAATTTAGAATAAGTGTTTGTTTTAATCTGATCTTCAGTCAAATGACAGCTCAGTAAAGTAAAACTCATCTTCCATTTTCTTAATAAGGATGGTGGCTGTAATTCAGCTATGACAACATTTTGGCAACCTAAGGCATAATTAAAAATGCACGTTTACAAATTCCATTGCCTTTCCGCTCAGATAAGAAGTAAGAGGAAAGTTTAATTAAAGCGTTATGGTGGAATTTTTCGGATGGGGAAATAATAAAATTCTTAAAACTACTAAAACCCTTCAAATATACATCTGGTCTGGAAATTCACCGCTTTTATAAAGCATTTATGTGCACAAACACTAAAAACAACTAACATATACAATTGCATATAATCCGGGCTCTAGTTATGACAGTAACATTTTATTTTTCTGCACTCATTATTTGAATTAATCTGATTTTTAATTAGCTTCAATTTGATAAAAGAACGTTCTGTACTTATATACATAAAATAAGTGAATAATATTAAGTACTGAATCTTTCGCTTTTTGTGTTGCGGCAGTTTTAAACTAGGAATCTCTCGAGATCGAGGCCCCCTGGTGGCTGCCATGTCTGCCAGCTGCTTAATCCGCCATTGGATAGTGGCCGTAAACTAGTAACATCTGGTGACAGGGTGTCTACCCAAAGTCAATTTCAAACTTCCCTGACTTTTCCACGTTTCCAGACCAAATCTTAATCGATTTCCTGTCGCTAATTACAGTAAACAACACACAATGCGCCCGCGAAAATTTGCCCAATCAAAGCAAGTTTCAAGACCATAAAAATCCATTAATGCATTACCCAAAGCCATTTATAACTCAATTATAGTGAATTTACAAATTCAAAAGCTGTATTAAAAAGTGTATTTCTTTACACTAAAAACTTGCACTAATTAAATATTTACAGCAACATTTTCATTCGGCCCTTTTCAAGTCCATTACAAAAGAGTTTAACTATATAATCGCAAAGCTGATGCTTCATCTTCTATTTCATTTAAAATGTGTATGACTGTATATAAGGCAAAGGAGATTGGTATGATCAAAACCCCTTACAGATTAAATAATTTAGCTAAAAACACTTTTTGTTTTTCAAGTTTTAGTTATATATTTGGCAAACATTTTCTTCTGAAAAATATATGGGCTTAATAATTTTATATAAATTATATTAGTTTTGGTGCAAAATGGTAACTTTTGGAAGAAGTTTAGTCAAAAGTACAAGTTTTTCAAATTTTTCAGTACGCAATGTGGTATGAAAAGCATAGACTTCAAGGAATTATTTTCTTGTTCATTATTTTCGCTCTTTCGTTATTTATTATAACAGTGAATTTCAAATTTCCCTGACTTTGGCCTTTGTATTTCAAATTTCCCTGACTTTTCCAGGTTTTCCAGATGAGTAGACACCCTGTGGTAAATATTGTTTTATGACAAACAAGCCTTACTGAATATTCAAAGACTAAATAGTCATTCAAAACATATGGTGAATAATTCAGTTACCATCCATGGCATTTGGATGAACTGATAAAATGATTAATATGATAAAATGATTAATGATATAAAATGATTAATGATTAAAATGATCAATAAATAGTAACTGGAGACTGTGGCATATCTGGTGACCCCAAAGCAGAATGCGCTAAAAAGTGTGATGCACGTTACGTTGGGTCGAAATTCCAACATAACACTATTCCTTACAACAAAACTATTTTTAATTAATAATCACATAAAAATAAGTAAATGATTATGCTCCAGCAACCCCAGTTCAAACTCATAATTTTTTTTTTATTTTTGTCTTAAATTTTTGATTCGTAACAATTTATTATTATTTTTCTTTTGTATGTTGTAGCCAGAGGCCTAAAATTATTATGTATTTTACCTTACTATTACTTATTATCAACGTCAAATTTTTCAGCCGTTTGAGTGCCACAAAATCGCTGATGACAGATAAATTACGCTTCAGTGAACTTTGAAGTAATAAATCTTACACCCATATCCATTAATTAATGTCAAAAAAAAAAGAAGATTGTATTATTAACCAGGACTTGCTGCCATTCTTCAAAAGGAAAGACCAGAGAAGATTTTTTGTAAATTCTAGTGATTTGAAACTTTAAAATAATTTTAAAAATATTATTTACATCATTTTTATATTTTATTATCTCAGCAAGATTCTTTTTATACACTAGATTGTTTTTGTTACAGTGATTATAAAATTGTCACAATCATGTGTTTTTAATTTGATTTTTGTTAATAATACGTTCAATAATTAGTCATTGTTCGGTTGTATGCCAAACCTGCCATAGGTTCAAAAATATTGTGAAGGAAATATTTCCTATTTTATCTTGATGTAAATAATGTGGATAATAACATATGAAACTATGTTAAAGCAATTTAATTAAGTACAAAGCAAAATAGTGGAGATTGGAGAAATTATATATAATTGTTCCAAAATTGTTTGCATATTGTGGAAATATTTGTTTGTTTGTTTTTTGGTTTTACGGCTCAAAGACTACAGTGGTCATGCTGCGCCGGGACCTACTGTTTTCCGAGGAATCCGAACCTCTTAAGGCCTAGGGAACCAAACCCCGGACTACAGTGAGCAGTGCGATCTTTATGAGATCTCTGAGTAAGCGTTCTTTTTGCACTGCTGGGAGTCGAACCCGGATTAGCGGCGCACTAGGAGAACGCGTTACCACACTGCGCCACCGCAGGGCCATATTGTGGAAATAGTTCATAATGAGTCCCAGTTATCCAAACTTCGCTTAACAGAAATGTGATCATCTATATCATTTTTTTAATTATTTTTTAAGTGGGCACTTAATAAAAAAAATATTATAGGACGTCATTCTGGTTAAGTGAAGTTTGGACGACCAAGGATTGTTATAAACTATTTCAATGTGGTCCTGAATGCTTCTCTGGATATTCGCCATTATATACTTTAAAAATACTAGAAAACATTGTTGAATACACACCTGATCTGAAGTAGCGTCTGCCGTCTTTCCAGCACCTTTTCCATGGAGTTTTATGATTTCCCTTAAAGCTGTTGCTGAGCCATGTCTCACCACCCATGCAGAATTGAACAGATCTTGCACAAGCTCATCACAAAAAGACTCAAAGGGCCACTCTTTTGACTGTGTAATAACAATTTTACACACATATATATATATATACACTCTATAACAAAAAAATCGATGCACCAAGAAGGAGAGAAAGTATACGACCGATTGTAATGAAATTAAATGATTAAAATTTGGTGTCCAATGAATGAATAGCAGGAACTCCAGTGCATCGGAACTGCGCATTCAGCAGGTGTATATAAGGAGCGATTCTCAATATGTGGTCAAAATTTCTGTTGCATTTTGACTGCGGATATCTTACGTCGACTGTAACAATGCCTCGCCGAAAGATTCGTGCTCATTACGAGCATATGTCAGAGTTTGAAAGAGGTCGTGCTATCGGATTGAAAGAGGCTGGTTGGACGAATCGAAGAATCGCTGGACATGTGGGTCGAAGCGATGCGGCGATTGGACGGTGCTGGCAAGAGTGGGTCAACAACGGCAGATGTCAGCGTAGGGATGGCAGCGGTCGACCTAGGGCCACAACAGAACGGGAAGACAGAGCGATTGTCAGAGCAGCTGTCACAGCACCGGATTCGTCGTTATCAACTATCAAAAGTGTGGACCGCACACATGTGTCCAACATGACCCTCTGCAGACGACTGAGAGAGCGGAATTTACGCTCGCGCCGACCGTTACGCCGCTTACCTCTCACGCCTTTACACCGTCAAGTCCGATTACAGTGGTGCCGGGCTCGATCAACTTGGAACTGCGCTGACTGGGGACGTATAGTCTTTAGTGACGAGTCCCGTTTCCAACTGTGTCCTGACGACAACCGCAGACGTGTCTGGAGACGTCCAGGGCAGCGTGGGGATCCTGCCCTTACTATCGCACGCCACACATGCCCACAACAGGGCGTTATGGTCTGGGGTGCCATCTCCTTTGATAGCCGGACCCCTTTGGTGGTCATTTCTGGCACACTTACAGCACAGCGGTACGTAGACGACATTCTACGACCGGTTGTGTTACCGTTCCTTTTGCGACACCCTGGACTTACGTTTCAACAAGACAATGCCCGGCCGCACACGGCACGTGTTGCTATGAATTGTCTTCAAGCTTGCCCAACACTTCCTTGGCAAGCTAGGTCTCCTGATCTCTCTCCCATAGAGCACATTTGGGACGCTATGGGAAGGCGATTGCAACCATCCCGGAATGTTGACGATTTAGCCCGACAGTTGGAGACAATTTGGCAAGAAATTCCGCAGGACACCATCCGGGATCTTTATCAGTCTATGCCACGCCGGGTGACAGCTTGCATCCAGGCCAGAGGTGGACCAACGCCTTATTGACTTCCTCCCTTTGTAACGGTCAAACTCTGCAATAAATCATTCAATTGTTCTGAAATTTTAATCCTTTCTTTTTCTATGTATGTTCTTCATATCCACCAATTTTTATCGCAATCGGACAACTCCTCGGTGCGTCGATTTTTTTTGTTATAGAGTGTACATATATATATATATTTGTATAGTAAATAATTGCAATATATAAGTAAAATAACATAACAAAAACAATAATACAATGTAACGAAACAATAAAAATACAACACCAAAAAATATTAAAAATTTGTATAAAATTGTTTCTTAGACTCAAATCAAATTCAAATAAAGAAAGTAGATGTGTGTGATTTCAGAACCTTCATCAGGAGCCTTAACTAAAACCACATGCATGATATATCAAATGTACAATCTGTAATAAACAAATTATATATCCACATAATAAATATAAGTAAGATGTCCAAGACTCAAAATCACCCGATACATTATATCAGTCTTTTTCCTATTTTCCTTCATTTGCATAGCCAACTACTCCACAAATTATTATTTGTGTAGCAATTCTGTGTAAATGTATAGCTATTTCACTTTTTATACAGTTACACAGTTCAATGTTGTACTTACTAACAAAGACATGTTTACCAGTGAACCATGAAGGGGAAAAAAACAAACATGCAGCATACCTGTAGCTGTACATATAAAATGTGAGATGAAATTAAACAAGTAAGAAATTATCCCTTAATCTGAATCAGAAGATAATGATGATACTGAGTTTTTGAGGAATTTGAAACTTTTAGCTTTTTGTATGGCTGATAGTCAAATGGTTTGATTTCAGGATGGCGATTTTTTTTTTAGAACAGTAACCGTTGCACTTTATGGGTTGAACTCGCTTAAAGAGTTCCCTTGTAACGACATTCAAAGCAAATGGTTAAGCCGTCTAGTCTTCAATCTGATTTAACCCTTTTCGTCGTAGAAAATGCTCTTTCCTCCTACGCATTGGAAATAGGAAATAACCTGAGAATGTTAATGATGTGCTGAAGATTTGGATATACATTACCATAATTTTTAGAAAAACACTTCCGCATTGCACTCGCACTCGAATAAGCTCAGTTTGAATGCCAAAAGGTTTTCAAATCTAAACAGTTTGCCAAGATATATTCTTTAATGCTGTGCTGATCCAATAAATCTTCGTAATGTTTGCATAAATATTGTAATTCTTCTAGTGGATCGCATCGAGTGGATAGCGTTCTTGCTTGGGAGCCATAGAGGGTGCCGTTTATTTATCACAGACTTGTCTCAGGTCTTTTCGAATCATATGATCATATCCTGACTTTTTATTCATAATTTTTTCGATTCAATTTTTATTTTCCAAATTTTTTTTCCTGCCCTAACTATTTCGCATCGCAGTTTACTACGCAAAATCGTGACTTTGTCGATTTTTCGCGTTCTGCGTTTATATGATATATTTTTATAAGCGGTATTGCGATGCGATACCGTTTATAAAAAACGCTAATATATATATATATCAAACCAAAAAAACATAATTATTTAATAAAAATTATTTCGAGCATTGTTCTATTTATGTATAATGGTACACACTGAAGAACTGCAAGCTTGAAATTACCACTTTTTGTATGTAAGGTTTCGTAAAAACTGTTAATTCTCTTAGAATATCCCAAAGGAACTTACGTAATCTATAAGAATTAACTTTATTCATATTTTGTTTGATTGTGAGTTTTACGATGCAATGATAGCGGGGATCATGCTGTACTGGGACCTACAGTTTTCCAAGTATTCTCAAGCTGTTAAGGCCTATGATATAAACCCTTGGACTGCAATGAGCAATTGGTCAGTGTTTCTTTTCTCAGTATGGTTAGAAGTTAAACCCAGAATAATCACATGCTAGGCGAACATGCTATCACTGCACCACCACTGGGCCATTCATATTTCAATTAGTCACTGGTTATATGTGTTGAATGTCACAGACATACACTAACATACGTGCATTTTTTTTCCAATAATCGTCCTCTTTAACAGGCAGACCTAAAAGAACGATGTTTTCACACACACAGCCAAAACTGTTCCAAAGAACAAATTAAAACATCGTAACTAATTGTTTCCAATAACTTCACTTGCATCAATGACTCGTCTGGAGTAACTTGAGACTAGACCCAATCACAATATAAATCAACTTTTCCTTCTTTAAAAACAAAAACTAAAAACACCGTTACACCACGGTCATTTATAAAATAACCACATTTTAGAATTAAGACATAACAATTACCTCTTCCCACAAATTTCCACTGTCACTTCCGACGTCTGAAATACCACTATCTAAAGTGGAACAATCAACACTGACACTGGAGAGACATTTCTTTTTAGGAGGAGGCATGGAATCACTAAATTACAAAGAACAAGATTACTTCAAAAATATCACCAAAATATGTATTTCCACATCACAAAATAATATGCCTCAATAATCCATATCACTACAAATATGCTTTTACATATCACTAAATAACATGGGATCCACACACACACTATTAAATAGTATGGCATTTATACCTTGTTAAAAGCGCGCATCAAAACATGTAAGTAAATCAAAATTCCGTGTGCACGTTGCAAAAATGTATTGGTTGGTTGTAGTTTTATGGCGCAAGGATAGTTTGTTTGGATTTTTTATGGCACAAGAGCATATGGGCTATACTGTGCCAAGGCGCAAGGATAGAAGTGGCCATTCTTCTATCCTTGCGCCTTGGCACAGTGTAGCCCAGATGCTAGGGTAAAAGTGGCCATTCTACGCCAATCAAGGTCAGATTGCATATACGGTATAAAATAAGAATAAATCAAAAAGTAAAATTATAAAAATATATTGAATGTATTAAATTTAACAAATGAAACCATATAAAAAATCGTAGGATATGGGAATAACCAATATTAGATAAAAAGTTTTAGAGTTCATGATTAAAAGCAAAAATGTATTATTTGTCACGTTTTTACCATTACTTGTTAACATAGCATTTTTAACAAGGTATATCGTTGGGACCAGACCATGCTAAATCACAAAATCTACAAATTTGTGACTTTAGCACGACCTGCAATTTTTAGCCGCAGTCATTTTTAAACTATTTGCCGATTTAACAAACTTTGACAAAAATGGAAAGAGGGGCTGTTAACCAAAGTCGCTATAAATTACACGAGCACTTTCACATATCTGTGTTAAAGAACACAGACAACAACCCTTGCCTCTCAGAATTAGGATTTTATAAATTTATGACTCTGACATGGTACCACCAACGACAGATTCAATGCAGAGAACAATAAACATTCTATTAACTCATTAACAGATCAATCTATTAACATATGCAGCAGAAAATTTTCCCGTACCTTTCAAATGAAAGTTCTCTGTCCTTTGATAACTGAGTTGTGAAAGATTTTGAACGTTTCTGTTTCCCTTTACCAACTCTGCTAAAAGATGTTCCACCAGACAACTGCGAAATTTCTGTTTGATACGCTTCGGAGAGATTTCTCTGAAATAATTGAAAAGCTTTAACAATTGCAATTTTGCATGCAAAATAGCAATCATGCAATTTAGATTTTTATGGCATAAGAAAGAGTAGTGGTCACACGACATTAGGTCCTACAAATTTCCAAGAAATCTGAACCTCTTCAGGCACAGGGAATTAACACCCGGATTACAGTAATTAATCGATATATGTTTTTTTCATCACCGTTGTGAGCCGAGCATAGGTTAATGATACATTTAATGTATCATTAACCTATGATACATTTAATGTATCATTAACCTATGATACATTTAATGTATCATAGGTTAATGATACATTAAATGAACACAATACCACTACAGGACCAACAGTCACAGAAAAAGAGGAGTCTTAAGTCAAGCGATGGTACTGGAAATATAGGATTCGCAAATAAAGCAGTCCTTCAGAAAGTTGGGATCCTAAATCGGTCCTATAAAAAGTAGCATTCGTAAACAAAGTACTACTTATGCAGGAAGCCGGACGTATTTTGTACTTACTTTATTTTCTACCAATGTAGGGGATGCATTATTAAGTTTTAGATCATCTGCTGACACAATACCATCGGTATCCATTACATGAGGCATGCTGCAAGTCAAGCCCAGCTGCATATTCAGCAACTGCCTTTGCTTAGCCAACCTGTCTTTCAGAGTTGCTTCTGAAAATTTAAAAACATACCCACGTAAGTCTAAAATTCAACTTAAATATGATATTACTATGTACAGAA
>QLNU02015359.1:59265362-59298027 GCA_006491805.2 Dysdera silvatica | reverse complement strand
GGCCCAATTATACAAAGTTAAATACATAATTGTACTTTCGTTCAATGTTTATGCCCCATAAATAATGACCCATATTAACTAATACTAATAACCTAACTATCATACTATAAATCTCAAATTATTTTATCTTTACTAAATTACGTGATTTTAAATACGTGCAGTCTTTATTTATGACATAGCTTGCCATAACATACACAGCTTATGACAAACTTTATGTCATTAACTTAATAGCTACTATCCGCTTACGAAAGAAGTTCGATGGTAGAAATAATGGGCCGTGACATCACAAACCGGCTAGCCTCTTACAGCAGAGTGAGACTCCAATCTCAGAACTTGTTTTTGGCGACCACCAAAAACACGTGTAAAATTTGGAGTCCTACATTGTTGTCAGCAACTAGCTAGTTTGTGATGTAACCTCCTGATATTTCTAACTGTACCATTGGACTTCTTTTCGTGAACAGACAGTATATGAGAATACAGTTAGCAAACAAACCTGTTTTAAATTTTTAGGTTCCCAAATGGCTTTAAGAAAATATCTTTAATGTTACTGAATATTAGAACGTTGAAAACGTATACACTTTGAATGCGGAATATCGTAGTCATAGCCATATTAGCAGCCCCTAAAAATGATGGGGGGGGGGGTTCTGGGTCCTCCGATACAGTCCTGACATGTCACATTTCAAGTGCCCTCACGTACACTCTGCGAATACAGAATATCGTGGTTCTAGCCCCAATAGAAGCCCAGAAAAATTAAGGGGGAGGGCTCCAGGCTCTCAGATACAGCCCTGACATGTGACATTTCAAGTACCCTCACTAGATCTCACTCTTTCATTACAAAATTTTAATATCACAAAATATTTTAAGTGTTCTAAAATGTAGAAAATTTCCGAGTTGCCATTGGCAGGAGCAAGATTTGAATTTTTTTCCTCAACAAAGAGAAAAATCGCCCTAATTTTGGATTCCCACATCTGAAAAACACATGGCTTATCATTAGGGCAATAATTTTATTACATGGAAAAAATGCAAAATTTGCAAGGCAATTATGAGTAAATCTCAAAATTTCGATGACTACTATGATCGAAAGATGAAGTGTTCCTAAAAATAAAAGAACCAGAAGCTTGAAATTGTAGGAAAAGAATACGATAGTTGCTCAAAGGCATTCTGCTCCCCACATCCCGATGCCTTTGTGCCGTTTGACAGTGGTTTTCGGGGGTTTCGTCGAACGGTTTATTGGCGTTTCAGAAACATTGTCTTGCAGATCTTATATATTGTGTCCGGCATGCGTGTATAACTGTTCCCTTGAAAAAGATTGTACATGCATGCATAGATGCAATATATTGTCATATAATTTCAATCTTCACTCTCGTCACTAGCCCGTTATTATTAATCGTAAAATTGTCTATTCATTTATACTTTCACTACACAGGAATGTATATTTTGTAATTGTGGTATGATGTACATACATTTACACCTATTAATAACCTTCATTTACTCGCTTGATTTTCTACATTTTGATTTATATTTATGTTTACATTATCTACTATTTCCTATTTATATAATTTTATCATATTGATTGCTGCTGCTTCATGCGCGCTCTTCATTGATAAACTTGTTTGTATTTTTATTTTATTGTTTACTATTGTTTTTTATTTGTTTTCATTTCTCACCAATCTATTTGCTTGATTTTCTACATTTTCATTTATATTTACATTATCTACTATTTTCCCATTTATATATATATATATATATATATATATATACAATCAACTTTGGGTTTTGAGACACTTTTGAACTCTCAATAATTCTGTTGTGGGTTCCCTGAACATTTTTGCTCATGGGGAAAATATGTGTACGGAAATAAATGCATAACGTCATTTGACTTCTTTTTTTCATCTAAATGTTCTTGTAAGATGTTATTAACCTTCTCGGGGCCAACACAATTGCTAAATACTGGTCAACACACAAAGCCCTGGGGCAAGTCTTTGTGATTTTTTTTTTTTTACACCTACAAAAGCAAAGTAAATTATCTAGAGAAAAAATATTTTTCTATAATTAACTATAATTTGCTTCATTTTAACATTTCAGGTGTCTTATTGTACCAGATAATCTGATAATGAAATTTAAATTACACTTGAATCCTTTGAAATGTGTGCCGGTTATTCGATTTAAAATTTTTGGAACTCACAATAATTTTTCGAGTCGTTGCCTATGTATATATATAAAATGTTATATATACATATATCAAATGCTGTGTGTATATACAGTAAAATCTCCCAACAATAATATCCGATAAATCCCTCTACAACGATAATTTTTCTCAGTCCGTATAATAGTGTTGTAGAGAGGTTTTACTGTATAATGAACCCTCCCTATAACAATAACTCCCTCTATAAGGATAATATTTCTCGGTCCGTATAATATTGTTGTAGAGAGGTGTTACTGTATAACTAACCTGACCATACGTCCCGTTTTGAACGGGACCGTCCCGTTTTTAGGTAGCCGATCCCGTTGTCCCCAAGCATAGCTTCGGGGCATCGAAATGTTCTGTTGTCCTCAAGCACAGCTTCGGGCCACGTTTTTCGGGAAACCCTAGTAGCATTGCGATGTGGGGCATGCTTGATACGTCTCACACATATGTAAGTCCGTCAGAAGCCTAATAGCTTGCGCATCTTCCTTGATGACTGTTTTTCACTAACGTGTGTTATTGTAGTCAATTTAAATTTCTTTACGTTACCTCCTCCATTTTAAGAATGCCCACACGCAAGCGCACTTTTAATGTTAACTTAGAAACGAAGTATCCGTTTACAAAGCAAAGAATAAACCCCATCAGGCGTCAGATGTGAAAAGCGTTTTACAGAATATAGCATAGTTCATAGAGGTGCCAGCGATATTAACATTTAAGATCAGAAAAACATAAAAATTCCGATATTGCTACCGCTTCGAATTCTTCAATGCTTAATTTTTTTAAGAAAAAGGATTCACGAACTTCGTAAGATCTGCAAGTTGCTGTGATGGAAGACACCTGGGCTTATCACACGGTGCAAAGAACCACAGTTTTCTCTCAAATGATTGTGCCTCTAAGTTAATTCAAGCAGGTTTTGAACAGAAAGTTAGATGTTCTCGTATGGAAACAGAAGCTAATATTGTAAATGTGTTAAAACCAATAGCAATAGTTGAATTAAAAGATTGCCTCAGCGAATGCAACCATGTTACTTTACTATATTAACTAATGATTCAAACCATGGGTCCATGAAAATATTCCCGGTTTTAGTCCTCTCCTTTTAGCATACGAAGGAATGCAAGTTAAATTTTTAGAATTTCAAGATCAACAGAGCGGAACATCAGATGTTATTGTCAATTATCTAATGATAACATTGACAGAAAATGAAAAGAAGAAATGAAAGAATAGAAATATCTGAATGATCGAATTTAACCAAAATACCTATGTGGGAAAAAATTCAAAGCGTAATGGATGTATTGATTGAAAAGGGATTTATTAATTGTGACCAAGTTATCAGAAGTATTAGTTGAGTATTCACTTATAACTACATTACACCGCAGGAATTGACAGAATGGAACACTGGGAATGTTTCAACCGAAAGTAATTATGTGGAATCGTTCAGACACTTTCACACTAATAATTATAATCATGAAAACTTTCGTATAATTATTGAATATCTTTTATATGCCTACTAGGCACTAATGCACCAGTAGAAAGGGTCTTTCTTCTTAAGAATAAGTTATGGATGAGCGAAAAAACACAGTTACTAGTCGCAGTTTCTAAAGCAATGGTAATTATTAAAGTAAATTTTAAGAAATCATGCCAAGAAATTTATTCTTATTTAAAATCAAATCCAAATATTCTTAAACAAATTTGTTCTTCAGAAAAATATAAGACCACATAAATTATTTATTTTCACATATTCATTCCTGTTCATTAATAAATAAAAACCATAAAGAACTATGCAGGGTTTTTTTTAATAACATACTATTACCGAAAAATTAGTAGATGTCCCATTTATTTTTTTCCCTCAAAACGGGACATACGCCGTATGTCCCGTTTTGAGGAAAAAAATAAACGGTCACGTTAGGTATATCCAATGTTGTGTATATACATATATCAAATGTTATATGCATCAAATGTTAACAAATATGTTATTTGTTAAAACAGGGAACTATATAGTTATAAAATTTATATAAAATTAAATTTATTAAATCACGGTTTATTTACTACCGAGATTATGTATGTCGATTAATCTATTTACATTTTAATTTGAAAAATTTAATTAAAACACCTGTTAATTATAATCTCATGCGATATAATGCTTAAATTTTTAAAGTAACCTGAACAATTCTTACCTTGACGACATATTGTTTAATAAATTAGGCTGAACGATCAAATGGTAGTACTCTAAGTTATTAACGCTAATTTCATCACCAAATCATGTTGCAGGTCAAATATCATGTCCTATATTTTAACGTGTGCTACAACAATATCAATTGTTATGAGTTTATTGTGATCATGTTATTCTTCAAACGCTATATGTGTTAAATAGCTTCTATATTAAAGGGTACGTGAATTGTATTAAAATCGAATTTGATTAAACAAAAACCTTGAAAAACTACTCGCAAGAGAATCAACCGGGGTCTTGAAGCCAGCTTTTATGGTAAAACTGTAATCGTTCACCAACGCAAGCATATTTATTAAATTCAGCCAAACTCGATACGCAAACTAGCGTGGTCATATTTATACTGCAAGCCATCTTGAACTTGGTTGCCAAATATACCGGCTTGTTCCTCTGTGATTGGCTGAAATTTCCTTTCGACCTACTCTCGATATCAGTGTATACGCTGTTCAAGCGTCCTGTCTGGGATTACAGCGCCGTCTCCGGCGGCCACCCTTCCCAATGAAACACTTGCACAACCCTCCTCTTCCCGATATCAGTGTACTCGTAGAAGGGACCTTCATAAAAAATCATTAAAAAGAGGTGCAGATAGATGGTTACTAAGGTGACGTAAAACACTGACGTGTCATTTCACCATCGGTGACTGTAGGTTCCCTTGCTGAGTTATGGGGAAAGGTCGAAAATTGGATGGTTCGTTAAGCAGGTCCCTCTTTTTTTGCCTCATTTACGTTACGAAGACGTGACGTCACTTTAAGTTGTCGGTTTCGTTCCAAAGGCGTAGCAATTAAAAATTATTAAAGGTCTCAAATAGCTTTCTGACGATTAACATAATAATTTGTTTATGAATGCAGCTTTCAGATCCCTTGGATATTCGTTCAATCCAAGCGTGCGCAGGGTGGTCACAGGGGTCATTATCCCCCAAAATATATTTTTTCACTGTAAAAAATTCCAACTTTCATGATAAACGAAAGGTTTTATTCCAAGACCATGGCAAATTCTGTCCTTGACTCCCCTCCCTAAATAAAAATCTGTATTCGCTCCTGATTCAAGATATTAGTATTCCCGAAATACTAGTCAATTCTTCCACCTTAAAACTAATTTTGATTCTTACATCTTTGCCGCATCTACCCCGTCTATGCACAGAGAATTTAAATGTTTGTCATACCTTAGAATTTACATAATGCTTTTGTGCAATGTAGTACTTCCGGCGGCTACCCTTCCCATTGAATTACTTGCACACTAACTACCCTGTGCAATGTAGTTCATGTATTCTATTTTGTGTAATACTTCCGGCAGCCACCCTTCCCATTGAATTCCTTGCACAATACCTACCTGGTGCAATGTAGTTCATGTATTCTGTTTTGTGTTGGTCTTTTTTTCAATGAAACAAGTAATTGAGGGGTAACGAGGAAAAAACAATCGAAATTTTAGAATCATGGTTAAAAATGTGGTGATATTGTTCTAAATAATAAAACCGCATTTGTTTATCTCCATATCTTTTTTTTTATCAACTGTGTTTAACCGTATATCAAACCTGATCTAACTCGACCTTAATCAAAACAAACATGACCGCAGCTGATGTGAAGGCTGTTGTGCATACAGAAACTTTTGTTTTTAAGTATGTTTTATCATGTTCTGCCGCGGCTGTTGCGGAAACAGGTATGTATAAAGATTTTTCTAAAAACAAAAACAAAAAAATCAAACTTTAATGTTAATTATTTTTTATTTTGGTTATGAATTATTGATTTGTAAATTTATTTAAAAACTTTTTTTTATTAATTCGTTAAAGTAAAGTGCGTAAGGTAACTAGATTTCCAAGACCTGAATCCGGGACGCCAAATTTGAAAACCTAGGTCTACTTTGACGGGGGGAGGGGGGGGCACTCACAGATCAGAGGTCACGTGTATGGGAAAAAACGATGTATAAACACGTGACTTTTTAATCTCAGACACAAACGCAGGAACTCATTTCCTTTGGTTTGTGGGAGGGAGGCTGAACCTTATTTTCTACTGTCCTTTCTCGGACCCAGAACGTGCATAAAGATCCATTGAAAGTTTATTTATTCATACATTAATCAGAATAATATTCTGTTACATGCAATACCACAGTTCTTATTTTAACAATTGGAAGCCCCTTTTCCCACAAAAAACAAGGTTCTAACCAAAATTTCACTACCCTATAACAAATTGCCTTATAGCAAGAAAAATTATTTAAAGCAGGATAAATCGTGACATTTTCGCCGAATCCAGGACAAATTGGCATCCCAAAGCGACTTCGAAAAAAAAGTTCAAAATCTGGGACATCTGGTCACCTAAAAAGTACGATACTAATAAATAAAGGGTGGTAAATTGTAAATGAAACTATGTTCGTAATCAGCACCATAGATAAGTGATCTTGCACCCTTGACAGAACCATTCAGATTGTGCTCCCTTAGCTACGTACATATTCTCCCCTGTGAATTATTTCAGCCGTTTTTATGCCCTTTCTCACCTCCACCCCTAGCGTGGGTCTTGCTACGGCCCTGTTCGTAATCGTCTTTATTTTAAGGATTTTTCTTATGCGGACATATGTCTTTTGATTCCTGATAACTGATTTTAAGAGGGAATTGGCACATCAGGTACCTGGATAAGCAGGTGTCGGGTTTGGTCCGAGTCCCACCAAGTCGTGTACTGTGCATTAGCGCTCAGTTGACGCGTGATATCGTTAGCAGACGGGTTAGTCTATTGTAGTTTAGGGAAGGCCGTCTTGGAGGAACTGGTTTTTCCCGCGCGAAAAACCAGTTTCGGCAAGACGCCCTTCCCTAAACTGCAATGGACTAACCCGTCTGCTAACGGTATCAGGCGTCAGGTCTGCGCGAACGCACAATACATTTAAAATGGGCACCCATTGTAAACCGTTAAAAGGTAAACAAAATTTGACGATCACCCACTGTAGCCATATCATCTGTAGTTGTTTATTTTTCTAAGTTGACCACCCTCCTTAACACGTTCTCTATGATAAAATAAAGTAACTGTTATTATTATCAAGCAACAGGAGTTATTGTTAATTTATTGAAAAACATAGGATCAAGCAATACCTGTGACTTACAGTATTTTTCTTCTGTGTATGCGTGCCAGAGTGTGGTGGATGTGAATTAAAACTTGGGCCACTTAATACAAGTATATAAGGTGGAGTTGAACCTTGGGCTAATGTAGCCCAAGTTCTTTCTTTATCTGTCCAAACCACCTGCTAAGATATTCCTTGTGTAAGTGACCCATGTCTTTTGATTGACCAAAAGTGTTAAATCCTTAATTTGTAGTCGTTTAACTCTTTAAAATGGCCACCTTCTGCAATGGATAACAATCATAGAGACGTGGACAAGCTCATTAAACCCGTGTTTGGTTGTCTACAAAAGTATTGTGTATATGAACTGGAACAAAGTGATTCTGGTATCGTCCGAAAAGCAGGCACCCACTAGACACCCGGATGGCCTGATTTTTGGGCTGGATCAGAGCTAAGGAAACCAGCCTGTGCCATAGGCATAGCTGAGGGGAGGAGTTGTAACATCCCCCTCCCCACTGCAATGAAATTTTATACATTTAACATAGGAAGATATGCTGATTTGGCTCTACAGCCCCAACTCAGGTGAGCCTATAGCACTATGGAATTTTCTGCCTTTGCAGGGCTCTAAGTCTCATATACACACCCCCTCCCAGCCCTTATACACTTTTTAGGCACTGATTTATAAAAGATGAAATTGTAGACATTAATTTTCCCTTTCCCCTCCTCTGAAAATGGATTAATAATTTTGTCAAAATGAGGGTTATATTAATTAAAAATTCTCAAAATACTGTAAAATGACGTAAAATCCAAAATTTGAATTGCCAGAACGATACTGGTGACCTGTTAACTGGAATTAATCATGTCATCAATTGCCAGAAATTTCAAATGCCAAATTTAAAAAAAAAATGCCAAAACTGAACAGACATAATATTTTTTAATGTTCATAAAACTTGAGATGTATTGATTCAATCCATAACCAACTTCAAACTTGGGCTTAAATTCAATCCCAAGATAGTATGATCATATATAGCCAACTGGTTCATGATGCAGTGTCTGTTGTATTCACTAAAGTGTTAGTAATATTGTCACCAAATGCTTTTTATCCACCTCTCTCTTTCCTTTCACTTATTTTAACATGGTCATTCCACTTTTATCGCTTCCCTACTTCTGCTGTTGAGTTCAAACTCACACACAGTTCGAGTTCATGGTTTTATGTTCTAAGCAACTCAACTTCCATGGAAAGCATGGTCCTGGTGTGGTCGGATTGTAACTGTCCTATCAGCTTAAAAACTTGGTAGAAGTGTAATATTATTGGTTGTTGCACTGACTAATTTTAGACATCCACGTATAGGCTTGGGCTAAAGCCTTTTTAAGTATAGGGGAGGAAGACATCATGTCTACCTTGGAATCGAACTAGGATCCCTCCATTGAGCCTGGAGTTCCTTGACCGCTATCGAACGAGGACAGGAACAACGCTCTCTTTCTCCGTATATAAGGATGCAAGATATTATTACCCTTCTCAGAGAGCTGAGTTGCCAATCATCACCAAATCCCAAGCCGCCATTTCCAAGTTGGAAAAACTACTAAAAAAATAAAAATGAATAAAGGTAAAACGGGGAAGTTGGTGAAATTAACTGGTTTTAAAAGCAAGATGGTGGCAACAAAGGAAGATTAAGAAAAATTATGATTTTAATCAAAATTCACACAAACACTTTTCATTATGAGCTGGAATGACTTTAACAATTGCTTTGGTAGGGAAAGGAAGGTCTTACCATCTTCAGAAATTCTTCTAAACTTCAGGTTGGCAAAATTCCTGAAGAAGTTAGGACTTACCCTACAGAAACAATTGTAAAAAGTTGTCCCATCTCATAATAAATGTGTTTGTGTGAATTTTGATTTAAATGCGTTATTACACAATACAACATCATTCATCTTTTTGCACATGAAGATCGTGATTTCCAATTTCCCAACTTTTTGTAAGTTTCTTTATTTCTCCTTACAATTTTTCTTTTCCCTTGACTTCATTCCCTAAAGTTCTCTCTTTACATTTCTTTGTGCTCTGCTCTTTTTTTCTTTTGGGATCTGTCTAATGCCTGTCTACTAACATTGTTCAGTGCTTGTTTATTACTAACATCGTTGATTGCATGTTGTAGTTAGCCATATTTCCTTTACATTAGCATTTCTGATACCAGTTTTTGTGCAGAATTATTCCATAATTCTCTTTTGTTTAAACAGTGTTATGTTCAGTATTGTCATCCTTGAAAACTTGAATTTTATTATTTTTCTGGCATTACTTTCCATATATGGTATTCGTAAATCTGTACTTTTTTTATATGAGTTATTAATTTTTGTAGCTACATATCCCTTGGATATCACAAAGACTCGATTGCAGATACAAGGAATTCAAATCAGTATATTCAATAAATCGATATCAATTGTCATGAAAATGATTTTTAAGCGAAAGGTCTAGTTATCCAACCTAAATGGAAATTACAGGGAAGTCAAAATAACTTCAAAGGGAATCTAATAATGTAGGTGTGGAAATAGCTTGGATATACCATTCGTGAAACTAGGTTAACATTGAGTATTTATGTTGGATAATATCATCCTGTGTGATGTCATCACTTTACGACATCATTAATATGTCTTGTAATGTCGTCAATGTGAGGGTAAAAGTATTGTAAACTGCTATTACCCAGGATTCTCACATACCTGGGAAGCGTGTAGTTATTCGGAAATTTTGAAATTGTCCCTAAAGAGTCAGTTAGAAGCGATGGTTTTGGTCAAACTTAAAAAAGCCAGGAAAAAATATTCTTGCAACGTTTTGAATAACTAAATCTCCTCTGCGGACGTAATGGGAATCCTGTTACTTATTTCAAATATGGATATGTGCGATTGGTATTTGTGTGTTTTTTTAGTATATTTTTTGTTTTTTTACAACAATATTACACCATTATCTGGAGGGGGGGGGGGAAATTACATTGATTATTGCATTTCTGTTTATTACTGCGTATATTTTAATGTCATTTCAACGAAGTTTTACTCCTCACAGAATATTAGTAACCAAAGATCCAATTATTGGTGCTCTACTGTTTTAAATTGCAATAAAGAAAAACCCTTATTTTTTAAAATTTTCCACGTAAATCTCTGTCTGTAATCAAAAATTAAGTTAGCACTATTTACCAATGTATGACTCAATAACAGTATACTCTGAATGCTGTGGAACCTCTTAAAATCAAAGTTTGTAGTTCCACAAATATAATTAGAAATAATTTTTTTATATACATGTATCAGGGGTGAAAGACTTCCGCAAAAACGCAGAAATCTGCTTTTTTTATTCTGTTTTCGGAGTTGCCGATATTATTCCAAAAATCCAATAAAATTTTTATGGGGGGCGGGGGGGTGGTATTCCTATGGAGCTCCAGTATTAGTAGAGACAAAAAGACATTGATTTTTTCAGAAAGTAGACCAAGAACCTGCACTCAAAAAAATTTCCTGCAACTTCTCAAAAAAAATTTTGCGAGAAAATCATTAAACCAGGTCATCCCTGAAAGAAGCCCAAAAGTCTCCAATCCCCAACTCTACACAAAATCGTAATGGCTTTGGATGCTGGCAACCCGGACACATCATCTCCAGCTGTGCTCCAGTAGCCGTTAACGCCATAGAGATAAGGGAAGAGTTTGTTTATGAAGGCAGTATTTTACCTTTCTTGGGTGTTCACCAGCTTTTGTGCCTTTTCCTTTCCTCTGCTGGTGCTGTTTTTGTTCCACATTTTTTATTTTCATTTGTTTAGTAATTCGTTGTTTAAAATCATTTGAAATGTGTTCTTTAAAACTCTTTTGCTGATTAATGGGTGCCTATCTTGAAGGATGGATGACTTTCGTTGTGTGATGTTCTCGCCTGGACCCAGTACATTTATATTCATTTTAAAATATTTCTTGCTTAATTTATCAAAATTGTGTGTTTGATTATTCTTTTTCTCAATTATCCTTTTAACGATTTGTTATAATGGAAGTAAATTCAAAAGACGAGCACAAAACAAAGTATGTTCCATCGATGCCTAGAAAAATAATAAGTTTAAGTTTGAATGGCTGAATAAAACTGTGGTAGTTAAAGCATTGAATAATGTTGGTGACAGTATGTTGGAACATGTGGAAGCGAAAGTAGGGGACAACATTGAAGTAAGTGGCAAAGTCATCTGCAAACTTTGTTCTGAGAATATTTATTATGGCAAAAGAGGATTTGCCGCCATTACCGACCACATAAAGAGCAAAAAACACCTTTCTAAAGAACAAAGAAAGAGATCAAACTATACCTGCCAATTTTTATTGTACCCCAAAGCCATCAACATCAACTGAAGTTTCATCAGCATCTTGCACAAACAGTTCAACTACCTGAACAAACCTACCTGAACCAAACAGTTCAACTACCGAATGCCTGTTAATGTGCCACTATGTGATAGAATCACCAATGCACAATGTTTAATATTGGAAGTGTTGGCAGAACATAATTTGCCTTTCTCTATTTCACCAGTACTCATCAAGTTTGGTAAAGTACTCGTAAATGACAGAAATGCGTTAAATCATGTGAGTTTGTCACATACAGCTGCTTCATATAAAGTGTGTCTTGGTTTGGCCAAAACGTTTATGAAAGAAACAATAGAGAATTTGCAAAATTACAAATCTTCTCTCAACATCAATGAGTAGTAATCTGAAGAGAATTATCACTATTTTAGTAAGTTACTTTTCTCCTATTCATAACAGAGTAGTGGTTGAGCACTTAACTAGTATTGACATTATAAGAGTTTGTTCTCAAACACTTCGTAGTGAAATTTTGAAAGTCTTCCAAAATCTGAACATTCCATGGAATAATTTAATGTCCATTTTAATGGATTCCTGCAATGTGATGAGGGGATTGAAATCTGGCTTAGAAGTAAGAGTGTGTGAAATAGTTCCACATTTATTAGATGTGGATAGCGATTCCTGTCACCATATTAATAATGCTGCCAAGAAGTTTTGCAAGCCTTTTGAAGCGCATGTGGAAAAGTATTTTTCTGATGTTTATAATGATTTTAAATGGTCAGCTAATCAGAGAGAAGGTTTGGCTGAGATTTGTCTTATATTAGGCACTAAATTCACTACTGTTGACAATATGGTTCCCCATAGATGGCTTTCCTGCTATGACGTTTCGTTAAATAACCTGCGGATTTTTGATGCTCTTACTATTTTATACCATACTTTCCTTTCTAATAATGATAAGACCTTGTATTTTTTGTTACTGTGTTCCATTTGTCAAGAAAAGGGTGTAAGCTGTGAGAGGAGAGCAAAGATCAAAGAAATATACAAGTATTTGAGGGAGGAAAGTCTCACACCAGAAGGAAAAGCTAGGAAGAGTAGAATAGCTCAAAACTTATTTTATGAGAGAAAGAAAACCAAACTCATATTACATTTTTATACTGCTGTACTCCCACTCTTAAAGAAGTATGTTTGCCTATTTCAAACGAAAAAACCCTTCATTCATAAACTTCATGATAAACAGGGGCAGTTGTTTTTAAATTTTTTATCCTATGTTTTGAAGCAAGAACTTATAAAGTATAAATCAGTGAGACAGTTGATTACTTTGTATATTTCTTCAGAGAAAAATAGACTGAGGAAAAGTAAGACGTTTTTGGGGTCATCTACTTAGTGTATCATAACAAAAAGTTTGAAGGATGCTACAGTAGTAGCCTTTTTAGAGCAAGCTAGTCAGTCTTATATCCAATGTGCTCAGTATTTGCAGAAAAAATTGCCTTTGGATAACCCCCTTCTTAAATGCTTTTCAGCAATTGATCCAGTAGCTCGAGGACATTCTGTTACGTTAGATAGGCTAAAAAAATTGCCCAGGTTAGTAAAAAATGTATTATTAGAGGAAGATGGAGCACAATATTCTCTTGATGTTCATTTATATCAGGTTGAAAAATCTCTACAGTCGCATCGAGATGGATCTAGAAATGTCTTGCGTATTGATGTTTGCTGGACTGCACTTTTTAAGTTGAACAGATTCAGTGCCCTCTCAAAAGTGGTGAAGGCATTAT
Source organism: Dysdera silvatica (assembly GCA_006491805.2). Lineage (NCBI taxonomy): Eukaryota > Metazoa > Arthropoda > Arachnida > Araneae > Dysderidae > Dysdera > Dysdera silvatica. Next base: position 59,284,506 of record QLNU02015359.1, on the reverse strand, counting down.
TGAGTTGTTTTCATGGCCTTCAAGTTGAAAGTTCTTTTAGTGTGATGGGGGGGCATACTTGATAAAGAATCCAACACCATGAAAATTGAAACATTTTCATCTGTTCAGACTGTAAAATATAAGCTACTGAGTCAAAATAAGTCAGCCTTAGAGTTTTTCAAGAAAAATGACTATTTGCATGAACCTGTAAATAGAAATTTATGCCAGCGTAGGAAATCTGAATATTCAGAATATAAGAAAGAATTAGAAGATAAAAAAAAAGAAATGGAAAGAAAACGAAAGGAGTTAAATATCTCTAAAAACTTATGCAGCAAATTAAAATCAAATGCTTTGGTTCGAGAGAAAGAAAACTCTAACAGGCTAATTCATAAAAGAAGGTTAGAAGAAGTGGTTATACAGAAACAGCTTAAGAAAAGGAAATTACGTTAGTTTAAACTTTATTATTTATCAACAAACGTGTAAAAAATTTTAAAATATTTATATTTACTCATTAATAATTTTTTGTTGGATTAAGAATGAACATTATATTCACCATCAAACTTATTATTTATCAACGAAAATGACTGAAGAGCGTAACTGACTTTTAAATTTTCTAAAATTCACACCACATTGCATGAAATCATTCATTTTGCATTTATTAATTAAAGAAATCATTATCTCTACTAAGGTGAGTTATTTTTTATGTATATATTTTATATGTTATATATATTAAAACTATTTAGGTGGGGTGACATATGTTCATGGAATGAAAATTAGGTTATTTACCTACCCTTCCTCTTGCATGCCAGTTTTCTCGCGAAGTTCGGCTTTTTTTTTTTTTGCTGTCCACTTACACCCCTGATGTATTATGTAGTAGGCCTATATTATATTTAGAGACATATTTATAAGTCAATGTACCTTTCTTCAGAAATGGTGACTATGAATCACATTATGTGCAAGTTATGTTCATGTAAATAATTCAAAACAAGAATTAATATGTGCTGAACCTGGAGATTTTCTTTTTACCAACACAAATTCATGTCGGATATAAAAAAAATTGTAGCAGACCTTATTTCTTTTACAGAAAAGGGAGATTACATAGAAAACGGGGAAAGGAGAATGCAGAGAAACAACCTATTAGTCACGTCGAATTGACCTTAATCTCCCTTCTCTTTCTTTCACAGTATCTTTATTTTATTTTGTTCACACTTGCTTTTCTTAACATCCTTATTATGGGTCAAAAATCCTAATTTTTATTTGGAAAAAAATTCAATTTGTCGAAATTTTTTCAATACATATGGACAAATTTTTGCTATGCAATGACCATATGCATCTGAATAAATTACGACACAAAGACTATACGGAACTGTTATATTGCCCATGTAATATATTTTCATCCAAGTATAAAATGTAATGTACACTGGCTACTGTTCTCTCTCTTACTGGGTATTTCCGTAAGTCGCACCAACGATCGAGTGAGTTTCTGGGCGCTGTGATTTTTTTTTCTTTGTGTAAAAATTATGCTTTAGAATTGCTCTATTTTGTTTGCGCTAGTGGCTAAGGTACTCTGGGTGTAACAAAGAAACTCCAGTTCAACTCTGAATCAAGGCGATTGCTCTTTTTCTTCTATAAAAAAAAAATCACCTTTAGTTTGAGCTCATAACATGGGTGTCAAAAATGATTATTTAAGGATGTAAGATATTATTACCCTTCACAGGGATGATAACACAATCGCCACATAGTGGTCAACACAGAAAAGCAAGTCTCCAGGGCGAGATTTTTCATGGGGAATAATTATACGTGAAAATTCCAACACCCACGTTTATTAGCTCACTATTTTGAGCTGTTAGTTGTAGGAGAAAAAGAGACCCCGTCCTCATCCAGGATAAAGACGGCATCTCTTTTGCTCCTAAAACTAAAAGCTCTTGTATGAGCTAATAAGAATTTTCACATATGATTATTCAAGATCTGGAGTATAGTGTCATAACTTTCAAATGGTTTCCATCAGTTGGGTCAAGAAATTCCAATTTCTTGATCAATAAATTCAATGGAAGTCCATCTTGTGACTTTAAAATTTGTTACTTTGTCCATCATCGCATTGCTACTACCGAAAGAAACGGAAAATTTTAAGCTATGGGAGTATGCAATATATTTAGGAGGTTTTATTTTCGTGTTAACAAAGATTTCTTCATATGGCACTATCAATAATAAGGTTACAATAGAATAATAAAGGCAAGGTATTCTAGTTTTGCATATGTAATCATTGACGCATGATTTAGTGATCACCAACTTCATATTTTTTATTTTCTTCAGTTCAAGAGGAAGGCATATTGAAACTATGGCAAGGTGTCACACCCGCCATTTACAGGCATTTAGGTGAGTGGCAGCCAAATTGAACTATCTTAAAAGATGTTCTTTGAATTTAATTTTTTTTAACATTTGTAAAATACATTAGCAGAGAAATTTGGATGACTAATAATGGGTTGCACAGTAGGATGGTGATTGAACTAGTTAACAGAATGAGAAAAGTCTTTGTCACATATAAAATATAATGTTTTGTTGTATTTTGCCATATCCATACGCATTAAGTAACATGCCAGATTGAAGTGACGTTTCACTGATTCTGAAGAGCCCTGCGTTATATGACATGCCACAAAAATTGTGTTGCTGTAATTAACATATCCACTAATGTGTTATCTTTAAATGTATATTTAGTGTGTGGTAGCAGAAGTCAAATAACAGTACTTCTTTAGCCTTACCACACATGCCAAATAGCACAAGTTGGTCAAATTCTGAGGTCTGATGTTTCTCGATTTGTCTGGTATGGTACCTAATGCTTAGGAATATGGCATATTGTTAAACAAATTTGTTTTTTATAAAATATCATTCTAAAGAAAAAAATGTTTTTTAAGTCTACAGTGGTTGCCGCATGACATTCTACGAAGTTTTTCGAGAAAACATTTTAAAAAAAGGATCAGACAAAAGGACTCCATTGTGGTATGTTTTTAAATTCAATAGCTGTAATTAATTTAATTTAGTAGGAAGTGAAGAGATTTGTTGTATGTTGTCCTAATTAGTGATATAAAAGTTCTGGAAATTTTAACATGGCAGGAAAAAAAATTGTTTTTTTTTCTCCGAAAAAATTGAAAAGTTTGGGGAAAATTGGTTTTGCATCGGTTTTCCCTATTTTTGTATTGGCCGAGCGAATTAAAAATAACAAATTTAATAGCTACACATATTAGTGATGTTTTCTGAGGTCACAAAACTCTTTAAAGATTTTAAAACTCATCTCTTTAGCTATAATAAAATCAAAATTGAATGTTGCTTTGCTTTCTGATGTCCCTCAGCTTTGGGTTCATGTCAGAGATTTAATAAATACCAATTTACATACATCTCATGGAATGAAATTATCATAAAAGTTAAAAGAAGTTGTGTTTTTTATAAATTTCCAATTTTTCCTATTGAAAAAACCCCGTTTTTCCCCCAAAAATTTCAGTTTTATTTTTTTCCGAAGCTTTCCATCACTAATCCTAACGATCCAGTACCTTGACTTTGCTATTGTACATTTCTTCTTGGGCAGGTGGTTGTATATCAGGCACATGGTTTTGGCTATTTCGTGTTTAGAGTTACCTGTGCGGGTACTCGCCATGTTTTAAATTCCTCATTTGTGCCGTAATTTATTTTTAAGAACTAATTGTTTTTTTACGTGATTTCACTTGGGTTTCTGTGGCAACAGTTACTGCAACCATGCTATACTCGAATTCACAATGATATAAATAGTAACTAATAATAAGTTAGCTCACAAAATCAAATTGTAGTAGTAGCAATGCTTTCTCCAATTTGTAGTTTTAACTGAGTGTGATGGGGGAGGGGGTGAGGATAAACAGCAAGATGTATGTCAACTAAAAATTGTGGGAATGTGAAATGATCATCATTTTTGTTCTAATATCCATGATCCTGTTTGGTGCAGAATAACCCTTGCTATCTCTGCACCATACAAATATAACCAACTATCCAATATCCGTGATGGGCATCTCCTTTTTTTTTATCCTCATGTGTCAGTGTGTGCTAGGGATGTGCAAAGTCGCACATTGACTGACTTCAATGAACAGTTCTTCTCATTCATAACAGATGGGCAAACTCATTTACTGATTTGGTTAGTGAATGATTCTGTACATCTGTAGAACAGGGGTCGAAATTAACTTTTTAAATCAGGTGCACAAGTACACCCAAGCCTTGTGATTTGCATGTGCAATAAGTACTGTTTAGGTGTACAAGTAACTAGCAGAATAGAAATTAAACCTCAACATTAAAAATGGGAAAAATGTAAGTGTAGAAATTATATTTAAGCATGTAAGCTGAAAAAATGCAACTTTTCAAAATAATTGAACATTCATTTGCAATAAGCAAATAATCATTCAAAGCAAATGCAGATACATTGAGAAAATTATATAAAATTGTTCCGTAGGTCACTGTTTTTGAAAAATATAGCCATAGTTTTGAATAGTTAGGTGCACTATGTGCATCCAAAAAAATTTACATGCACGGATAAAATTTCATGTGCACAGTGCACCCACTAATTTCGAACCCTGCTGTAGAATATAGATCTCAGTCTTTCAATGGCTAGAATCATCTTTGAACTTACTGGACTGTGTTCAATACTCAATAAACTTGGTTAAATAGAATGTAAGATTTGGTGTTCAATTCCCAGTAAACTTGGTCAAGTAGAATATAACATTTGGTGTTCAGTTCGTAGTAAACTTGGTCAAATAGAATGTAAGATTTGATGTTCAATTCCCAGTAAACTTGGTCAAATAGAATGTAAGATTTGGTGTTCAATTACCAGTAAACTTGGTCAAGTATAATGCAAGGTTTGGTGTTCAATTCCCAGTAAACTTGTTCAAGTAGAATACAAGGTTTGGTGTTCAATTCCCAGTAAACTTGTTCAAGTAGAATACAAGGTTTGATACACTCATTGTATTATTGTTACATATTGCCTTTGTTATTGATTCTCGTATGATGCTTATGTTAAATAACTGTCGTATATTTTATTATTAATTGTTGTATCAGTTTATTGTTAAGTGAATTTTTTTTAATAAGTTATGTGAAAAATTTTCGCTGTTAAAATATTGTTATTTCTCAGGAAATGTGTTTTGTGCGGAAGTTCTGCAGGGGCCTTGGGCCAATTTTTAGCAAGCCCTGCTGATTTAGTGAAAGTTCAAATGCAGATGGAAGGGAAACGGCGTTTAGAAGGCCACCCCCCAAGGTACCAGTTCAGTCACAATATTCTCTCTCATTCCTATGAATATAATCACAATAAATTTTATCTCCGTGAATATAATCATAATATCCTGCTTTATCTCCAATGAATGTAATCACAATATCCTGCTTTATCTCCATAAATTCAATCGATATATTCTGTATTATCTTATTGCGGAACTGCATCACCAGTTAATGAAAGTTAATGGACTCTGAAATGGATTTTGAAAATGTGTTTTTAACATACAAAAAAATTAATTTGATTTTTCAGAGTTCAAAGCCCTTGGCACGCTTGTCAAAAGATTGTGGCGGAGGGTGGAGTCAGAGGTCTTTGGAAAGGTTGGGTACCAAATGTTCAACGAGCTGCGCTAGTCAACATGGGAGGTAAGGTTCCCTCATCACAACACAGGGGTGTCACTGGGTGCTCATAAAACTGGGTAGCAAGGACCCGCTGTGTTTAAAAATATGGGTATTTGTTGGAAAACGTTTGAAAAAAAAAAGCACTTTTTTTTTTCCTTACTAAATAGCAGGTCACTGGTATACGCTATTTTTCTAATATTGAGTCCTTTCCTTCTATTCCGATTTTATGTGCTATAGTATATCTATGGTACCTCTGACAGCAGCTTCTTGTGTATGTGTTAACTGTGACATAATTTAATTTTTTATTAAATTATTACATTAGTTTATATTTTGTAGGCTAACTGTAAAATCAGTCGTTTTATAGAAAGTCTAATGGCAATTATACAGCACTTTGTACAAAAATACAGGCTTTGTATAAAAAAAAGGTTATTAATTTTATAATAAAAAGCAAATACTTGGCTATATAATCAATGACATATGTACAAGATGGACCATTTAACTTGATAATGTAAAATAGCTAAAAAAAATTAACATTTTACAAAAAAATGTTTGAAACGTAAGTTTCTTGTTTTGGTGGGGAAGAAGGGTTTTTCATTATCTATTTTTTAGGGGTCGTTTTCAAGGTCAAACTTGTTTTTTCAAAGGGAAATATTTGTTTTTTATGTTTTATTCTTACTCCTGTTTTTTGTTTTTTTTTAAAAGCAAGGTTTTGTGGAAAACTTTTTTTTTTTTTCGAGATGAAAAATAAACTTGAATAAAGAAATTCATGCTATATCATAGAACACTAATTGCCCTAAGTCAACTTTTAAATAAAAGTTCATTTTGGTTACGTCAGACAAAAGAGGAAACTTGTACATTTAAAAAGTTTGATCAGAAGTTTAAGATTTTAAATTCTTTAAAATCTAACATAAGCATTACTGTACTTCTTGTTTTTATGAATAAAGTAATGGTGCTGCATAATTATTAGAACATTGCACATAATTTATGAACCTAGAAATAGGAATATATATATATATTTTAGTAACATAAAATATTATAAATATTTAATAGAAAAAATATTGCATATAGTATTTTAAAGAAATCCGCTTAACCACACGGATGTTTCCACTTATGCGTGCAGTTTCAACTGCGTTTGCTTTATATTTTTTGTGTGGACTTAATTATGCTTAACTGCCTTTTACTCAGATGTGAAATCTGAACTTCGATTCAAATATTTCTACTTCTATAATTCTTCCGACACTGGCATAAGGTTTAAAAACACGGCGTTTTAAGAGAACGTCGTGTTTTTAATCCTTACGACAGTGTCAAAATAAATGTTTGTTATGGAATCTACTGGTGAAACTCTGTATTGTTTCATTCTATAATTCTGTCAATGTATCGAAAAGACAGCAAAATGCTGAATTGAATATAAGTTTTTGATATTTTTGACATCTTGGATCTGTTCCAGATTTAACGACATACGACACAACGAAGCAATGGCTTTTAAAACACACGAATCTCAAAGACAATTGCATCACTCATATGCTTGCCAGGTAAGTTTCCATTTCTAATGTAAGTTACTAAACATGAAAAGTTAATTAACTAAATTGGAAATTTTAATTTTTATTAATATTAAATTAGTGTTAAATTCAAATGCTTGTAAATCTCAATGAACTAAGTGTTTGCAAATGTTAGTCAGCTAAATGCATTTATAAAATCTCTGGGCACTTTTAAACATCAGTAAATTTAAAAGTCCCAAAATCCAAAGCAATGCAACATTAAGGTAGGTATACATTTGCAAACCACTCATGAACTGTTGAAATTATTTTCTCAACAAACCCACGCGATCCATGGGAAAGGAAAGAACTTGAACTACCAGCAGTTATTTGTCATTTACTTGCAACTATGTTTTCGCATGAAAAAAAATCACATGATTTTCTTGAGTGGTGCGGCTTTAGTGATGGCTGTTTATTCATTCAAGAGGAAACGACAATATCACACTAACCTGTGTAAAAAATGCACTAGTTCAGAGCGAATGATGGACTGAAATTCACAAAAAATAAGTGGCCAATATAAATTTCACATGAATGTTGTCTTCTGATTTTGGGAATCTGCCGTAGAAGACTGCAGCCCACATTTCCAAACAGTAAATGTATTTTCTCATCTCCAATGCAGATGTATTCATCTCAGCACCTATTTCCCTTCAAGCGTCTTCCTTTAATTTTTTTTTTTTTTTTGAAATGGTCCTTATGTTTAGAATCCCAGCATAAAGATTTGGTTTTGTAAATATTCAGTTTCAGTACATTTTCCTCTGACCACTCCATAAAATTAAATAAGCGATGAAACAAAATCTATAGGCACAAAATAATATATGATGGAGCCTGCAGTCCGCAAGTAGAAAGGAAAACAATGAACTACGCACAACACCGTCCCAATGTGAACTGCAAATGCCTTTGTGTTCGTTGGAAAAACCGACAAAAAGTGGATCGCCACGAATGGTTCATAAGCAGCCCGTTCAGCGTTCCAAAGCCCATCCCAATCATTCTAACTTATGGCTCGCAGATGTATGCGCACATTTAGCTTACGTAGAGGTAAAAATTGTACAAATTTTTATGATGCAGTTATTTTATAAAACATTATATAACAGCGTTACTTATAACTATTTCGGTAGTGCTAAATGGCCATCATCGTCAGAGCAATGGCAGCTTCTGTTTACGTTTATTATGTTATTAGCCAGCATTGCTCTGACGATTATAGTCGTTTTGTGCCATCGAAGGTGTTCAAGATATTTTGTCTGGGATATTAAGATGTGTTAAAATAACTTAATACAAGAAAGGTATTTTAGGTTGTATTGACGAAGATGCAGGACATGTGGAATAATTTTAACTTAGGAACTATATTAAATAAAAATATGTTTAAGTTACCCAATGTTAGATTCATTTTAATTTCATGACTGGTAATTAAAAAGTTACCAATGTTTGAAAGAATGCAAAGACTTCATAAACATCCTGTATTCACAAATGTTAATTAACTAGATATTTGCAAATGTAAATTAACTATGTAATTCTTAATTGACTAAATAACACAGTTTCATTTTGCAATATTCTCTGAAGAGAAAAGCATTATTTCTTGCAATAATTAAATAAACAAGCAAGTGAAAGAAAATCAAAATAAAGTCGATATTTAAATTTAGCGAGTTTCAATTAACATTGAATCAGTCAATCTTCTGCCTTTTCGATAAATTTTGGTGAGTTGAAAGTTGGCGAATTGGAATTTGATGAGTTGGAAATTGGCGAGTTGTAGTTGACTTCAAACTTCCAAATCACCAATTTCCGACTCACAAAACTTTCAAATTACAACTCTCCAAATATTTGGCGAGTTGAAATTCGATGAGTCTGAAGTTGGCGAGTTGTAGCTTACTTCCTAACTCCAAATCGCAAATTTGTAACTCACCAAAATTTTGGGAAGTCTTAAAATTCATAATTGGTGATTTCAAACCTGCCAAGTTGAAACCTCACAAGCTGTGGTTTACTTTCAAATTCTAAATCACCAATTTCAGACTCTCAAAATTTCCAAATTCCAACTCGCCAAAATTTTGGTGAGTTTGAATTTGTTGAGTTGTAGTTTATTTCCAAATTGCCAATTTCCAACACTGTAATTCAATAAATATTGAAACGGTTTCAAAATTTTGAAATGATTTCAATACAAAGTTTCAGATTTCACCACTAGGGGTTTATCTGTCTTCTACTCCCTATTTATATGGTGAAGGAACGGTTTAAATTTTTTGTATCTGAATGTAACGCATCGAGATGCATTTATTAAAATTAAAATCGAAGCTCTATCTCCCATAGGAGCGAAACTTTGCCACACATTTACAGATCGACTCCAAATCAGGAATCCACGATGGAAATGGCTGTCTGATCACCCTGTTCAAATTTAAAATTTTTCGCCAAATATATGCCATTAGTTCCCAATTCGGCCGCTAGGGGATAATTTTTGTGAAATGGGACTCAAAACTTCCAACTCAGTTCAAAAGATTCAACCAAGTTTTAAAAAAAAAACTGAAACGGTTTCAAAATTTCAAAAAGATTTCGATACAAAATATTTATGGAGGACCTTTACCTTACCCTTTTTATTGTTGACAGACAGACCAAAAAACAATAGTAGGTTCAATATTTATTGAAATCTGCTAATAATGTTTAAATATTTTCAGATTTACATTCTAACATATATTTACCTTTTATGTTGTGCAGTGGTTGCTCAGGTTTGATTGCAGCCACATTGGGAACACCCGCCGACGTTGTCAAAACACGAGTCATGAATCAGCCAACAGATAAAAATGGAAAGTAAGTTCCATTTTTTGTGCACTATGTCACTGATTGATCCATCTTTTATCACAATATATTTATATATATATATTTTTATGATTTTAGAGGATTGTTTTACAAGTCTTCGATTGACTGCTTGTTAAAGACAATCCAGGAAGAAGGTTTCATAGCTCTGTATAAAGGTTTTGTACCAATTTGGACAAGAATGGTGAGTTTCTTTTGACAATCACATATATAAATGAGAGTTTATGAAAATTCTTTACAAATTATTTGGTAATTCTAGATTGTACTAAGTACTCGTAATAAACGCTAGAGAATCATCCTCTATCTGCTATTTCAAACGCTGTTCCTGCTGAATAATAAAAATGCATGTACAGTCTCACTTCATTTGGTGCAGAATGGTCCTGACTTCCCTTTTGCTATAAAATTTCCACCAGCTGACTATCCTATTGACTAAAGTTGAATCTTTTTCCATTTAGTTCCTTTGTTTCTAAATGGCCCGAGTTGAACTTTACAACCCATGAACTTCTCATCGTTTTCTTCTCCCACAGAAATACCTCTTGAATTAATTTATCTCACACCCTCCTCATTTTCTTAACCACGATAGTTTCTGCTTCTAGATTTGGATTAAGAATTTTGGTAATTTTATGCACACATAAATCATTCATTGCATAAGCTTTTGCTCACCAAACACATTCCACAATTTGGTGCAAAAGTTATGCATAACGCATATGCAACCTCAGGTAACTCTTACTCAAATGGTGTTTTGCGTAAGTTCTAAAGTGCTAACTTCGGCATCATGCTTTCTAATGTGCACTTGAGTAATGCCTTATTCACTCTCAGCAATGTGCCGTCAGAACTTTGCTCTTAGTTGCCTAGCGAAACATAGTTTTTCTTTCATCTTGCACGACCTTCATGACAAGAAGACTTTCACAATAACCACACAATGCAAAGTCGCACGCTATTTGTGTCCACACAAAATCGCGTTCTATCTGTGCCTACACAAAATCGTGTTCTATCTGTGCTCACACAAAATCGCACACCATTTGTGTACATACCCTGGTTAAAATCCAGGATGGGGGCTGTGTGTCTTTTTCTCCTAAAACAGAAAAGCTCTAGCTTGAGCTACTTATATGTGTGCCGAAAATTATAGTATAATAAATTTCCCCCACGAAAACTCACAAAAATCTCGCCCCGGAGGCTTTGTGTGTTGACCATATTTGGCAATTGTGTTATCCCTGCGGAGGGTAATAATACCTTAACACCTTTACATACGGAGAAAGAGAGCGTTGTTTCCTGTCCTCATTCGTCTAGCGGTCCAAGACACTCCGGGCTAAACGGAGGGACCCTGGTTCGAATCCAGGATGGGGAAAGCGTCTCTTTTTCTCCTAAATCAAAAAAGATCCATCTTGAGCTATTTATACATGAATGTTGAAAATTTTTGTATAATTACAGTGGTAAAGTGTCACAAGTAGTAGAAAGTTTGAGATCTGGCTTTTAAATGTGTGAAAACATCGGTGAGAGCAACAATAGTGCATTTTGAAAATTTCATTGGTACTCGCAAAAGTAACCATTTGAAACAAAAATCAATAAGGCCATGTAGTGGCACAGTGGTCTCATATTCATCTAGCATGCCATTTTCCCCGGTTTAACCCCTAATGGCATCTCTCCGATGTCCTGGGTTTGATTCCTTTTGCGGTGGTCAGATTTCTCAAAAAAGTGTAGGACTTGACTTGCTATGTCCTTTGCGCCATAACAACACAAACCAAACAAGTAACGTTAATTTTCCATGTAACGTTTTTTCTTTAATGAAGTATGTATATATGTAAGTGAAAACTTAGACCTTGTTTACTTAAAATTGCATTTAATTTAACCTCCATAACTCATGTTCCATCTCTTTCTTGTGAGGTTCAAGTTATTGAGACATATGTGTCATAGGTGCCAATCCTTCCGATTTACCCAAAAGGCTTCCGATTTTTTATCGATCTTCCGGTCGGAAAATGATTTCTTCTGATTTTCGGAGATTTTGTCTAAAATCCCCAGTGTTTTAAATACCGAGTTTTTTTTAAATAGCTATTTTTCTTGATGCGTATTTATTTAAATTTTTGCACATATATATGCGTATTTAATAATAAATACGCTTAAACAAACGCAAATGTCGGTAAAAAGGACGGAAAATTCATCTGCCATTGACTGCGTGGCGTGACGTGGAATTTTAGCTCCAGCTATGACGTAGAGTGATGCCCCTGCACAACGAAATCATGCATCTGTATTTGTAGTTGTTGGTGGGAGGAAAGAAAGAATGCGCTACACCGTTAAGGTTTTGGTCAAGCATGTGACTTTGTGTAGGGAAGCCATGTGTTAGACATATCTGGTATTTCTTTGCTCTGGAAAGAAAGTTTTGTTTTTAGGTGTTTTTGAAAACAACGTTAACGATGTCGACCGTTAATAAAAGGTACTACCAAACGTTTAAAGCCAAATATATGAAGATGTTTAATTTTATTCAAAAATCAAGACTGGGGCCAAAATATGCTTTCTGCATGTGTTGCCGTAAAGACATAAGCATTACTCACAGTGGTAAACGCGATATTACTTTGCATTCTGAGACCGTTGAACATAAGGAGGTGTTCAGGGCTATAGTTTAATCATAGTGTTAAGCCTTCATTTTTTTGCGTTTAACTATACGCAAAGTGATTAACGCTGAATGTTTATTTACATCGTTTTTGATCGAACATAATTTGCCAATGAATTGCAGCGATCACACGGGGATGCTCTTTCGGAAAATGTTTCCTGACAGCAGTATTGCAAAACAATATGGATCTGCGAGGACCAAAACTTCTGATGAATGGAACGTATTTGACAAAAAATTTCTTTAAAATGCAAAATCTTGCACTACAGCATTTGTAAATTCTAAGAATTAATATTGCATTTAATACAGTTTAATCCTCTATTATTATTAATTTAATAAATACTTAATTTCCTCATTGTGCCCTTTTTTCATAAATTATGTATGATTTTGTTTAATTAAAAAATGGTGGCCCACGCATGCACAATTGACTACAGATTTTTCACTTCTAGAAGTTGGCACCTATGGTGTGTGTGTGTGTGTGTGTATATATATATATATTACATTGTTATTATATAATATATTATATTTTACAGGCTCCCTGGTCCATTACATTTTGGGTAACATATGAACAGCTTAGAAGGATATGTGGGGTATCGTCCTTTTAAAGTACTCAGGAAACAACTCTTGTAAATAGGTTGTTATTTGTATATTTCGATAGAGATAGCTGTTGTATACGTTTTGTAACATTTTAGAAGTGTTGTATAGTTGTACACCGATCCATTAAAATTATTTTGTTCCAAATTAGTATTGTTTAATTTGTTGAGCAAACTTTACACATTATTAACATAGATGTTATACGGTACAGGCCGAAAAGTACCTTACTTTTACCCCTGGATCAATCCATATCAAGTGGTCCAGCAGTGGTTGCTTGACCTTTGAATTTGCAGGTGACCCTATCTGTTGGTAGTGTAAAAGCAAAATTATTTTTATTTTCTATTCACTGATTTAAAAGTGTCACCCATTTTTGTTTCATACAGTGGGCTTATGATAGGGCTCTGAAATAAAAACTGTTATTCTTGGAATATTGTAAACTATATTTTTGTCGAATACATTATTTGGCTATCTTGTTTCCTTGTGTCTGAAATTTGACGTCGAATTTGGTCATCAAAAATTCAAATTTCAGAAAGGCAATTTTTCAGGAAGAGTACAAATATTGGGTCTACTTTCTTTCTTTCTTTCTTTCTCTTTCTTTATTTTTCTTTTTTTTTTTTACAAGATCTTGTAAATAAACAATTGAGGCCTGATACTTCTCTCTCTATTTTTTTTTACAGCACCCCCATAGATATACTAATTTTCACGTTTTTTGTAAAATTTAAGGATAAATGTCTCTGTTGGGGGACCTAAGAAAAATATAAATTTAGCACACGGTAAAGTACCATATGGTAGTAAACTCTAGTAAAAAAGTTTGAGTTTGATGTTCCACTCAAACCAGATTTTATACCATGTACAAAAAAATAAAAAATGCAAAATCAAGTAACGTAATATTATTCAAGGAATATGATTTTAAACTACATTAAAACTAACTATGAGGACATATAAATGAAAATAGTACATCCATTAATTCAGAGGTCTTAAAATTTCACCTTTTATTAAAAAGTTCGGATATCTCCTCACATGTTTTTCAGAAATGTTATGAGATCATCCAGTAGCTGTTGTTAATTCCATTGGTGTAAGTTTCCAGAGAATGTCTGCTATTTTTACCCACATCCTATCTTCTGATGACTTCTTGGTCCTGCTAGATTGTAAAAGTGAATAAACATGTGTAAGTGGAAGGTTGTGGGTTCAGGTCCCGCCGAAAGCAGAAATATTTATTTTCTTTCGAACGTTTCACCATCTAATCACGCCATACCATCGGCGTTGGTATCACTACGCCAATAAACGTTGATTGATTGACATTGTTGTTTGATTTAATCTGCGTAGTGTTCGATTTATATAAAATAAATACATATGCTGCAACGTGCATTTCGATCAATTTAATACCAGTCTCTTTGCAATTTGGTTTAAATAGTAGTCTATGTACTACACCATTCTGCGAAATAACTGGCAACAATATATATACGTTCGTAAAGAGATTATATATTGTCCTTCGTAGCTCAGTGGGTAGAGCCTCCGCCCGGCAAGTGGAAGGTCGTGGGTTCAGGTCCCACCGAAGGCAGAAATATTTATTTTCTTTCGAACGTTTCACCATCTAATCACGCCATACCATCGGCGTTGGTATCACTACGCCAATAAACGTTGATTGATTGACATTGTTGTTTGATACAAATAGCTTTGTCTGAAAACACCCAGCTATTTATTTTTGCAAATATCATCTTTAGATTTAAGAATGGAACCTTGTCGTTGTACACGGTATTTGCAAAATTAGTATACAACTTTAAATTTTGCTTTATAAGTTTGGTACCCGCAATAAATTCTCCACGGAAAAAAAAAAAAAAACTCACCCTGATGGCTTTGTGTGTTGTCCATTATTTTTTGGCAATTGCGTTAGCCCGGAGAAGGGTAATACTATCTCCAAATGCATATTTTTTCTCGGGATTTTCTGGAAGATCTTGATTTTTTGTTTTAATAAATAAACAGGTAATGAACTTTTTTGGTTGTTTGTCTTTTATTACATTTGTTAGGTCATTTTTAAAACTCCCTGAAACTAGATTTTAAAACTTTGAACATATATTTGCAGTTTTGAACTTATAATCCACATACGTTACCATTTCGAAAGTCATACCGATTTGTTCATAATTGGAAACTTCTCAAAAAAAATTTTCCATACTGATATAAATAATATTTAAAGACATACCTATATTCAGCACTTTCTCCCTTTCATTTCACTTTTTGTAGACTTCTGACCACACAATATGAAATGTAGCGTAACGTTGTTTGGATTTTTTAATCGGGTCAAAAAAACTGTTCACTCCAAAACAGTAGGCGATCCATGTTTTACCACAACGTGACTCAATTTCATTTGTAAAGCAACGCCGACAGGAAAGTCTGTAAAATCTGTAATTGTCCTTTCAGGAAAGTCTGTAAATTCTGTAATTTTCTCCCATAACAACCACTTTGAGTTACAAAATCTAAATAACACAGATGATGGATAAATACCAGAAGGCTAACTAATAACCAATATCCAACAACAATAGAAAAGTGTTGCTTTCTATATTGAAATGCAGGGTCTTCATAACGGAGTATACAATTTCAAATTTTATTTGCATCGAAACTACAATAGTTAGAAATTCAATTCTATAATTACGTGGCAGCAGTCAAGTTTTTTTCTGCATAGTTAGAATGTCTCCACGTGGCAAACAGTGCAAGTGAAGTCGTAGAACGTAAAAAAAAACACCAAAGGCATTGGGGAAGCACCTGCATTCCTATCAAGGCTGAATATCATCGATGGGTGAACATTTCATATTTTCGGCGAAGTTAACAAGCATAACTGTCGAACCTGGGGCACTGAAAATCCCCATGTGCTCATAAAACATGAGAGAGATGGCCTGAAAGTTAATGTTTGATGTGATGTAATGGTAGAGAGTTTTATTGGATACTTTTTCTTTGCTGAAAACATGGTTACTGTTGCAACGTATTTGGACATGTTGGAACAATTTGCAATTCTGCAACTCCATGATATTCCAAACATTTTATTGTCAGATTATTCTATCTATCAAAAACCAACCCATACAGACCGGTACTTAAATTTCTGCTCGTGTCATTCAACTTGCAACAAAGCTTCCATTGTGAAGTCTCTGACTCTTCGGGCCTTTATACACAGCAGCAGTGTTGAGTTGAAAGATGATGAATGCCAGGGTGCGAATCAAACTTTTTTACGAGGGGGGGGATAAAAAATTCGAACTACAGTGAAAATCGGTTATAACGACCTTCAAGGGACCGCGAAAATTCGGTCGTTATAACCGATAGTCGTTATAAACGATATCTTTTTAAAATCATAGTAGCCTATAGTATAATACACTCTAGAGTTTTATAAATTATTTTGATAGTAAAAAGTATTAAACTTTTTGGTTTCAAAATTAAATAAAAATGTATTTAATTATAATGAATTTAATTTCCCTTAACGTTAAATTATATTTATAGCCACACTAAATACATAGCACTTTATATTTTTTTAAATTGAAAAAATTCTAGAAAATACTAAAGTATATAATGTAGAAAACAAATCTAATGAATAATATTTATTATATTATACTAATGACTTCCGAACAGTGCCGGTTTGAGAGTTTTATGGGCTCTACGCTGAAAAAATAAAATAGGCCCCTAAAGAATATGACCCTCGTGATATTCAATTAATAAATCACGTGTTTTTTAAGGTTTATTATCTTTAATATTCAGGTTTAGCAGTAAGGGACTTCCAAATATTACGTAAGCAATATTTTGGCCATTTCAATCCCCCCCTCCGGGTAAGCAAAAATTAACATTGACCAACATAGGAAAATAAGCAAAAGAGCAACCTCCCAAAAAATGTGCTTACGTAATACTTGAACACTTCCTAATAAAAATTTCTCGGACAGTTGTAAATAAACAAGATTAGAATAACGCTTAAATTTTGATAACTGACCCTCAATTTCGATAACTGATCCACATGGTTACGATTTATGACTGTCATGTCGTTATATCCGATATGAATTTCCCCACTTAGAATCTACGTAGACTACCAAATTTCTGTCGTTATAGCAGGTTTCGTCGTTATATACGATGTCGTTATAACCGATATATTTAGTATGGAGTAGAATAGCAAACCAAACTTCTTGTAAAAATTCCGTCATTATATGCGGTTGGTGGTTCTAACCAGCGTCGTTATAAACGATTTTTACTGTATACTACAGTTTATTACATTCAATTTGACAAAAATTATAGTACTACAACTAAATGTAAATACAACGAAACTTTAAAACGAATAAATGTAAAAAAGAAAAACTTTTTGCGCTTTTATATTTGCGAAATTATTGAAAATATCTTTCAAGACCATTTTGTAAGATATTATTACCCTTCACAGGGATAACACAATTGCCAAATATTGGTCAACACACAAAGTCACCCGGGCGAGATTTTTGTGAGTTTTTCGTGGGGGATTTTTTATTACAAATAAATTTGACACCCACGTATTAGTAGCTCAAACTAGAGCTATTTTTGTTTAGGAGAAAAAGAGACGCCGTCCTCATCCCGGATTCGAATACCCTGGTTCGAATACGGGATGAGGACGGCGAATCTTTATCTCCTAAACAAAAATAGCTCTAGTTTGAACTATTAATACGTGGGTGTCAAATTTATTTGTAAGAAGACAATTTTACTGGCGTGTATTAGTCTCAATAGCCAATAAGGCACATTTTACTTTTACCAATAGTATTTCTTTTGTAATCTTTTATTATTCGTAATTTACTAAATGATCTTTCGGCAGAGGCAGCTGACACGGGTAGGGTAAAAAATAGCATAAAGTAAAAATTTCCGTAAAGTCACTTTCTACAAGCAGACCATTACATTTTGTAATTAGCAAACAAAAAAATTATCTAATAGACATGTCTGCCATTAAATCCTGTTTGACAAGCGTGATTAAATTACAATAGTAAATGGGCAGTTGGGACGAGAATACAGATGAATACTCTTTTATGAGATTTTCACATTCACTTAGCAATTCAGCATTTGACATATTTATTATTTTTTCTGTTCTAATATTACAAAATATTTTTTTGTTAATTTCATGCTTTCAAAACGACTTTTAATTTGCATTATAATTTTGCCTAAAACATAGTAAAAAACACTGATTTTAAAAAATTGATCGCTATTATCAAACAAAAAATCTGAAGCTAACTCGTCATATTGTTTTTTAATTCTACGTTATCGTTTATTTTCAAATTTAGGATCTATCCTGCACTTGTATGAAATACGAATGATGATGTTGTGTTTTCCACCACTAACACTGAACTATTGATGTTTTAAAGACAGTAGACGCTATAAAGGGACAGTGTACGCGTTGTACCATGTGGTCATGAGTCGTTGGTAATCGACATTCGGTCTGAAAATTTAAAGTAGACAAAATGAAAACAATGGCGTCCCAAATTGGCAAACCTAAAAATACTTCCGAACATCAAATTGAGAAGTTTTATTTGTACCATCGTATAATGTAAATTTAAATCATAGAGGGTGGGGAGCACAGCCTTCCCTTATACCATGTACAAAACTATTAAGAAGTTCTTTCAACCTTTTCTGTCCCCCCCCCCCATTGGCTCCGTAAATAGGCGTTGATGAAAAAGGGGCCCCGAGGCTTTGGCTTTGCCTACTTTTGTTATATGGTATAGCTAAGCCCCTGAATCAACATGTATAATCCACATATTTAAGATAAAGTAAGATTGCCGAAATTTGTAATAATTATCGATATTTCTATATCATTTACTTAGTACATCCCTTCCTCCCATTACTCACTCACCCGAAAAATATTTTAGGCTCATTCTTTTGATTATAAAAGGCCTCATAAAAACCCACTATTTAATTCCTCGCAATAATTACTGTTTAAAATGTAGCTGTTAAAGTCTTGCTGTTACGACGGAAAAACGTTATACCATTATAATATCGATATTCAATTTGCATAGTGATTTTAAATGATAATTTG
>QLNU02015359.1:59252493-59265262 GCA_006491805.2 Dysdera silvatica | reverse complement strand
TACGTTGTTGTCGGAAAAATTTATATCGAAATTTCATCCATTTTGAGTGTATCTCTGTGTTCACTCATGTACTACTTTCAGTGTCCTTAAAACTGACTTTACTCCACTCTCACCTCTACATGGACGACTCTCTGAATCCTCTCCTCCCTACAACAAAATGGCGTCCGTTCGCTCCCGATGGTTTCGGACACCACTCAGCCCTCCTCTGGGAATATGGAGCCACAACTATGGTTCCACATTTTTTATCTTTTTATTGCTCAATTAGCAACAACAAAAATAGCATACTTTTTAATTTTTATTTTTTCTTTAGTTCTGCAGTTTATTTTTCTCTTTTGGCAACAACTATATACCAAGCAGATTTCGTCTGAAGGAATTTTTTTGTTTTTTAACATTACTGCATGCGCTGATAGCTTTGATTTTTGAATTTATGCCTATATGTGTTCTCTGTACGCTTTAGTTCATTGCACTGTTTAAGAAATATCGATATCCAAAAAAAGTTTGAAGGTCGTAAACCTGGATTTGCAGTCTTAATAATTTTGAGTAAGTGAAGTTTAATTTTTTTTTAATTATTCCCATATCTGTATCAAGAATATTCCAACGAAGGCGTCAGACACAGAACTTGTGAATAACTAAAACATGTTTAAGAAAGTGAAATTTTTGGCCATAAGCATGTATTATGTTGTTTATTACAGTAATTGAGCACAACGGTGGTTTTGCTAATATCAGAGTATACAAAAATAGCCATTTAACACTGAAGAGGGTTAGAATGTAGTTGCCTTTTCCTCCCTTTTACCAAACTTGAACCATTGCCAAATTATGTTTGCTAAATCTTCCACAAAACTTTCATGAAGGCAAAAAAGGTGCTAAAAAGGAAATGTCAGATAGTTAGCCCCTAGATGGTTAGTGGGGCCGCCATAATTGGTTATTAATCACCGAGACATATTTGGCTTCAGAGCTAATTTAATTTTGACCTCCGCTAAAATTGAATAATATACTTCATATGATAAATTCTTACGACAACTTTCGTTTAATTTCAGGAGGAGTTGAAGACGGTAATATCTCTGTCGAGAAATTTGGTTTTGAATCGGAGATTTAAAGCTTACAGATTTAGTATTAATGGAGGTTGGGCAAACTAAAACTGTTGACAATGAGCAAGAAAAGATTGCAATTTCAACATTAAAGAAGGCCGACCACGTCATAGCTGTGGATGACATACTTGAAGAATTGATGTCAAAAGTGGTTAATCAAATGGTAGACATTGACAAAGGACATAACGAGTTCTAAGGACCAGAATCTGGGAAGATTAGCCAAAGATTGTGCATAATGAATTAAAACTGCTTAAAGATTCATCGTCGAACATTAATTTAGTCAAGACCTTCCATGACGCATCTGAACTTGTGAATTTAAGTTCAAAAAATTTTAAGAATGTTTATGATGAGCTGAAAAATAAACTGGAATGTGATGGGAGTGGCCATTTGATGATAAATGTTAATAATCATGAAGTCTTGAATGGCGTTGGAGGACAATTCCAAAGGAAGACAACCCAAATGTGGAATTATGAAGATCGCCGCAATCGGAAGTCCGATTTAAAGGAATATATAAAGAAAAAGAACTCATTAATTCAAACGTTAAAGAAGCAAATTGCTTTGCAAGAGGAAATAGCTTTTAAACAAATGCGCATTGAACAAATCTCTGAAAACACGAGGAACATGCCCATTTGGTTAAAGAATAAGTTAGCTATAGTTAATAGCATCCAGGAAGATATAAGTCAGATTATTGTCCAGAAAGAGAAGATGCTTGACGATTTACAAGTTTTTAAAAATGATAACGAAATGCTTGTTCTTCGGTATGAAAAATCCAAGCTTTTGCTGCAGACTTTCCAGAGAAAGTTAGAACTGTTAAGAAAATCTCCTTTTATGTCATAGACAAAAATATTCCAACAAGCCCCAGTTTTTAACCAGTTCACTGGTTGGGTAGAAAACAAAAAGGAAGAAAACCATCCGAATGAAAACTAAAACTAACATATATATTTTTTTTAATAGAAAAGAACAGTTCATAACTTACCCAATAGGATAACGAAGTGAATACTGATGAAATTTTGTTGTATTATTGTGCGTAAAGTGATAATTTTTTACCAATAAAATAATTCCGAGGTTGCTAAAAATAACATTACTTTGTTTGCTGATAATACTCTACTACCATTGCGGACAACTTTTCCAAATCATCTTTTGCACAAAAACGGTGACGATTTTCTTTGTTGTCTTCCCTTCAGCCATTGATGATTCTTCGCCTATTTAAATCAGATTCGTAGGGTTTTATTTCTACAGAGTCTACTATCGTGGGGCGGGGATCGGTAAATACTCATGCCCCGTTCGAATCGATCCTCGATTTTTAACATAGCAAACGAAACCTCTAAGCCATTGTTTCTCAAAGTGTGGTCTGTGGACCATTGGTGGTCCGTGATGGCTTATCAAGTAGTCCATAGGGTCATCACCAAAATTCAGGAAAAAATGAACTAGAAATTGCCGGCGTCAATAGAATTTAGGTTCGGGTGAGATTTAAGGAATTTCTCATAAATATTACCTGTTATAAACCTTACCTTTCGGCGTTTCGTGAAAGATTTGAATCCTCTAAATACACCCTTGCTGTCTACATTGCTTATTATTATTTAATTAAATTAATGATGTCACTTTAGTTGAAATTTGACAAAATAAGATCGCAACTCACACTCTCTTTATCAATAGTCATACTCTAAAAATTACTTTGTTTCATGAGAGGTTTAGTAACCAGCCCATATTTTAAAAACATGGTCATAGATTTTAGAGATTTTCTGCCAAAAACGAGACTTTTAAAGTAAAGAAAAAAAAAAGCTTAAAATTTACTGCAAAGAGTTAAAATTAACTACAAATTATATTTCAAGGGATGAATAAATCTCTCCTGCCGAAGCTCTTATATACGTATATAAGCCTGCCAATAAATCACATAAATCGAGGGTTACTTTGATTATGTCTTTTCTTGGGAGATCTGAGAAGGGGAAGTGGGTATGACGGTGGTTATGTGGGGGCTTACTAGTATTAACCAGAGTTGGCAACCTTAATTTCAGGCAATTTTTTTAATGGACAGGGGGAGAAATCCCCTTATGTTCCGAGATTAAAGAAAGGAATGCTTAAATTGGTCCGTGAGTGACCGAAGTCTGAGAAATACTTCTCTAGACCATTATAGGGATTTAGATGAGTTAACATACAGGGTGTTCACAAAAGAAGTATACAAATTCAAATTTTAATTGCATCAAAACTATAATACCATAATTCTTTCATTAATTACGTGGTTAATAGACACCTTTTTTTTGTACAGTTAAAATGTCTTCGCATGCGTTCTGTTGTTTCCTATGATAGTCTTTAACCGAAGGTCTAGTTCCATCTACGTTCGCTGAAAAAATGTCTTCTTCGTCGATCTACACTTCAAGCATTTCGAGAAGTTATATTTGTGTAAATAAAGGAGGTGTTCCCTTGTACATGCTTGTGAAATTTCGTTGCACGTGTGTTAGTAATTCCGTCTCCATAAACCCTATTGCACAAGCAGTGTTCTCCTGTGTCGATGCCACCGCTGTTGTTTTCGGTGTCTGTAACGTTCCACGAACGCACTGGCACTGTTAGAATGTTTGTCCGCACACGTGCAGACTAAACATTCTAACAATGCAGAAGAAACTTTGAATGTTATCCGTGTAATTAAAAAAAAATATATTAACTTTAAAAAATTTTAAAGAAAATTTTCAAATTTATAGCTATTGTAGTTTAGATGCAAATAAAATTGAAATCGTAAGATGTTATTATCCTTCTCAGGGCTAACGCAATTGCTAAAAAATAATGGTCAACACACAAAGCCATCAGGGCGAGGTTTTTTTTTTTTTTTTTTGTGATTTTTCGTAGGGAATGTATTATGGATATCGAACTATTAAGCAAATTTCAAGTTGTATATTAATTTTGTAAACACAGTGTACAACGAAAAGGTTCCATTCTTAAATCCAAAGATAGTTCTTGCAAAAGTAAATAGCTGGGTGTTTTCAGACAAAGCTATTTGTGTCAGGAAATAAAAGCGTAAATAATCTGAGCGCTTATAGAAAAAATCATGAAAAAGAAAACCAACTATACTGCGGGCAAAATTAACCTCGTACACTGACAAGACGCAGTGCAGTATGACCCAGCCAATGCGATATAATTCGCCCTTTCTTACGTTAACAGAGTTAATAGAAGATACATTTCGTACATAAAACATTAAAATAATGCTCAAATACATAAAACATAGGCATGTTTGTGTAATTAAAATCTGGTATTTATTAAATTTAGGAAAAAGACTCATTATAGCGAGCGCTGACGTCATTCAAGTAACTGACCAGTCAGAGGACTTCGTTTGCTTGGCGAGAAATTTGGCGCGTGGAATTTTGGCAACCGCGTTTTTCTGCATTCCAAATTAGGCGATAAATAGCCTAATAATGTTGAGGGTTATCTCATTTTTCGCCAATCTGCGAAAGAATACTCGTTGCTCGGTCGTGAATAGAACGCCCCTGCAATTTAACAGTGTACCAGGTTATCTTTGCTGGGAGAATAATAAGTTCCTGAAGTTCGCAGACTCTTCTTTAGCTTTGGATTGTCCTCCAAAATTTATGTTTTACAACGCAAGAATGGCTAAGATCATGCTGCGCCAGGACCTAGTTTTCCAAGGAATCCAGATCCCTCTTCCCTAAAAAAACAAACCACAGACTAAATCGTGTTTTTCCGATGCCTGTTGCCAAAAAAATAAAAATATTCTATAATTAGTTTTCGATTTCTTTCGCATGTATGTTTTATCATACAAAGTATGAAAGAAATCAAAAATGGTCGTGCGACCAAAAATAAAAATAAAATAAAATTTGTCGAAATTCTGTGGAATGACCCGGAGGTCAATTAGAAAAAAGCGTCACATTTTTCAACCCAGATAGAATGAAAAAGAAAACATTTATAATGGATCTCTATATTCATTTTACATATATATATATATATATATATATAATAAAAATGTACAGAAAAATATTTTTTTGTAAAGATTTATTACAACACACTAAATATCAACTTCTGTAATCTTTTGTACGACGAGCTCCAATTGAAGCACGATATGAGTGGGTGCAGTACTACACAACACAGATAAGCACAGTACTACACACAACACAACTGAGCACAACACGACATAACATAAATGAGTGCAGTGTTACACAACATGAGCGCAACACATGCATATATGGGTGTAGAACTACATAACATAAAGTGGAGTATAAGGTAAAATTTATGAAGAATAATAAACACGTGATGGGCCTATGCGAAAGACAATATGTAAATATTGATGCAAACATCGACGACATAATACTGATATAAAAAATTAATACAAAACGACGAAGGAAATTCACCGAATTCAATTCTAAAGGCATACATACATCATAAAAGTATACGGCACAAATGTAATAAAATCGATGTAAAAAGGATATGACAGCAGGAATAGTAATGAAATCAAAGTAGTTGTAGATGTTACACACAAATATAATCGTTATGAATATGGTAAAAAATGAAGTTAGAACTAACTATGCCACGTCAACGACCAGTGTTATAATTTTTCGAAAATTTTGTACAAAAATACCAATTAATAATTTATTCAGATCCAATCAACAAATAGTTATATACACAGTACTCTTTCTCTAAATAACTCCGAACTACAAAATTTTGCGGCGCGGAGAAAATGCTTCATAGATGGTTGGAAATACTTTTATGGCGCAAGGACAGCAAGGGTCATTCCACGCCGAACGAGGCGAGAGTGTACATACGGTTTAATGCTTCATAGAATTGCATATATTGGATCAAGGTTTCATTTCCATTTAACGACGTTTTTCCCACGTCTCATGAAAGTCATTAACGAGAGACTACTGTATGTATAAAAAGCAAGCAACTCTTTAACCCAAAGTACCCTCATTTATCTTTCAAGCGTTTTAGACCCTATACCCAAATGTCTTGTATCAGGAGACAGAAAAACGATGAAAATTGAATTCCTATAGTTATTTTTAAATTCTATCCCTTGACAAAGCACACATGTTATAGGGCCCAAAAGGTTTGAAAGGGATAAAAGACACAACACACACACACACAAGACCAATGTGCATTTTATCACACATATGCATGGGTGATTGTTAAAGGAGACTCGCGTCAGATCTGAATGGTTCTGGGAAAAGTAACAAAAACTGTATAATACACGCAATTTTTGTACTATAGTAAACAAAGACTTAACGGCCACCTTTCAGACACCGTCAAATAAAAATTTCCCGTCAACGAACTTCTTCCTGGATATTGCTTTTTTCAACAATCACCCTTCTTTTACGGATAAGTTTTTCAGTCTGGCGGGTACCCACCAGTCAGGAGTTTTAATGTAATAATATCAAATAAATAAACAAGGCAAAAATTACCTAATACCCAGCATGGTCATTAGAGTGCTTTTAAAAAATGAAAGTGCTGGAAATTTATCCTCCAGCCCTTTATTGGATGATGTCAACTGTTAAAACGTACCAGGAAAAATTTTCGGTTAATATTTAGGTCTTGCACAACTTACGAAAAAATTTTGATATTTTCTAACATTATGAACATTATATTACAAAAATTTGTCACCCCTATTTAGTCAAAATACTTTTAATATTCACACATAATACAGTACAATATATTGTAGACTGGCAGTGCATTGTGATGGTTTAACAATGTAGTTTGAAACCAGCATTATTTATCAGTTGAAAACCTTAATGCCTAATCTAGTTTATTGTCCGCGTGTCTGGATGGCTTTATAACGTCAGCCTTGGTCAGTGCAGAAAATTGCTTCCTGTACTCCTTAACAACCTGCAATAAGCACTGTTTCTGTTCTTCGTTACGGAGTAAAATAACTATTGGATTCTTATATAAGTGCAACCCCTCATTCTGTAAGGTCGATGACCACTTTTATAGATTTGACAAGAGATTGATTATTTCGGTATTCCTCCTGAAATCTCCATTTACTAGGATCACTATATAGCACGGATCGGCAACCGCCGCTCTTTGAGGATATTAGTGCGGCTCTTAGATAATTTTTTTTTCATAGATCTTTACCGACAATATTAGCAGTAGTAGTAGTAACGTCGGCGAGATCTAAAGACTAGGCAGGCTACCAGACCTCATTACAATTCTTTCTTTCTTTCTTTTTTTTTTTTTGCCACGTGAAAGCTTGCGACTAATAAGCAGAGTTTCTGCGTTCCGCTGAACTACTTATTTTGCCGTGTTAAAAATCTCGTTCGAGGTGAGTTTTTGCATGGATTTATAACTTGTTTGCTCTGGATTGTTTTTCCGGTAACTCTTTAGTGAAATTTTTACTTAAAACCACCTTCTTTAGTAATACTCTCTTCGAACGTTTGGTGCTAACACTAACGTGGCCGACAGCGGAGGATAATTTGGTGCTTTTTTGGGGGAGTCCCTTCTGGGTTGCCATTCTGGTAATTTCCTGGCCACGTTACTTAAATTGTTAGTCATTTTTTGTGTTCTATTTATTTTTTTCTTATTTAATTCTTAAAAATATATTTTTAACCTTTTTTTATAGATACCGTTAAATGGCTGCTAAGCAAAAAATACGCAAAATAGCAGATGAGCGTCGCGAATTCAAAAGTGAATGGATTGAGCCTTTTGCGTTCATTGCGAACTCAAATGGTCTTCCCGCATGTCTTATTTGCTTGGAACAACTTGCAAATAATAAGAAGTCGAATGTAGAAAGACACTTTCAAATAAAGCATGGCTCATTTGCCGCAACATATCCCGTTGGTGATATGCAAAAGGAAGCAGTATAACAACTTCAGAAAAGTTTGAAAGAAATCAACCACTACATTTAATAGTTGATTGCAATCTGCTAATGCCATTTATATTGCCAGCTTCATAGCGAGCCAGGAAATCGCTATTAGAAGAAAACCTTTTAGGGATGTCGAGTACATTAAAAGCTGCTTTATGAATGCATCTAAAGAACCCTTTGCAGGTTTTAAAAATAAAGCTGACATCTTAAATAAATTTGAAAGTATTCCATTGTCTGCAAAACAGTAACAGATAGAACGGCTAAGATGGCCTCAAACGTAACTGACCAACAAGCGGAAGATATTACATCAGTTTCAGCCATATCAATTGCAGTAGACGAGTCTTGCGACACATAAAATACAGCATAAATTTGCCTTTTTGTGCGCTATATTTCATCCGAAGGTCCCAAAGAAGAACTTTTAGGCTTATTGCCACTTAAAGGCCAGACCCGAGGAATGGATATTGCAAATACTGTCGTTAGTTGTATGGAAAAGAAATCACATCCCACTGACTAGAATTGTGCCAATAGCGACAAATGAAGCTAAGAGTATGTTGGGTTCCGCAAAAGGATTTGTTTCCATTTTAAAAGCAAAAATTAATCACGAGGTGATTACTTTTCACTGCATATTCCACCATGAAGCTTTTTGTGCACAAACGGTTCCAAAAGAATTTAGTCAAGTTATGAATTTAGTAATTAAGACCGTTAACAAATTGTAGCACAAAAGCTTCATCACCGTCAATTTAAAGAGCTTCTTAGTGAAATGAACAGCGAATATTCAGATCTTCTTTTTAACAACGTGCGATGGCTTTCAAGAGGTACGATGCTAAAACGATTTGCTTCTTGCTTAAAAGAAATCGAACTATTCCTTGGTAACAAAGGCGTATATTTTTCAGAATTAAAAGGAGATTAGTGGTTGCAAAAGTTACATTTTATGGTGCACGTAACGATACATCTGAATCAACTTAACATTAAACTGCAAGACAGAGGAAATATTGCGTTTCGCTTCTTGAAGAAGTCTTGGATTCGAATCCGGGTCCCCGCGGTGTCTTGACCTACTAGACGAATGAGGACAAGAACAAACGCATTTTTCTCCGTATATAAGGATGTAAGATATTATTACCCTTCACAGGGATAACACAATTGCCAAATATGGTCAACACAGAAAAGCCTCCGGGGCGAGATTTTTGTGAGTTTTCGTGGGGGAATTTATTATACAATAATTTTTGCCACCCACGTATTAATTAGCTCAAACTAGAGCTTGTGTAAATTTGGAGAAAAAGAGGCGCCATCCTCATCCTGGATTCGAACCAGGGTCCCCGCGTTTAGCCCGCGGCAAACTTTAGACGCTAAAGAGCCAATTTCACCATTAAAAGCGTCGGGAAAAATTTAAAAAAGAGACATAGTTATATTTTAATAAATAATTTTTAAATTAATTAATAAATCATTATGAGATTTAATTAATAATAAATTTAATTAATAAATTATTAAAAATATTAATTAATAAATAATTTTTTAATATAATATATTGAATAATCAATACACCATCATATACACATTTATGTAAATAATATATTCATAAATAATTCACATGCAAGTAGTAAGCATTTTAATTAATGAGAACAATGTGCTTGCATTTCCTTAGAAAGTTTTATAATATTAAGTGTGTAATTTGCTTTTAATTTTAAGCATGAATCCAAGTTCACATCGGTTATTTGGTTTCTGAATTTATTTGTAATAAGGTTCATGAAAAACGTTAAAAAGGTCATAGAAAACGTTTGTTTACACGTGTATGTCCAGCCAAAGATACTAAGAACACCAAATGAAAAAACTTCTTCAAATCGTTGTATGAATCCGGCAAGCTCTTCCAGGTATTGAAGATAATTTCGTCTGTCTTTTGTACATTTCGATGGCAGTTAACATGTTCTTTGAAAGCCAAGTGTATTTTTCTCTTTCTATATTCTCAATTTCAGTAGCAAGAAGTATAAATTTTGATTTCCATAAATCTTTACTAGCCAAGTCTAGCAATTGCATTTCAAAAGCTGCTATTTCAATTCCGAACGGATGAAATCTTAATTCGGTTACTTTTTCTTTGAGAGGATCTATAATAAATGCCAGAGTTTCTTTTGCTTGTCGAAAGTCTTGAAATCTCTTTGGAAAAGGTTCGTTCATTTTTAAAATTGCTGTTTTGAAAAATTCCGTATCAATTTCAACGTTGGTTTCGTTTTCATATTGTGATAAACTTGAAAAAGTTCTCCTTCCTATGCCATTAACGAAAAGAACCATTTTTCTTTCAAAAGAAATAACTTTTTCAAGAAGCGAAAACGCAATATTTCCTTTACCTTGCAGTTTAATGTTAATTCAGATGTGTCGTTACGTCCACTATAAAATGTAACTTTTGCAACCACTAATCTTGCAATTCTGAATAATGTACGCCTTGTTTCCAAGGAATAGTTCGATTTCTTTTAAGCAAGAAGCAAATCGTTTTAGCATCGTACCTCTTGAAAGCCATCGCACGTTGTTAAAAAGAAGATCTGAATATTCGCTGTTCATTTCACTAAGAAGCTCTTTAAATTGACGGTGATGAAGCTTTTGTGCTACAGTTTTGTTAGCAATTTTAATTACTAAATTCATAACTTGACCAAACTCTTTTGGAAATATTTGTGCATAAAGAGCTTCTTGGTGGATTATGCAGTGAAAAGAAATCACCGCGTGATTAATTTTTGCTTTTAAAATGGAAACAAATCCTTTTGCGGAACCCAACATACTCTTGGCTTCATTTGTCGCTATTGGCACAGTTCTAGTCAGTGGGGTGTGATTTCTTTTCCATACAACTAACGACAGTATTTGCAATATCCATTCCTCGGGTCTGGCCTTTAAGTGGCAATAAACCTAAAAGTTCTTCTTTTAGGACCTTCGGATGAAATGCAGCGCACGAAAAAGCAAACTTGTGCTGTATCTTGTATGTCGCAAGACTCGTCTACTGCAATTGATATGGCTGAAGCCAATATAATATCTTCAACTTGTTGGTCAGTTACGTTTGAGGCCATCTTAGCCGTTCTATCTGTTACTGTTTTGCAGACAATGGAATACTTTCAAATTTATTTAAGATGTCAGCTTTATTTTTAAAACCTGCAAAGGGTTCTTTAGATGCATTCATAAAGCAGCTTTTAATGTACTCGCCATCTGTAAAAGGTTTTCCTCTAATAGCGATTTCCTGGCTAACTATGAAGCTGGCAATATTAACGGTATTAGCAGATTGCAACTAACTATTAAATGCAGTGGTTGATTTTTTCAAACTTTTCTGAAGTTGTTATACTGCTTCCTTTTGCATATCACCAACGGGATATGTTGCGGCAAATGAGCCATGCTTTATTTGAAAGTGTCTTTCTACATTCAACTTCTTATTATTTGCAAGTTGTTCTAAGCAAATAAGACATGCGGGAAGACCATTTGAGTTCGCAATGAACGCAAAAGGCTCAATCCATTCACTTTTGAATTCGCGACGCTCATCTGCTATTTTGCGTATTTTTTGCTTAGCAGCCATTTAACGGTATCTATAAAAAAAGGTTAAAAATATATTTTTAAGAATTAAATAAGAAAAAAATAAATAGAACACAAAAAATGACTAACAATTTAAGTAACGTGGCCAGGAAATTACCAGAATGGCAACCCAGAAGGGACTCCCCCAAAAAAGCACCAAATTATCCTCCGCTGTCGGCCACGTTAGTGTTAGCACCAAACGTTCGAAGAGAGTATTACTAAAGAAGGTGGTTTTAAGTAAAAATTTCACTAAAGAGTTACCGGAAAGACAATCCGGAGCAAACAAATTATAAATCCAGGTAAAAACTCACCTCGAACGAGATTTTTAAGTAGTAATAATAATAATAAGTAGTTCAGCGGAGAACATAAACTCTGCTTATTAGTCGCAAGCCTTCACGTTTAAAAAACCATGGCAGGTCTGGTAGCCTGCTTCGTCTTTAGATTTCGCCGACGTTACTATTACTACTATTATTGTCGGTAAAGAGGTATGAAAAAAAATATTATCCAAATTTTACTTCATGTCAACTTCAATCTCGTCGACGTACTACTACTACTACCATTATTATCAGTAAAGATATATGAAAAAAAAAATTATCAAAGAGCCGCATGCGATTCGTGAGCCGCGGTTTGTCGACCCCTGTCAAAGAATAAACGGTATTTTTCTGTTCACCGTAGTCTGCGATTTGTTTTTTTAGGGAACAGGGATCCGGATTCCTTGGAAAAATATATTCCGGAGCAGTATAATCTTAGCCGTTCTTCTGCCATAAAACATAAACAAAATTTGCAGGACAATCAAAGCAATTTAGCTTTTGCTAAAGAAGAGTCTGTGAACTTGAGGAACTTATCATACTCGCGGCAAAGCTAACCTGGTGCACTGTTAAGGCTGGTGCGACCTAGTCACCCGTGCATCGAGTATTTATGCGCAAATTGGCGAAAAATGAAATAACCCTCAACATTATTAGGCTAAATAAAGCAACAATTTTTATCAACGTGTTTTAGGCATAGTAATATTAACGCCGATGTTATGGCGTGGGTAAATGGTGAAAAGTTCGAAAAGAAAACGTTTATTTTTCTTTGTGAACGTTTCACAATCTAACCACGCCATAATATCGGCGTTAATATTACTACGCCTAAAAGACGTTGATAAAAATTGTTGCTTTATTTAATCTGCGTAATGTTCGACTTGTATAAATTATTAGGCTATTTATCGCATAATTTGGACTGCAGAAAAATATAGTTGCCAAAATTTCACGCGCCGGATTTATAAATGGGCAAGTTGGGCACTTGCCCAGGGCGCAAGAGGCTGCGGATTTTTTTTTTAATTGCAAATTATTTACCGCAGAATTCTTTC
>QLNU02015359.1:59206780-59219757 GCA_006491805.2 Dysdera silvatica | reverse complement strand
AATGCACTTAT
Source organism: Dysdera silvatica (assembly GCA_006491805.2). Taxonomy (NCBI): domain Eukaryota; kingdom Metazoa; phylum Arthropoda; class Arachnida; order Araneae; family Dysderidae; genus Dysdera; species Dysdera silvatica. The sequence continues at coordinate 59,219,746 of QLNU02015359.1, read as the reverse complement.
TTTAGTAGAAATTGTGAACGAAGCTTTTTATTAATTACAATGTGTATATATGTTATATAACTACGATTTTACGTGTATTATAACTGTGTCATATCATCATCATATTCAACCATTATCTATCCACTGCTGGATGAAGGTCTCTCCAAATGCTTTCCACACAAGTCTATCCTGGGCCATTCGTTTCCACGTCACCCCAACCTGTTTTCTTATTTCATCCACCCATCTAGTTTGAGGACGTTTTCTAGGTCTTCGGTGGTCTCTTGGAATCCAGTTCAGAATTTCTGTTGTCCATCGTTGATCAGTTCTTCTTGCAATATGCTACTGTGTAGGTGCATATATATGCATGGGTGCAAAAGGTGCCCCAGGTACTGTGCATTCGCGTTCGGTTTGCGCGTGCTACCGTTAGCAGACGGGTTAGTCCATTGCAGTTTAGGGAAGGCCGTCTTGGAGGAACTGGTTTTTCCCGCGAAACCGGTTCGGCAAGCGCCCTTCCCCAAACTGCAATGGTTTCTTCCATCTGGCTATCAGGCGTGGTCTGAGCAGACACCTATCTGCTCTGGAGACCCAGCCGCCGACGTTGCCATTCTTATCATCCTAATCGAGAATATTTCATTTTGAAAATGAAAAATTTAACAACGTTTTATTTTTGTATGATAATTACTTAAAACTGAAAGTATGAATACGTACAGGGTGGCCCAGACCTACGTCCATTGAGGGGCACAAAATTTTCAGCTACAAAGCGTTGAAAAGGATTTTATATATATATATATTCGTTCGAATCCAACGGTACTTCATAATTGGAGAATGTTTGTTAATCGTTGCCAGATCAAGCGTTGCTTATGAAGTTCTTCTACCTGAATGTTGAATTAGAAGCCACTGCGTTGCGAAAATTTCCCACGGTGAAACAACTGAAGACGAGAAATGTCCACATGTCTTGTTCGCCTTAGTTCTGTCATACAAAGTTTTGGAGGTCATATTGAACAACTGTTGCAATAATAAATCGATGGAATGCACAGTTGTCCTGTCCATTGTCTTTTGGAGTTTTCAGCACCATTTGTAGGTGATTTTTTGAACTAAACATTTTTTGCTACTAAAAAAAATCCGATTTTCATAGAGAAACTTTCATACAAATCCCACTTCCAAGGGGAGGATGAGCGGGCTCACGAGCCTTCTCATCCTCCCCTTGGCTGCATCCATGCCTCCGATACGTTTTCACCACACAGCTTTGTCAAGTTACGACTGTGTAAATGGAATGCGCGTTTTCATGCTTCTTTTGCTCAAATAATCTGCATGTTTTTGTATTTTAGCCATTGTGAGAGCATATTATTTACGCTCAAAGAATGTAACTATGTTGTGTTCGGAGGTTACGCTTAGTCATTTGTCCCATGTTCGGATCTGAAGGGGCAATGTTTGCCATTGATTTTATGGTTTAAGACAGAGGTTGATGGCCTTTGGGGTGGGCCATAAAAATTACCATTGATCAGCCAGACCAACAGTTTAAAAAAACTTTCTTCGGAGTTCTTCCATCATTTGTTCATTTTGGTATGGAAGGGATCATCCTAGCAAATAAATAAATAAATAAATCAAATTTGGTTTCTTTATTCCAAAACCATTTGTTAATGAGGCCGTGTATCAACCCTGGTTTAAGAAACTTCAAGGGAAATATCTCAGGCGATAAATCAAGTTCGATTACAACTCCTTGGTCATTTCATCTTTAATTCTGGAAAGTGCATTCTTGGACATGTGGGTCAATGGGAGCAGCTGCGTTGCCTTAACTCAAAGTCATTTCTTAAGAATTGAGTTGATGATGTCCAGTGTCTTGATATGACTCTGGTCAGATCATCCTGTGTCTTCCTGTTTCCAAGGGAATTAGATCATTTATCTTCTGAGGGATGGAAGATTCCGTCGTTCATGTACTGTGAAATAATACGTGCATCCATGTACAATTTTGAGGGATTGCACAGTTATGTATTGCAAGTTAAAGGGCTCCAAAATGACCGAAGTGTAAGTTGCCCTCCATTCTTAAAACATTGACAAAGTTTCAAAAGTTTTAAATTGCATAATGAATGAAGTTTTACGGAATTACATGAATGAATGATTGAAGTTAACATGAATTTTGAAAATTGAAGTTAATGATTGACGTTAAATCGGAATTTTGACCAACAATGGCGTTGCTGGACGGATACTTTAAAAACCTCTTAAATAACAAATTTTGCCCTATTAACATGGCGAAACAAAAAGTGTTTCTTACTAATTAGTTGGTGCTTAACAACTTTGTAATTGAAAAATTTTCTGTATCTCCTCTAGTTCCAGAATTAGGTGTAATAACTTCCTAATTTCGCCACAGAGGGCGCTGCCGTCGATCTCATTTCATCGGCCATGGGCACTTCACTACCACCCCTCGAAAAAAGTTTGGAATCAACACCTATAGTCTACAAAATTTCACAAAAATTGATAAGTATTTTAAAGAAAATAAATTCATTAAATCGAATTGGTGTATTTACAAAAATATACATTGTTTCTAAAATTTACATGTAAAGGGATCATTTAAATTAGCAGTATTTTTTAAATTATTTAATTTTAACTCACAACACCGTGAGAAAAAAGTATGGAATCATTCGAAGTACAGGAAAAAAGTATGGAATCATATTAAAGTTCACTTGATTAGTAGTAGCACGTATGTCCTCTGCGGGCCTTTATTACAGCCCGGATTCTCTTTGGTATGGACTATACAAGCTTCCTGCAGTCAGTCATCTTGGTCGATTTTGTCCAATGCGGTCTTAATAGCAATTTTTAATGTTCCTTTATTTGTTGGCGCAGTATAGCCCAGATGCTCTTGCGCCATAAAAAAGCCAAACAAACAAACAAACAATCTTTTATTTGCTGACTGCTGCTTCGTGATAAGTTGTTTAAATTTCCGCCACTACTTTTCAATTGGGTTTAAAACCAGGCCTTCCAGTCCATTGTCTGTATGTTTGTCTCCGAAAGGTAATTTTTAAGAAAACTAGACCTATGACATGAGTCATTGTCGTCCACGAAGCTGACTTCCTCATCCTCAAACTGGTCTCGGGTTTCTGGAATGAGAAAAGAGTCTAAAATCTTGGTTTAGGCTTCCGAAGTCACAGTTCCATTTACTATACATAACTTACCCCTACCTACACTCTACGACATACACCCCCAGGTCATAAAGGATGTAGAAAATCTTTTGCAGAACTTCATACAATCTTCATTCATGATTTCTCCTTTTAGACACCAGACAAATATTCCACTGTCATCACCACTACCAATGCATATTCTTGACTCGTCATTAAATATCACTGTGCTCCACTGCAAAACAGTTCAAATTTTTCCTTCGTTTTGCCCATTTTAATCTAGCATGTTTATTATTTTTTTTGTTAGGATTAGATTTAACATTGTCCTTACGAAAGTGAAAACCCATACGACATAGATGGTTTCTAACTATTTTATCACAAACGTTAGCTTCAGGTATTTTTTTTCCATTGATCATTCATTTGTTTTGACGTCAAAAATCACATACCTTTGCATTTTTTTCTTAGAGTTTGATCCTGACGAGTAAAAGTTGCACGAGGTCCGCTACAACGATGGACGCCCATCATACTTTTCGTTTCTTTATACTTTTTTCAAATTTTTGAAATAACTGATTGAGAACAAGAAAACGTCATTTTGCAACTTCTCGTTGAGTTTTCTTTCCGCCAACCGTTTAATTATTCTGTTCTTAAGTTGAACATTGAGCTCTTTTATGGGTGCCATTTTCCTTTGCTGACTAACGATATGAAAGCAAATGATGCTGGTTTTATATATTTACCTCCACTCAGAATTCAACCATGCATATTACATAATCATAACATCATTTGCTCACTTAGAATTTGCATAAACAAGCCTTTGATTTCATACTTTTTTCCCCATACTTCAAATGATTCCACATTTTTTTCCATGGTGGTGTTAGTTAAAATTAAATAATTTCAAAAATACTGCTAATTTAAATGATATTTTCACATGTCAATTGCATAAACAACGTATATTTTTTGGAAATACACCAATTCGATTTAATAAATTTATTTTCTTTAAAATATCTTATTGATTTTGATGAAATTTTGTAGACCATAGGTGTTGATTCCAAACCCTTTTCCTGGGGTTGTATACACACACACACAACTTTTACAGCTCTACGAGCCTTCGTTCAAAAGTTCTTTGCGAAACACCAGACTGTAGAGAGCACTTTGTATATGCCCGTGACAAAATAAATGCAGTTAAGATAGTAAAATTGCTTTTATTTTTTTTCACTTTGTGTTATGAACACATTTTCTGGGATAGCAATTTTGCAAATTGTTGATAAAAATCCGCCGCGTTGCGTCTGTGGGTGACTGCGCGACGTGCCTACGCATAGCAATGCGATGTTTCGCCCAAGAGCCGCTCAAAACCACTAAATTAAACATAGCACAAAACGTAATTATACCACCAGTCGTGTTTCCACTCTCGTCATTATTTACAGTTGACGCCTCTAATAATATGCACAAACGTGCGTCGTGTGGAACAGTACGCCAGACGACCTTGAACTGTCTGTAAACTATACTTAGTTAGCCTTGACCTTCAGACCTGACGCCCTCAGACCCACCGAAACAAATGTACAAGGTAGAAAAGAAAACACAGGCAAGACTTTTACGTTTTATTTTATTTTTAAGTCCTATTTTCAAATTATTTAAAACTCCTCCAAGGATTATATAGTGACCTGATATTTAAACCGAAGTAGTCTGTGCGGGTTTGTTTTTTTTTGAAGGAAAACGCAGGTGTTTTGCTTCAGAATGCTCTGATGTGATGGATGTAAATAAGATAGTCGCCATTAGTTTATTTCTTGTTTTGTGAAAGTCAGTTGTTGCCACGTCCCGTGAAACCCGGTAAAGTGGCCACCTTTGTAAAGTGACCACGTAAATAAAGTGAACGCTTTTTATAAGAGAACTGGTAGAAACTTACAAGGGAACCCCTTTCGCTGTTCACTGCATTTAGATGTAAGACCTATAGGAGATGATAGTGCTTGACTTCCTAATCACAAGTATGTAATCATTTGTCTGCAAAAATGACATGACAATTTTTTATGAATATTTGAAGTCCAAAAATGACACTTTTTTCGCCAGGTTTGATATTTTTTAATCGCACTGTATGTGAGCAAAAACAGGTTTGAAGTCGGTAAGATTATGAAGGATCATCGTATTTAACGGATAAAAATAAAAAAATATGTCTCAGCTAATTTAAACAGTGTAAAAAAATTAATATGAAAAATGAACTTTTAGCATAGATATTTGGCGAAATTGGCGACAATTTTGAAGGCTACTCCAGGTTTTCGTTCGAAGTAGTTATTTCGTATTACCGCAGCCCATGTCAAGTTTCTTTTACATTTCTTTTTCCAAAATATTATCTCATAAGGAAAAGAAGCACATGAATACATATAAGCATGCATACATGAGATGCGTGGATATATTAGTATGAATAAATGAAATGTATGAATATAAGAGTATCCATGTATGAATATCCGAGTATCCATGTATGAATATCCATATATGAGATGTATGAATAAATGACGTGTATGAATAATGCAAAGTTGCTATATTTAACCCAACCTGGATGTGGTCATTGCATATAACATGATGTTGCAACCATGGAATTTAAAAAAATTGTGAACAAAACTTAATAGTAGGCTATTTGAAAATGCATTTATTGTAATTAGAAAAAATGTGAACAAAATTTCATGAAATGTATTTTATTTCATGAAGTTATTTAACCATAAATTGTGGATTAATTGTTGAATTATGCTCTTTATTTAAAAATGAGAAAAATTAAACTGTGTACATCTCAGGAATGTCGTAAAAGTGTTACAGTACAAAAAAAGAAAAGAGTGAAGCAAAGCAATTGATCACAGTGGGCACATTTTAAGAATGACAGATTTTTGCAATTATCTCGGCTACAATTGTTGTATTCAATTTCAAAAGAAATTTCCTCAACATTTTTGAATTTTCCGGGATCATGATCGCTATAACAGCACCTAAACCAAGCATATTGTAATATAGGGCGATATTTTTTAGACTGTAATTGATTGTGAACCAAAGAATGCATTTTTATTATCTCATTTCGATGTCGTATGTCAATATCCATTTCATCGATTGCTATTCTGTTGATTATTTTTTTGTACAAATTTTTTATTGTCGAAAGAAATAAACATCCAGCGGTTGTATGAGGGATGTTGCTTTGGGGGGTATTTGCAAGGATATACAATTTTCCGGAAAATCGTTATAAGTGTTTGGGTCTGTACTACCTGTCCATGAGTCTAGTAAAACACAGGAAGGAGGAGACATGATGGGTTTCATACAACATTCTACCCACTCTCTCATTTTGATTTTGTCCATTTTTCCCGACTTGGAGCATGTAATATATAAGTTTGGAGGTTGAAATAAATTCTTTTTGACAGTCGGGCCAAATCTTCCCGCAGCTTCTCTTAAACGAAGTAACATTTTCCGTGTCAGTTCCCCATTCATTGGTATTATTGTCATTATTGTATATGAATGTGTTTTACCAAAATCAGACCCTATTAAAGAAAATGTCTGTTTTTCACCTTTATGCGATAGCTGCCTTTGTATTGGAAGAAAATAATTAAAATCACTTTGATCAGAGTTAAAAATTTATTGGGAGATAATATTAGCAGTAATATTTCTCGTTATCAAAATAAATTCTATGGCACTATCTTCTATATTACCCATATTCTGGGTGTATATTTGAGTGATATATTTTGTTACTTTCCACTGAACTGTTTTGTTTCGGCTCTTAAAATTATATATAAAATTATCGGAACATTTAAAATCCTCAAATCCTAACTCTTGGGATTTCAGGATCGCCCATCTTTTCAAATTTGTATCATGAACAGGTAAATAATTTTCCCTAGCTTTTGTAATTCTGGCTAATATTTCATTTTTTATTATTTTATACTTTTCTACATTTGTGCCCATATTTGATATATATTTTCTAAACCTCGAAATATAAGTAGGGTATTTTACTGTTGGATATCTCCTGTTTGTTTTCTGGAATTTATTTTTTTGACAACTGTCAAAATACTGAACAATTGTTTGCATATTTTCTAAACTGAATTCATTTGCCAATTGATCGCCCTTTACAGTACAGTTATAATATTCGTCACCGACTATACTAATATCACTTTCTTCGTCGATACGGAAATCACAATTGTCTTCAAAATCTAAACTGATATTTTCACTGACATTGTTATTAAAAATTATGTTTTCGATTTTCGACAATACTTCCCGACTTTCCTCAAGTTCTTGATCAGTTATTAACGACGGAAGCGTGTCGTATTTATTAACGACCAAATTCAAAACGGATTGAATTATGTTCACTATATTTTTCATTTTCTCACAATCGGAAACTCGTACAACTATATTGACGTTACACTTGCGGACGAGTTTATATAGCTAGTGGAATGCGAAACTTAAATGTCCCGCCAACTCTTCAAAATTGTCGCCAAATTCGCCAAATATCTATGCTAAAAGTTCATTTTTCATATTAATTTTTTTATACTGTTTAAATTAGCTGAGACATAATTTTTTATTTTTATCCGTTAAATACGATGATCCTTCATAATCTTACCGACTTCAAACCTGTTTTTGCTCACATACAGTGCGATTAAAAAATATCAAACCTGGCGTAAAAGTGTCATTTTAGCAGACAAATGATTACATATTCGTGATCAGGAAGTCAAGCACTATCATCTCCCATAGGTCTGATCTCAAAGTGCAGTGAACAGCGAAAGGGGTTCCCTAGTTACGTGCGTATACCAAAGTCTGCCGTGTGTAGTGACCACTTGTCTATGTCGACCACTGCAGTCCAGTCCGAAAGGTGGTCGCTTTAGGCAGGTTCTACTGTAATAACCTTAACCCATTCGCGGACGCATACTCTGTCCCGGAAAATACTGCGGCGGATGCCGCTATGTCCACGAACGTGTTAAAATATATTTGAAATTAAATTTATGATTATAATATATCGTATAAATACAGTAGAACCTGCCTATGGCGACCACCTTTGGGACTGCATTGCAATGGCTACCACAGGCAGGTGGTCACCATAAACGACAGACTTTGGGTCATTATTAAGTCTCTACCCCAGTTCTCTCATAAAAAATGGTCACTTTATGTCTCATTATGTATTATGACTTTATTTCACTATTTATCCCGGAAGACATAGCGGCGACGCTCCTTTGTCCGCGTTAATTATAAATGGGAGCGGGGTGGCGAGGGCCGTGCCAAGAAATTTTCTTACGTTGGGCAAAGGTGAAAAATGGTACCCTCCCCCGTAAAAATATTAGTTTATCAAACTTATTATTTAAAAAAGAAACAAAAAACTGAACTTATTAAGAGCTGGGTTTAAACTGGTTGGTAGCCCACCTGGAATCCTGCTCCGGTACTTCATTTTTGGCGATTATTTAAATATTAGCCGGAGCCCCTACAGGGTCATGAATTGCCAAAAAGGTAAGGAATGCCATGTGATGAATTTGTGCTCAAGTTCGTGAATTTTGTTGTCGAGAAAAATGGGCTTAAACGATGTGATTTATCGATTCTTTTGCAGCCATTCAATTTTTTAATCGATGTATCATAATATTATGACTCTTATACTACTAAAAATTGAGCCCTGATTAAGAGGATAGCATAAAATTGCATTGCGGGCTCCAGTCCGTAGCGTAGCATTTCAAAACTTATGATTGTTTGGCTTTTTTATGGCGCAAGAGCATCTGGGCTATACTGCGTCAAGCAGTACTTATGGGGGAGCGCAAGTGGTTTTAAAGAAGACTGTGATGCGGCCGTAAAGATAATAACGTGCTTTGATATCCAGTGGGGCTGAACCCCTTTATGCGCCAATGGCTCCACTGTTACAAGGAGTGCAACCGTGGTTTTTGTTACCCAATGCTCTTCGCGTTGATCCCACCTCCGAGCTTGAGTGCTGTCATTTCTAACCCTTTTGAGTCAAATTAAAATGTTCTAAATTTAATTCGTAAGGTGGTGAATAAATTAAAAAGTCTATATTAAAGACCTCCCCCCCCCTTGCACGCGCAAACTTTTTTTGCAGCGTTATGGTGGAAAAATCTTTGCACAAAGAAATGCCAACGGTCTTCTCGGTGATGTGAAATAAATCTTCCTTTACGAACCGTTCAGGGGGTTTTGCGCATTGGTTGACGCATGCCATTTTCATGCACGAGCGGTTGCCTTTTTCAATGACAATATCCAAAAAATTACAGAAACCTTGGCTTTGAACTCGATCAAAAGAGGTGAAGGAAAGGAAGAAGAGAGCGTTATGACTTTAGTTATTTTGATTAGTTATAGAATGTTATGATCTTAGTTATTTTGAATGACGGAAAGTCATTATTTTTTCCCATTACTCGTGCTTTGAAATCTGTTTCCCCCCCCCCTTTTTTTAAAATATACATATATAAAAAGAATATTAATGTAGGTAAGATAATGCATATTGATATATTTCATAAATATTATTATAAAGAATTTTTCCATAAATATTATAAAGAATTTTCATAAATATTATAAAATTTTCATAAATATTACTGAAATTTTAATAAAATATTGTGTATTTAAATGTTATTAAATTTTTAAATTATTATTCCAAATAACTTATTTTATTTTTTTAAATGTGAAAATTATAGAATTTAGAATTTTTCATAGGTACTTTATGTGCTTAATCGCGCCTTGACCAAATATGTCGACTAAACTGCTTTACTGTAAAAAAACAAAAAAAAAAAATTTTAAACTTTACAATTATTTGCTGGGTGTAAACCTAGCAAAATTCAGTCAGGATTTTAAAAACATTTGTTATATGCAGTTTGTAGGCGTATGCAGGGGCGGGGAGGGGGATTCGTGAGATAAATTCCCCATCAAGTATAAATATATTTTATATACGTTACAATTTCAATTTTTACGTATTTCAAAACGATCTTTTTTTGTACACATGTTTTGTATAGTACGTTATTATATTTAGAAACACATTTTCCGAACGATGTATTCCTTCTTATAAATAAGTGAATGTAACCATATTATGTGCAATTTATGTTTACCCCAGAATTTCCGTATGGTTAAAATCTCTATATGTTAAAATTTTTATAAATCTAGTGGAAATTATGGAAGGTTCCACTGCTGTATATATATATATATTGATTTTTTATTATTTATTTTTAAATTTTTTTTGAGACAAATTGGAATTTCTTTTAGCCATTGTAATCGACTGTGTGTGTTTGCGACCTCAAAAGGAAAATCTTAAATTTGGCGTTCTCCAAAAATATAGTATCTACGATTATTAAAAAAAAAAAAAACCACGGGAGTTCGTTATGAAAACTTTCGAAGATGTATCTGACACGAAGCGTTTTAAAACGTCGTGGTTTGAATTTGCCGAAAGCGGTCTTGTCGATGTATTTCACTCCCTTAAAAAGTTGCGTTGTGGTGATTTTTTCGGATGAGGGAATAATAAAATTCTTAAAATTACTAAAACCCTTAAAATATGCCTTTATTCTGGAAATTCATAATTTTTATGCATTTATATGCACAAATGCTAAAAAGGGCTAAAATATGCAACTGCATATAATCCGGGCTCTATTCATGACTCACTGTCGGTATTTAAGCTTTCAGTCTAACGACTAATTAATTGTCATATTATATGCAATATTGTATAGTTAGTTACTATGACTTTTACCTTCTCCTAATTATTTTCGTACTATTAATGATTGAATATGTATCAATATTAATTATTTTTCTTGATATAGCGATATTCGTCCACGGTTTTTTTTTTAACTAGACGCGTACTTTTTCTTTGATATTTATCCAAATGTGTAATTCAGTCGAACCTCGTTAAGACGAACACGCTTAAGACGAATTACTTTTAATACGAACCGTTTTCTGAAGTCCCGTCAGATTGTATAACATATTATCCTTTCCGGATAAAACGAACTACTGTTAATACGAACAGATTTTTTTGTTTGTCTTAACGAGGTTCGACTAATAATAACAAAATACTTTTTTTTATAATATTATAATTAATACGGTGTGTGGCGTTATTTTTACCTGCGGATGAGTAGACATTCTGAATAACGATTTTCCTAAGATTTTGTTTAGTCTAATGCAAGGTTGTCCAACCTTTTTAGGCTGCGGGCCACTAACAAATTTTTCGCGGATCTTGCAGGCCAACGGTTTCAGCAAGTTTCGTAAAAAAAAAAGAAAATTACTGCAGTCTTCCTTCGCATGCCAACCTACACTCGCCCAGGTTGTGAATGTGGTTTTGTTTACTATCTATTTATTAATGGAAATTAATAGATTAGCCATTCACTTGTATAAAAATTAATAATTAGTAATTTAAAGGGATACAAATCAATGTTAATTAAACAACAATATAAATCAACGTTTATTGGCGTAGTGATACCAGCGCCGATGTTATGGCATGATTAGATGGTGAAACGTTCGAACGTTTCACCATCTAATCACGCCATAACATCGGCGCTGGTATCACTACGCCAATAAACGTTGATTGATATTGTTGTTTGATTTAATCTGCGTAGTGTTCGATTTATATAAATAATGTTAATTAATTTATTGAAGAAAAAAACTTAGGGAGGGAATTCTTTACAGTGGGTTTTATTTTAAAATACTTCCTTTTGAATTTTAGCAAGTATATTCAGTTTTTTGTTTTTGTTTTAAAATCATTTTGCGTGCCATGTCGCCCCCCCACCCCCTATCTAATGTATTGTGGTATTCAAAAGAACGCCACTGATTCGACATCTCAAACCTGGTGCCCTCCTAGGTCAACACAAATTCATCTCTCCCTCCCAACGAAAATTTCTTTACCCTACAGTTTTAATTAGATTGTGTTCAATAACAAAACAAAAAAATACAATTTATCACTTTTTAAAAACGTGTTTGAAAACAACTTTTATCATAAACGATTTCAAACATATTTTAATCATTTCAGTAAGGGAGATTTCAAGTATTACGTAAGCAACTTTTTTGGGGCGGGGCCCAAAAAATGAAATGGCCAAACTATTGCTTATGTAATACTTAAACACTCCTTAAGTGTTGATCCACTATGTGATTTAATATAAAAAAAAAGTTTGTATTCAAAGAAGAAATACGTAATTAGCAAATTGTATTTTTATTTTTCAAAAATTGAAATGAAAGTTTGTTTTTTTTTCCTACCTCGCTGACTCGACATATATCGCATAGTTCTGGAAATGTGGACTAATCCGATCCCTACTGTGTATAATACTTTAATTTTTTCATATCCATATATATTCTTATATTTATCCCAAGTGTTCCCTATGAAATTGATCAATTTCTTCTAAGTAATTGCCAATTAATTTCCAGATGAAGTTATTACTTATATTAATTTTGCTGTGTATGCAACGCCGTATTTACATAATTAACAGTGTGTTTCGTATGTACTGTAGTTTGCGTAACATATATTTTTAAGTTCGAAGGCATTGAGAGAAAGAGACCTGACATCAGCGTCTCTAGATGGAAGAATCAGATTTTCTCTGGAGTTGGATTCGTTGTCTCCAAGCAACGCCGGATACCATCTCTTTGACGAAAACAATTCGTCGTGACGTATTTTGACATATAATTGGTCATTATGATGATTGAGAACCTTTCAAATATTTGTGAGATTCTGTTGTCATGCTGAGATAGATATACGGCTGTTTAATACGGTTCGGTGTATTTCGCCGAAAAACAGATATATCGATCCATGTGGACTCATTGTCTTGGTTGGAAGTAATCGATATTTATTAGCTTATTTCGGAGTCTTGTTATCACAAATCCTTTTCCGCGGTTTCATTCTCGAAGTATTTTTTTTAAAAAATGAAATAGACCAGCAGACAAGTGCAATGCTAACGTGTTCATTTAG
>QLNU02015359.1:59193731-59206680 GCA_006491805.2 Dysdera silvatica | reverse complement strand
AAATATCAGTTTAGATTTTGAAAACAATTGTGATTTCCGTATCGACGAAGAAAGTGATATTAGTATAGTCGGTGACGAATATTATTACTGTATTGTAAAGGGCGATCAATTGGCAAATGAATTCAGTTTAGAAAATATGCAAACAATTGTTCAGTATATGACAGTTACCAAAAAAATAAATTCCAGAAAACCAACAGGAGATATCCAACAGTAAAATACCCTACTTATATTTCGAGGTTCAGAAAATATATATCAAATATGGGCACAAATATAGAAAAGTATAAAATAATAAAAAATGAAATGTTAGCCAGATTTACAAAAGTTATGGAAAATTATTTACCTGTTCATGATATAGATTTGAAAAGATGGGCGATCCTGAAATCCGAAGATTTAGAATTTGGGGATTTCAAATGTTCCGATAAGTTTATAGAAAACTTTAAGGGCCAGAGCAAAATAGTTGCGCGGAAAGTAATAAAATATGTTACTCGAATATACACCCAGAATATGGGGAACATACAAGATAGTGCCATAGAATTTATTTTGCATACGAGAAATGTTACTGCTAATATTATCCCCCAACAAATTTTTAACTCTGATCAAAGTGGTTTTAATTATTTTCTTCCAAACCAAAGGCAGCTATCGCATAAAGGTGAAAAACAGACATTTTCTTTAATAGGGTTTGATTTTGCTAGAACACATTCATATACAATAATATCAACGAGTGGGAAACTGACAGGGAAAATGTTACTTTGTTAGCTGTGGCAAAATTTGGCCCGAATGTCAAAAAGAATTTATTTCAACGTCCAAACTTATATATTACATGCTCCAAGTCGGAAAAAATGGACAAAATCAAAATGAGAAAGTGGGTAGAATGTTGTATGAAACCCATCATGTCTCCTCCTTCCTGCGTTTTACTAAGCTAATGGACAGGTAGTACAGACCCAAACACTTATTAAGATTTTCCGGAAAATTGTATATCCTTGCAAATACCCCCCAAAGCAACATCCGTCATACAACCGCTGGATGTTTATTTCTTTCGACAATATAAAAAATTTGTAAAAAAATAACCAATAAAATAGCAATCGATGAAATGGATATTGACATACGACATCGAAATGAGATAATAAAAATGCATTCTTTGGTTCACAATCAATTACAGTCTAAAAAATATCGCCCTATATTACAATATGCTTGGTTTAGGTGCTGTTATAGCGATCATGATCCCGGAAAATTCAAAAATGTTGAGGAAATTTCTTTTGAAATTGAATACAACAATTGTAGCCGAGATAATTGCAAAAATCTGTCATTCTTAAAATGTGCCCACTGTGATCAATTGCTTTGCTTCACTCTTTTCTTTTTTTGTACTGTATCACTTTTACGACATTCCTGAGATGTACACAGTTTAATTTTTCTCATTTTTAAATAAAGAGCATAATTCAACAATTAATCCACAATTTATGGTTAAATAACTTCATGAAATAAAGTACATTTCATGAAATTTTGTTCACATTTTTTCTAATTACAATAAATGCATTTTCAAATAGCCTACTATTAAGTTTTGTTCACAATTTTTTTAAATTCCATGGTTGCAACAACGTTTGATATGGGATGACCACATCCAGGTTGGATAAATATAGCAACTTTTCATTATTCGTACACCTCATATATGGATACTCATATATGGATACTCTTATATTCATACATTTCATTTATTCATACTAATATATCCACGCATCTCATGTATGCATGCTTATATGTATTCATGTGCTTCTTTTCCTTATGAGATAATATTTTGGAAAAAGAAATGTAAAAGAAACTTGACATGGGCTGCGGTAATACGAAATAACTACTTCGAACGAAAACCTGGAGTAGCCTTCAAAATTGTCGCCAATTTCGCCAAATATCTATGCTAAAAGTTCATTTTTCATATTAATTTTTTTACACGGTTTGGATTAGTTGAGACATAATTTTTGTTTATCCGTTAAATACGATGATCCGTCATAATTTTACAGACTTCAAACCTGTTTTTGCTCACATACAGTGCGATTACAAAATATCAAACCTGGCAAAAAAAGTGTAATTTTTGGACTTCAAATATTCATAAAAAATTGTCATATCATTTTTGCAGACAAATGATTACATACTTGTGATTAGGAAGTCAAGCACTATCATCTCCTATAGGTCTTACCTCTAAATGCAGTGAACAGCGAAAGGGGTTCCCTTGTAAGTTTCTACCAGTTCTCTTATAAAAAGCGTTCACTTTATTTACGTGGTCACTTTACAAAGGTGGCCACTTTACCGGGTTTCACGGGACGTGGCAACAACTGACTTTCACAAAACAAGAAATAAACTAATGGCGACTATCTTATTTACATCCATCACATCAGAGCATTCTGAAGCAAAACACCTGCGTTTTCCTTCAAAAAAAAAACACCCGCACAGACTACTTGGGTTTAAATATCAGGTCACTATATAATCCTTGGAGGAGTTTTAAATAATTTGAAAATAGGACTTAAAAATAAAATAAAACGTAAAAGTCTTGCCTGTGTTTTCTTTTCTACCTTGTACATTTGTTTCGGTGGGTCTGAGGGCGTCAGGTCTGAAGGTCAAGGCTAACTAAGTATAGTTTACAGACAGTTCAAGGTCGTCTGGCGTACTGTTCCACACGACGCACGTTTGTGCATATTATTAGAGGCGTCAACTGTAAATAATGACGAGAGTGGAAACACGACTGGTGGTATAATTACGTTTTGTGCTATGTTTAATTTGGTGGTTTTGAGCGGCTCTTGGGCGGCGAAACATCGCATTGCTATGCGTAGGCACGTCGCGCAGTCACCCACAGACGCAACGCGGCGGATTTTTATCAACAATTTGCAAAATTGCTATCCCAGAAAATGTGTTCATAACACAAAGTGAAAAAAAATAAAAAAAATAAAGGAAATTTTACTATCTAAACTGCATTTATTTTCCTGTCACGGACATATACAAAGTGCTCTCTACAGTCTGGTGTTTCGCAAAGAACTTTTGAACGAAGGCTCGTAGAGCTGTAAAAGTTGCGTGTGTGTGTATACAACCCCTGGAAAAGGGTTTGGAATCAACACCTATGGTCTACAAAATTTCATCAAAATCAATAAGATATTTTAAAGAAAATAAATTTATTAAATCGAATTGGTGTATTTCCAAAAAATATACGTTGTTTCTGAAATTTACATGTGAAAATATCATTTAAATTAGCAGTATTTTTGAAATTATTTAATTTTAACTAACACCACCATGGAAAAAAATGTGGAATCATTTGAAGTATGGGGAAAAAAGTATGAAATCAAAGGCTTGTTTATGCAAATTCTAAGTGAGCAAATGATGTTATGATTATGTAATATGCATGGTTGAATTCTGAGTGGAGGTAAATATATAAAACCAGCATCATTTGCTTTCATATCGTCAGTCAGCAAAGGAAAATGGCACCCATAAAAGAGCTCAATGTTCAACTTAAGAACAGAATAATTAAACGGCTGGCGGAAGGAAAACTCAATGAGAAGTTGCAAAATGACGTTTTCTTGTTCTCAATCAGTTATTTCAAAAATTTGAAAAAAGTATAAAGAAACGAAAAGTATGATGGGCGTCCATCGTTGTAGCGGACCTCGTGCAACTTTTACTCGTCAGGATCAAACTCTAAGAAAAAAATGCAAAGGTATGTGATTTTTGACGTCAAAACAAATGAATGATCAATGGAAAAAAAATACCTGAAGCTAACGTTTGTGATAAAATAGTTAGAAACCATCTAAACTCTAAGAAAAAAATGCAAAGGTATGTGATTTTTGACGTCAAAACAAATGAATGATCAATGGAAAAAAAATACCTGAAGCTAACGTTTGTGATAAAATAGTTAGAAACCATCTATGTCGTATGGGTTTTCACTTTCGTAAGGACAATGTTAAATCTAATCCTAACAAAAAAAATAATAAACATGCTAGATTAAAATGGGCAAAACGAAGGAAAAATTTGAACTGTTTTGCAGTGGAGCACAGTGATATTTAATGACGAGTCAAGAATATGCATTGGTAGTGGTGATGACAGTGGAATATTTGTCTGGTGTCTAAAAGGAGAAATCATGAATGAAGATTGTATGAAGTTCTGCAAAAGATTTTCTACATCCTTTATGACCTGGGGGTGTATGTCGTAGAGTGTAGGTAGGGGTAAGTTATGTATAGTAAATGGAACTGTGACTTCGGAAGCCTAAACCAAGATTTTAGACTCTTTTCTCATTCCAGAAACCCGAGACCAGTTTGAGGATGAGGAAGTCAGCTTCGTGGACGACAATGACTCATGTCATAGGTCTAGTTTTCTTAAAAATTACCTTTCGGAGACAAACATACAGACAATGGACTGGAAGGCCTGGTTTTAAACCCAATTGAAAAGTAGTGGCGGAAATTTAAACAACTTATCACGAAGCAGCAGTCAGCAAATAAAAGATTGTTTGTTTGTTTGTTTGGCTTTTTTATGGCGCAAGAGCATCTGGGCTATACTGCGCCAACAAATAAAGGAACATTAAAAATTGCTATTAAGACCGCATTGGACAAAATCGACCAAGATGACTGACTGCAGGAAGCTTGTATAGTCCATACCAAAGAGAATCCGGGCTGTAATAAAGGCCCGCAGAGGACATACGTGCTACTACTAATCAAGTGAACTTTAATGGACATACGTTACTTCCATACATTACTACTAATCAAGTGAACTTTAATGGACATACGTGCTACTACTAATCAAGTGAACTTTAATGGACATACGTGCTACATAATCAAGTTTTTTTCTCACGGTGTTGTGAGTTAAAATTAAATAATTTAAAAAATACTGCTAATTTAAATGACCTTTTTACATACAAATTTCAGAAACGATGTATAGATTTGGAAATACACCAATTCGGTTTAATAAATTTATTTTCTTTAAAATACTTATCAATTTTTGTGAAATTTTGTAGACTATAGGTGTTGATTCCAAACTTTTTCCAGGGGTTGTAGTGAAGTGCCCATGGCCGATGAAATGAGATCGACGGCAGCGTCATCTGTGGCGAAATTGGGAAGTTATTGCACCTAATTCTGGAACTAGAGGAGATACAGAAAATTTTTCAATTACAAAGTTGTTAAGCACCAACTAATTAGTAAGAAACACTTTTTGTTTCGCCATGTTAATAGGGCAAAATTCACGATTTAAGAGGTTTTTAAAGTATCCGTCCAGCAACGCCATTGTTGGTCAAAATTCCGATTTAACGTCAATCATTAACTTCAATTTTCAAAATTCATGTTAACTTCAATCATTCATTCTTGTAATTCTGTAAAACTTCATTCATTATGCAATTTAAAACTTTTGAAACTTTGTCAATGTTTTAAGAATGGAGGGCAACTTACACTTCGGTCATTTTGGAGCCCTTTAACTTGCAATACATAACTGTGCAATCCCTCAAAATTGTACATGGATGCACGTATTATTTCACAGTACATGAACGACGGAATCTTCCATCTCCTTTCGGGGAGGGTGCGTGTAAAACATCTACTCCCTTAGAAACAGGACATCTACGCTGTAGTCATACGTTATTATATCAGCAATAACACTGATAACATCAACTTCAATTTTGAGCAAAGCGTGACTTTTAAGTTAAGCAGTAACGCAGCTGCTTCACACACCCACATGTTTCCGTCCAAGAACGCACTTCCCAGAAATTAAAGAGAAAACAACCGCGAGTTATCGAAACTGACAATTTTTACGATTTTATCGCCTGGAGATATTTCAAGTTTTCTTAAACCTGAGTTGTCAAACATACACGGCCCGCCAACAAATGTTTGGAATAAAAAAAGAAAATCCAAAGCCAAAATTTTATTTATTTATTTATTTATTTTAAGAAATACGGAAGGACAGCATGGATGATCCCTTTCCATACTGCAAATGAACGAACGAATAGACGGAAGAAACTCTGAAGGAAGCTTTTTTTTTTTTTTTTTACAAAACCGTTGGCCCGCGAAAGATCAGTCAAAAATTTTTATGCGGCCCGCTCCCCAAAAAGGTTGGACAACCCTGTCTTAAACCATAAAAAATCAATGGCAGCGACAGTTTCTAGTTCTTCGTGATCCGTTTTATATCACAAGACAGGGTTTTGCAACAATGATTTTTTTTAACAGATTCTCCGAACATGGGACAAATGACTAAGCGTAACCTCCGAACACAACATAGTTACATTCTTTGAGCGTAAGTAATATGCTCCCACAATGGCTAAAATACAAAAACATGCAGATTACTTGAGCAAAAGAAGCATGAAAACGCGCATTCCATTTACACAGTCGCAACTTGACAAAGCTGTGTGGTGAAAACGTATCGGAGGCATGGATGCAGCCAAGGGGAGGATGAGAAGGCTCGTGAGCCCGCTCGTCCTCCCCTTGGAAGTGGGGTTCGTATGAAAGTTTTTCTATGAAAATCGGATTTTTTTTAGTAGCAAAAAATGTTTAGTTCAAAAAATCACCTACAAATGGTGCTGAAAACTCCAAAAGACAATGGACAGGACAACTGTGCATTCCATCGATTTATTATTGCAACAGTTGTTCAATGCGACCTCTAAAACGCTATATGACAGAACTAAGATGAACAACGCATGACATGTGGCCCTTCCTCGTCTTCAGTTGTTTCACTGTACGAAATTTTCGCAACGCAGTGGCTTCTAATTCAACATTCAGGTAGAAGAACTTCATAAGCAACGCTTGATCTGGCAACGATTAACAAACATTCTCCAATTATGAAGTACCGTTGGATTCGAACGAATATATATATATATAAAATCCTTTTCAACGCTTTTGTGTAGTTGAAAAAATTTGTGCCACACCCCCTCAATGGACGTAAGTTCCGGGCCACCCACCGTGTACGTATCCATGCTTAGTTTAAGTAATTATCATACAAAAATAAGCGTTGTTAAATTTTCATTTTCTAAAATTGAAATATTCTCGATTTAGATGATAAGAACATAACCGTCGGCGTCCCCATAAGTATTGTGCGTTCGCGCAGACCTGACGCCTGATACCGTTAGCAGACGGATTAGTCCATTGCAGTTTAGGGAAGGGCGTCTTGCCGAAACTGGTTTTTCGCGCGGGAAAAACCAGTTCCTCCAAGACGGCCTTCCCTAAACTGCAATGGACTAACCCGTCTGCTAACGGTATCACGCGTCAACTGAGCGCGAATGCACAGTACCTGGGGCACCTTTTGCACCCATGCATATATATGCACCTACACAGTAGCATATTGCAAGAAGAACTGATCAACGATGGACAACAGAAATTCTGAACTGGATTCCAAGAGACCACCGAAGACCTAGAAAACGTCCTCAAACTAGATGGGTGGATGAAATAAGAAAACAGGTTGGGGTGACGTGGAAGCGAATTGCTCAGGATAGACTTGTGTGGAAAGCATTTGGAGAGACCTTCATCCAGCAGTGGATAGATAATGGTTGAATATGATGATGATATGACACAGTTATAATACACGTAAAATCGTAGTTATATAACATATATACACATTGTAATTAATAAAAAGCTTCGTTCACAATTTCTATTAAAATAAGTGCATTCTCCCCCCACCACCGTGATGCGTCTAATGCATGTTTGTGAATGATCATAAATAGCCTTGCACAAAATAAATAAATAAATAAATAAATAAATAAATAAATCCAGCACAATAACCTCAAATGACCTTTCTCTCATATCCCATATCCTTGAAAAACAGTTTTGCTTTCGTTTCCTTTAAAGATAAGTCCTGCTGCAATGTCAGCATACAGGTCACTTTTATGTGCACAAAACGCGAACTTAATCATCAGAGAATTTATATATATCGATGATCGAGTTTCGAACATCGGAAAGTTCGAAATTTTAAATTCCAAAACGAATTTAGTGAGCGTTTTCTTTGATCCCAAGTTCCTCGTTATATGCGAATCCTACTGTATTAATATTCATTAACTAATAAACGCCAGCCACAAAGAAATAATCTAAAACTGAAAACTCGGCAACACAGTCATCGCTCAGAATTGCTTGAAGCTGCTGAAATATTCAGAAACATGCACGATCACCGATTTTTCTCGTGGAATTTGCCATTTTAGATCAGCTGTTTATACAAAGGAAATGCAGACAACGAAAAAAAAAAAGTCCATCACTTAAACATTCCATAACAAGCCGCAAGAAGTATGTTAATCTAAGAATTACTTTGTTCTACGATAACTAGTAACACAAACTCGAGGCATTTTTATGTTTATGAAATAAGACACAACAGGTTATTTATTTATTTAAAACACAACAGGTTAGTTGACGAGTTCGATAAAGGCGCATTTTCCTAGAAGCGCATATTTTATGGCGCAACAATGAAAAACGTTGGGAACGTCCTCAAGCTACATCGAAACATTGAAAGCGCAAATCCATCTATATTTATTAATAATACCGCATGTCTCTATTTATTAATACGCCTATCTATTTATTAATGCTACATATCTCCATTTATGAATACCCCATATCTCTATTAATATATGCTATGCGTTCATTAATTACAATATATCTATATTAATATATATTACATGTCCATTAATTACTATAATCTCTATTAATATATGCTACGCGGCCATTAATTACCACATATCTCTATTAATATGTATCACATGTCCATTAATTACCATACATCTTTATTTATTAAGACGTAATAAGCGTAAAGGATACTATTCTTTCTTTCTTTGTTTAGGTGTTTTATGGCGCAAGAGCATCTGGGCTATACTGCGCCAGTAAAGGATATTAACGGCAGAAAATAGTAAACACGCGCAACAATAATAATAATGAAACTGGGTTGGACGTGCTCTTTGAAATAGTTTTATTACGGAAAATAAAACTATTTTTGGCAACAACTTCCTCGTAATGATCGCAAAGCGTTGACTAATCCTTTCCGAAGGAATGATTATTATTTTACTTTTCCCAACACGTGGCAGAGCCGCACGAACATACAGAGCATAGCATTCGCTTTCCTTTTTTTCAACTTAATCATTTCCGTTGTCAGTTGATGCTTTGTTACGCTTCTATACTAAGCAACGCCCCCTCCTTCGTTTCGCTCGATTTCAAGACTTCGGAAATAAAAATAAATACAAAAAAAAAGTAAGGAAAAAAAGAAAAGAAAAATACATACAGCAAGGGTTATTTGTATCACATCCGCAACGTCAGTTTTTCTAAAAACGAACCTCTGTGGTTAAATGCATAATATCCTCCCCAGGTGATATTATTAATAATATGCTCCCCCTCGCACCCCGGCGGAACATTGGCTGTTTCGTGAAAAGAATAGAAACTGAAAGTGGGTTTGAGGGTTTTTCCGTCCCTAGGTATTGCCTAGTGACTCACTGGTCGGATGTTTCTTGAAACAGGGAAACCCAGGGTTCCGTAAGTAATGTGTCAAATTTTCAAGAAACGAAAATTTTCGAAAACGATTTTCGCCGAACTTTTTAAGAAAATCTAAATTCTCTAATTTGCCTTCATGACCACCCAATAAATCAAAGTTAATTACACGTAATCACTACCCCAAGGATAGAAAAATATTACCCACCGTTTCTTAATTTTTAATTTACAAATTTTGTTAGTTGTTCATGCTAATTTCCACTGCATATTTTTTTATATCTAACTAGTGATAAATAGTAATAGCCCTTTAGAATTTTCTTAAATGATATTTATGGAGGGGGGGTTCCCCCTCCGGCTAGGTATGTGGTAAGAAAGGGGCTCGGCGGATTAATAGGTTTGAAAACCACCGCCTTAATCCAGGGGCGGACTTCGTTCTCTCAAGGGGCGCATACCGTGAATTATAGGAGAGCGTGAATCCTTGCCCATTCGGAGGAGCGAGTCCTATAGCTCATGAGGACGCCTCGGCCAAATCCGTCCCTGCCCTAATCCGTCTCTCCAGTGTAAACTAAGATTCTTCTCCAAGTTATGACGCCTTTAACGTTCAAGATACAATTCGGCGAATAAATTCAGCGCCGGCGCAAGATAAGAGCGAAGCGGGCGACAGCTCGGAATGTCACTTCGCAAAGGGAGTGCCGTAATCAATTTTTTTTTTTAAAGTACAGTCGAATCTCGTTTCGACGAACACGCTTAAGACGAATTACTTTTAATACGAACCGTTTTCTGAAGTCCCGTCAGATTGTATAGCATACTATGCTTTCTGGAAAAGACGAATTACTCTTAATGAAAACATATTTTCTGTTCCCCTTGGTGTTCGTCTTAACGAGGGTCAGCGGTATTTCTGTCATTATTCAAATAAAAAATTATTTTCTTGAAAGGGAAAGAAAAAATTTTGTTGCCAAGTTATCGATCAAACGGGATCCGATTTAAAAAGTTAATAATTGTAGAACTCAAATGTGCTGCGGCTACAGCAAGAACAAAACTTCTTCAGAACATGCACCATAATAAGACCAGATAAATTAAAACAGATTACTTATTTATTAAAATAATAGGAAGGGGCGCTAAAATATCGTTTCGCCCGATATCACATTGTCACGTGGGCTCTGGGTAAATTCCACGCTTATTGCGGCAATTGTCGCTTTAGTCCTGCTTTAGCGAACACACGAAATTAAGGCAAAAATATAATGTACCAAAAAGCCCTAAAACAACGACAGAAGTTCTGCTTCTGTCGTCGCTTTAGGGCTAAAAAACTCTAGATCCCGCCGCAGCATAATTTTACCTACCCTTGCAACATAAAGCACACCAACACGCTAGATATGAGACGGCCTCAAACCGAGCCCGAAACCGGTTCGGGCTGTATATTTCATATTGCTTTCGGACTCGAGCTGTATACTTCATATTGCTTTCGGGCTCGAGCTGTATACTTCATATTGCTTTCGGGCTCCGGCGGGCACGGACTAATCAGACGGATGCAACTGAAGCAGACAACCGACTTTTCTGTGTCGAAATTCTCCAAGGAATACAACTATGTGATTCGTTTTCGAGGACTGTAGAAATACGTGTATATGAAAATTTGAAGGAAATTGAATAGTGTAGTTTGGAATTTTTTTTTCCCCCCCAAATTTAAATCGTGCCTCAAGGGATTGAAGTTATATTTGGAGGCTCGGGCTCGAACTTCCACAAAGCATTTCGAGCTCAGGCCTCGACAAATGAGCCCAAACTCGTCTCTAACAGCCACATACATACAAAAACATGATTGACAGAATCAGGTTAAGCTTAATACTCAAGTGCAGTGGTAATAAAAGAACATCAATATATTTTCTCCAGAAAAGTGGCAAGATGCCACACGTAAAAAGCAAAACAGTCGCCGACTTTGAATTTCCAAGATCAAAAAATATACATTGCACAAAAACCTTTGTTTTGGCTAATAAGCAATTTCTACGCTTGTGCAAACATTTTCTCAGTCACAAAATTCCCAGACCTTTCTATATAAAGCACGACCGTCCATAAACTGTCTTATTTTTATATCGTCATCATCTTTAACAACTACTTTCAATCCACAGCAGGATGGAGGTCTCTCTGTTTTCACACATACACGTAGTACGGTGAAAGAAATACAAAGGAAATGGCCTTAAGCCCAATACAGAGGAAGCGGCTTTAAGCTCAATACAGAGGAAGCAGCCTTACTCTCACCACGTTGGCCAGACGGGTTGTCAAGCTGGATCTACAGTTTTACGAAGAATCCGGACTTCGGTCACCACAGCCCAAGTTCTGCTGTAAGGCGGGACTCGCTGTGTCACCTCCCCCACGAAATGAATGCCGCAGATGTTGCATTGCAGCGGCGCTTGGACGAGTGCCGGTATTCTTGGCAGAGGAGGACTGTGGGCTTATTTTTATATAGAAAGGTTTATTGGTTTGTGTTTTACAACGCGAGGACAGCCAAGGACATGACGCGCCAGACAGAAAGACTTTTGGGGGTTTGAAGGCTATCTGCTGACCAGGGGCGGACTGGGCCGCCGGTCAACCGGCCCCGTGCGCTCTCATGGACGATCGGACTTGTGCCCTCTGATAATCCAAGGTATGCGCCTTTTGAGAGGACTAAGTCCGCTCCTGCTGCTAACCACCTCGCAATACTAGACAAGTACTGCTTTCGACTAAAAATAAATAAATAATAATAATATTCAAGGATAGAGTCGAATATAAATAAAGCTACGGTCGGAAATATCTTGCTACAGTGGGTTCTCTATTTTACGAATTCTTGCGGACCCCACCCCAAAAAAAAAAAGTTCGTAAATGGGAATTCACTTTTCTCCCATATTTGCAACCAACGCAATGATTCGAAAATTGAAGTTCGTAAAAGCGAGTTCACTGCATTTGTTCCTCACTTTTTTGTTTTATTTAAGGATGGAAAGATTTTTTCTGAAAACTTTTAACAATTCCATTAAATAAAAACGAAAACTGCGTTAATTCGTCTTATTTTATCATTATTGGCCTTTGCAGTCATTCACTATTAGCATCTATTACGCCTAATATTTTTTTAAATATATTTATCTATTGAAAAATGTATTTTTAGTATGTAATATTTTATTTTATAACATATAAACAAAATTTTATGCGCATCCCATTTATATACAGTTAATTTATATAGAAACATTTTATTTTATAAAATGCAATGAATTTTATTTTATAAAATGCAATCAATTTTATTTTAAAACTGACTGATGTGAACATGTTTTTTGTGTATCACTATCGGAGATGTCGGAATTGTTTACTGGTACATAATTTTGGATGACAATTATCATAAAAACATAAAAAAATTCTACAACATGAGCATTCTATAAATGAATTATTCAAACAACTAGATTTTTTCATCTAATATCATCTGGAAAACAAATACCATTTATATTTTCACTTTGTTCACTTTGCAACGAACGAAAGGTAATGTAAATTCTTGAAAATTGGCGCCTTGAAAATTGATTATGAATAAGTGA
>QLNU02015359.1:59182928-59193631 GCA_006491805.2 Dysdera silvatica | reverse complement strand
GCTCAATACAGAGGAAACGGCCTTACGCTCACCACGTTGGCCAGACGGGTTAGCAAGCTGGATCTACAGTTTTTAAATGAAGAATCCGAACTTCGGTCACTACAGCCCAAGTTCTGCTGTAAGGCGGGACTCGCTGTGGCATATATTTATCTATTGACAAATGTGTTTTTAGTATGTAACATTTTATTTTATAACATATAAACATTTTATGTGTATCTCATTTATATGCATTTCATTTATATAGAAACATTTTATTTTATAAAATGCAATCAATTTTATTTTACATTAACTGACTGACGTGAACATATTTTTTGTGTATCACTATCGGAGGTGTCGGAATTGTATACTGGTACACAGTTTTGGATGATAATTATCATAAAAACAATAAAAACATAAAAAAAATTCTACAACGTGAGCATTTTATAAATGAATTGTTCGAACAACTGATTTTCTTTGTCTAATATCATCTGGAAAACAAATACCATCTACATTTTCACTTTGTTCACTTTGCAACGAACGAAAGGTAATGTAAATTCTTAAAAGTTGGCGCCGAAAGTTGATTATAAATAAGTGAATGGATCTTCAGAGCATCTATCTGCTCACGTGTTTAAATGACTATTTTCTTATAAGATTTCAACACAATTTTGTAACCTTTTAATGAAATTTTTTACTTGACGGAAGAAGTACACATCACGAGGTTGACAGTATGGGGTACAATGAGGTGGAATTACTTCAACAGTAGAAGAAGAGGTGCCGTCGTCATTTGTAAAAACATTATTAAAGTGTGCTGGATCTACTTAACTACATAACAGGCTGGATGGCTACACCAAAACTTTTTCTACTTTTCAACTTTTTAATAATCAACAATTAAAATTCGAGTAGAAATTATCACTGCCAATAAGCATACAATTAACATAACTACATAAATATGAATTTTATTAAAGTAAGTTTATGAACAAAATCCGATTGTAAGCGAAGTATTTTTACTAATAAAAATACATAAATAAACATGTAAAAAGGATATATAAAAAAAAGTGATCGATTTCCCCAGGCATTGAACACAAAAATACGGAGCGAAGAGCCGACAACTTAACGACCCAGCTACCGATTGGCTTGCAGAGGGCGTCGTGTTTTAAACTGATATATATAGTATGCAAAAAGCCATAATCAATGCATAAATAATGCAAATCATACATACAGTATGCAAAACCAAACAAACGAGCAAATCTTTAAATCCATTCTCCGAAAATATGCCGCATTGGCACGAATGCCGAGACACGCATTTCCTTATTTTGGCTCTACTTTCATCAAAATCGGCGGGGCACTCACTGTGGGTGCCCCTTGTGAACTTCAATTCATAAAAATAGTAATGTGTTTTCGGAACCCCCCCATTTTTACGCCAAATTTCGCCAATTTATACCTAATGTTTTCTACACGTTTTTCGTGTTCGTTTTTTTTTAATTCAATGAAACATTAAAGAATTCGTTAAATGTCTTTTATCATTCTACAGCCAGAATGACTATTTCACGGCTAAAATACCGAGAAATTCGCTATTTCCCGGTAAAAGAAACACACGTTTTTTAAAGTGCTGCCCATTCTGGATACCAAAACTTCCACGGTCACGGTTGAATAACTTCTCTAAAAACACAGAACGCGGAAAAGAGAAAGTTGGACGTAAAATGTATATATTCCGCAATAACACTGCGAACAAAAAAAAGGAAGAAGAAGAAGAAAAAAAAACTTTCTTTTCAGCCCAGCATCTGTTGCACGACGACCTTGAATTGTGCCGAGCCTCTCACAAGAAGCGGGGGAAAAATGCGGTAATCTATGCAAAAGAATTCCTCCTTCGCCTCATGGGAAATTCGCACGGGCCGTCGTGTAAATAAACCGAGGCTTGTGTAACTATCAACCCGTGCTTGGGATGGGCCAACCCACGGCCCATCTTCATTAGCTGTCGCAGTTTCAATTGCCAAAACCACTTATTTGGAATCGTGAGTCGGTCCATTGTACAGTAGTCGGTCAGCAGCGGCTGAATGAGGAAATTAAAATGCGCTACAATGAAAAGGATGGATGGAAATGAAATCGTTGGTCCGATGAATTGGTGGAAGAAAAAAAAAAAAGAAATTGGCTTTAGTCGTTTTGAGGAACCGTCTGTCAATGGGTTGCATTTTGAGGGCGCACAGAGAACGAAGGTCGAGCCGCGTCAAAGCATCTATCAGAACAAAAGGGTAATTACGGAAGAACAATGCATTATGGGATTTATTAACTTCTGTCGACCGCGCAATTCAAACCACCCTTTCTTTAAAAAAAAAAAAAAAGCTTTAGAATTGCAGTAAAATATACAGGGTGTCTTGGAAAGTCGGAATGTGGCCAATAACTTTTATACCAAGACAGATCTTGCAACGAATGTTAGGTATTGGTATAGTAAAATGACTATACACTATCAGACATGATAGACAGCAGCGCCCCTGGTGGCGAATTGAGGACGTTAAAAAAGTTGTTTCGAAAAATAATGAAGATGAGGAAATATTTTCAATTAGAAAATTGTAGAGCGTGCTTTAGTTAGTAAAAACAGACATACGGCTCACATGCAATGTATATACACGTACTGCCACGAAATGAGGTGTTACAGAAATTTCAATGAATCACTTTCAGTTAATTCTTTTAGTATGTTAAAAGTTGAGTTGAAATTCTCATAGGAGGGAGACCATGGCGTCCCTCACTTCTTCGGCAAAAGTCCCTGACCAATTGCAAACTTTTAACTGAACTTTGGTTGCGAGAAAAATAGCTTCATATGCATAGGCAATTTAGGTATTCAAAACAGAAGTTAAGAAAGAAAAAAAACATTCTCTAACTTTTCCAGCTTTTTCCCTCGCTCCTTCGGCAATATTCCTTGACCAATTGTAAACAAAACTTTAACTGAACTTTGGTTGCGAGAAAAATAGCTTCATATTTATAGGCGATTTAGGATCCAAAAAGTTAAGAAAAAAAAAAAATCCCTAACTTCTTCGGCAATATTCCCTGACCGATTGCAAACAAAACTTTTAACTGAACTTGGTTGTGAGAAAAATAGCTTTATATTCATAGGCGATTTAGGTATTTAAAATAGAAGTTAAGGAAAAAAAAAATTTCCTAACTTTTCCAGGTTTAACCCCCCCAAAAAAAAATCTTGTTTTTCCCTGATCTTTAGGGACGATTTCGAATTTCCTGACATTTCCAGGTGCGCGGGAACCTTGTTATATTTAGTCAACGAGTAAGTTCATTAAGTCTTTGACCCGTAACCAGAGCCATAGCCAGCCTGGGGCTAGAAGGGGCTGAGCACCCCCAACCCTGGAAAATAGTTTTTCAAAATAAATTATTTTATAATTTTATTTTAAATTTTTTGTTTTGTATAAAATTGTACATGAAAATGGAAATTGTTCTTTGACGTTAAAAATCATATGTAAAATAGATTCATTTCTACAGTAGATCTTGTGTATAGTTCGTTCGCGGAAAGTTGACCGATGGTACCTTTAGAATTCACGGGAGCTGACGTCACAAACGGGCTAGTTCATTACAGCAGAGGGGGAAGGACGATCTCCCTCTCTGCCCGTTTGTAATGTCAGCTCCCGTGAATTCTAACGGTACTATCAATTAACTTTCCAAGAACGAACATGTATATTACATAATATATGATATTACATGCATTATCAGTTATGGTATTACATGCAGTATCAGTTATGATATTACATGTATTATCAGTTATATTACATATATATTATAGAGTATGTGATATTACATGCATTATCAGTTATATTACATGCATTATCAGTTATATTACAAGTATATGATATTACATGAATATATTATGATACATGTATATCAGTTATGATATTACATGCATTATGTCATGCATTATCAGTTATGATATTACATGCATTATCAGTTATGATATTACATGCATTATCAGTTATGATATTACATGTATATTACAGAGTATATGATATTACATGTATATTACAGAGTATATGATATTACATGCATTATCAGTTGTGATATTACATGTATTATCAGTTATATTACATATATATTATAGAGTATGAGAGAACATGTATATTACACCATTTACATTACGGAGGTTTGAGTCTTCATGTACTCTATAATAAAGATAAGGGAAATTATAAATGTTAGTATACCTCTGTAAGTTTTTAATGCAAAATTTAAGTTAAGAAATTTATTCATTGATGTTAAATATATTAGTCTACTTAGATATTTAGTATTATTAAATATATTAATAAAATACATTAAAATATTAAAGAACTTTAAGCCCCCTGTAGCTTTCCGAGCCCTCCTGTAACCTTAAGAGCCCACTGTATCAAGCGTCTAGCCACAGGCCCTACACGCAACACTCCTCATTTTTCATCAAATTTCTTCCGCAAATACATTTTTTTTTTCTTAAGGTACCAGTATTTTTTCATTAGCTTCAACTCGCGTGAGCAACAATTTACCTAACATGCTTTAGACGTAACGTCTGTTCTAAACAATCCATTAAGCGAGCAGATGAGTTGAGCAGGGGAAGGGGGAATTGGGAAGTGTGGCCGCAGAAGGTAGCACTGTAAGCCCAAACCCATTAAGCGCATTTAACCATTATCTAGAACAGGGAACCAATGTCACGCATTCTAAAGTTGACACGCGAGAAAACTGGCACGTCAACGAGTAACAGGAGATTCCACTTTATAAGTGCATAAATTACTCAAAAATTTATTTCAACTGTTACAATGTTGTCTTTCATGAAAGAATCTAACCAACAAATACATAACCCACCCTAAGAATAAGGATCGGCCGCTAAAAATATGTATGTAGTTGAGCATTACGAGACTTGGGAAGGGCGGCCGCCAGAGGCAGCGCTGTAATAAGAACTCAGAATGCTAATTCCCGAAACCTTTGGTTGTTGGAAAAGTAATATGCTCGCTGCAGAGCTAACCTGGTACACTGTTAAAGCTATTCACGCCCGTGCAACAAGTATTCTTTCGCAGATTAACGAAAAATGAGATAGCCCTCAACGTTATTAGGCTATTTATCGCCTAATTTGGAATGCAGAAAAACGCGGTTGCCAAAATTCCAGGCGCCAAATTTCTCGCCAAGCAAACGAAGTCCTCTGAGTGGTCAGTTACTTGAATGACGTCAGCGCTTGCTATAATGAGTCTTTTTTCTAAATTTAATAAATACCAGATTTTAATTGCACAAGTATGCCTATGTTTTATGTATTTGAGCATTATTTTAATGTTTTATATGCAAAATGTATCTTCTATAGTAAAACTTCATGGTCCTGCGGTGGCGCAGTGTGGTAACGCGTTCTCCTATTGCGCGGCTAATCCGGGTTCGACTCCCAGCAGTGCAAAAAGAACGCTTACTCAGAGATCTCATAAAGATCGCACTGCTCACTGTAGTCCGGGGTTTGGTTCCCTAGGCCTTAAGAGGTTCGGATTCCTCGGAAAACAGTAGGTCCCGGCGCAGCATGACCACTGTAGTCTTTGAGCCGTAAAACCAAAAAACAAACAGTAAAACTTCCCTACCACGATAATTTTTCTCGGTCCGTATAATAGTGTTGTAGAGAGGTTTTACTGTATTAACTCCGCTAACGTAAGAAAGGGCGAACTATATCGCACTGGCGGAATCATACTGCTCTGCGTCTTACCAGTGTACCAAGTTAGCTTTGTCGCGAGTATAGCAACGGCTTTAAACGTGAACCAGATATAAAGCATTTAGCATTCAATGTACAACAGTAAACAAAACTTTATTAACCCGTATGACAAAGTGTACACCATGTTATGATTACAAGTTCACTTCATCAAATTGATGTTTGTTTGTTTGGATGTTTTATGGCGCAAGAGCATCTGGGCTATACTGCGCCAAACATGGTAAAATCAAAGGTAATCATCATGGTAATATCAAATTGATGTTAATTTTTAAATTTGTTTCAATAGGATTCTGTAGTATTAAATTTTCTAATACTACTCCTCAGTACAAACTGCTTGGCAGGTCAGCAACAACATGAGTATTATTTGTAAATGTTTGACCCGCGCACAAAGACCGTAGCCAGGATTTAATTTCAATGGTGGGGGGAGTTCAAAAAGTTTACAGCATGTATCGATACAATCATAGCATGCAAGGCCGTAGCCAAGTCACATGACAAGTTTTAGTTTTGGGGCCCGGTCCTAAGATTCCTACCTCCATGGATACGGGTATATGCCGCGCACATTAAAAATTCGCCATCACCGATCAAGAACAGTGAAAAATGCAGAACAGCTTAGTCAAATCAATTATTCTGGCCGAGGCTAGAAAAGCGAAGTTTCGCTAATGAGATTGAAGACATATATTGGTATATCATTGTCAAATACGATAAAAATCTGAATTAATATTTTCCACATCGATTCAGCGGGTTTATATTTATAAGAGGTGTTTGGAAATATAAATATCCATAAAGTTATCCCCTCCACACACAAATCAATCGCTTTTTTGGAAATATCCATCTGAATAATCGATTCCGTTTGGTTTCTGTAATCGATGATCAATCAACCGTAAGGAACTATACAATAAATTATTCACGAAAGAGAAGGGGGGAAAAAATGCCAGGTGCATTTTGGCCAATGGCTTCAAGCACGTCAGATGAAAAGGAATTGCGTTTCTGAATACGAGGTGTTTCCCAGATCGTTTTCTCTAAATTCTGTATGTGCTTATTTTTAGAGAAAAATGGCTAAAACATTGATGTTGACTGCTTTAGGTCATTCTTCCCGAGCTAAAAATACTTAGCCAAACGGCTATAAATGAGTTAGAAAAGGCAAGCCTCAGATATCCAGCAACTAATAAAATGGTGATTATGTTTGTGCAATTTGTTTTAAGTTCTAAATGAGTCTCGGGGGAAATATATACAGTGAAAATCGTTTATAACGACGCCGGTTATAACGACGGAATTTTTACAAGAAGTTTGGTTTGCTATTCTACTCCATACTAAATATATCGGTTATAACGACGAAACCTGCTATAACGACGGCGATTTTGTAGTCTACGTAGATTCTAAGTAGGGAAATTCGTATCGGATATAACGACGCGACTTGACAGTCATAAGTCGGAACCACGTGGGTTCGAGATAACGCTAGAATCACACATGCGTTATTAAAATTTAAGCGTTATTTTAATCTTGTTTATTTACAAATGTCCGATGAATTTTTATTACTTCTAAACCTGGATATTGAAGATAATAAACTTCAAAAAAGAAAAAAAAGGGGAAAAAATCGTGATTTATTGATTGACTATCACGAGGGCCACATTCTTTACGGGCCCCCCCCAGTCTATTTTTTCAACCTAATGTTCATAAAACTCTTAAACCGGCACTGTTCGGAAGTCATTAGTATAATATAATAAATATTATTCATTACATTTGTTTTCTATATTATATACTTTTATATAGTATTCCTTACGGTTTTTTTTTATTTAAAAAAGTACAAAAAAAAAATCACTATGTATTCAGTATAGTTTTGCATAAATATAATTTAATATATGGTAATGAAATTGATTATAATTACATTTTTATTTAATTTTTAAACAAAACAGTATAATACTTTGCTATTAAGATGATTCGTAGACTCTAAAGTGTATTACTATACTACGATTTTAAAAGATATCGTTTATAACGACCGAATTTGCACGGTCCCTTGAAGGTCGTTATAACCGATTTTCACTGTATATAGCAAAACCTCTCTTATCGACCGCTTTTTCTGAAAACGGATTTCCTTCCCCATGGACCCAATACTAAATTGACCTCCGTTTAAAAACCATCGAAAACCTCCTCCTAATAGCGATCGACAACAGTCTTAGGTAAGGGTAAGAGAGGATGTATATATATTTTCCTGTGTATATTCTCATCTCGACTGGAATACAAATAGAAGCTCCCACCGTGGGTTTTTTTCCCGAAAAAGTAGTCTCCTATTTGTGTCATCAAAATGACAACTACAGGGCCGCGACAGGGGGGGGCGGCGACCCGGGTATTCGTCTTGCGCGGCAAAATGGGATTAATAACTAATAAAATAAATTTAATAACACTGTCATCGAAAGAGTTAACTCAAATTTCTGGGAGTAATAATTCAAGATAATTTGGGCTGAGATCGTTAAATAAACGAAATTGAAAAAAAAAAATTAGAAGATCTAACGGAATTTTGACAAAGCTTTTTACAATCTTACCTTTAAACATAAAAATTAAGCTTTACTTTGCATTAACTTACATTTACCTAAACTACGGAAATATAGTGTGGGTGAAATTATCAGTAACAAACTTGAAAAAAATTAATAATTTACTTAATAAAACAATTTAGAAATTATGCTACAAGACAGGGAAACAAAAAGAAGATAATATATGACAACAAAATACTTAACGTAACTAATATATAAAACTTAATTAAAAGTAGCAACATGCATATACGAACGATTAAACGAAAATAAGCACTTAAACTCAATCCCAATTAACAAAAACGTTCATAATTACAACACAAGAGACAGAAAAGAACTTAACAAAATTAAAATCAGAACAAATATAGGTAAAAATAATATTAATTGAATTATGAAACAACATCTTAACAACGATAAAAGAAATGAAACCAAAAAGTAAATTTAAGACCGAATTAAAAGAATACTTTATGGAGCATCACGGAGTTTAATCGCCTCGGTTGCAAGAATTTTAAGTACGTTTATTTTGTCTTGTATCCCTTGTATGTCATAATCTGTATGATATACATAAATAAAATTGATTGATTACAAAAAGTGGTCATTTTGGGGCGGCTAAACATGTGTTCGCCCCGAGCGTCACGATTCCTAGCGGCGGCCCTAGAAAACTAAAATAACGATTTACAACCTTAGAGCAACGAATTAATGTTGTAAATGACTATGAGAAAAAGGGAAGGCTGAAGGAAAATTGCCCCAAATATTTAAATGTGGAAAAAAACATATAAACAATACCGTAAACAAAACTGTAACAGAAAAATTCTTTAACATCAAAACAAAGTATAGTAGTCTCCCTAATTCGAACCATGCTAATCCGGTAAATCCGATTTCTTTGGTTTACTCAGTTGCCCTTGCAGCCTACTGAAAAGACTTAACAGCATAGCGCCTTTTGCCAACTAATTGGAATTTTCCATAAAGGAAGAGAAATTTTCCGTCGCCCGCCTGTTGGTTGTATTTTTATGGAGCAAGGACACCTACCGTCTGTTGTGCGCGCACATCAAACAAAGCCCACACACACAACAAACGAATATAGATCAATGTAAATTCTAAATTAACGATTTCGGTTAATCCGAAAACAGGTTTCGGTTCGAATTAACGAGACTCCATTGTACTATTATTCATTCCTTTATTTTTTAAAAGAAAAGCTGTGAATTTCATGGCTTGCAATTGACATTAAAATTATCAAATCATATTTTTTAAGTTTATATTTTGCCATTTGCGTATGTAATTTTAATTGTTTTCTATTTAATTACCGCTCCCACACCCTATATCTCCATTCAGAGACCATCTCTCTGAGCGACCGCTTTTTCACAGAACCGACACAAATTTAGAACGATTAAGGCTAGACCCAACTCTCTTGCCATCTCCATTTTCAATGGCGTTTACTAGGTTTTAAAACAACCCCTCACCACTACACCATTTGCTTTCAACAGCAGGGGCGAAGGTGGCGTTCTCGCGTTGGAAAGAATGGAAGATGGCCAACAATAGACTAATGATGCTAAATGGCCGAAAATCCCTCGAAATGGTGGGTTGTAATAGCTAGCTAGAAGAGTGATGGCCAACGGAGTTGAGTAAGAGCCAAGATAAAATTATAGTTTGCCAAAAAATTAAAAAATGTGAAATGTGCTACTACATTTGAATCGGTCATTTTGAAAGGGGGGTCAACTCGATAGGAAAACAATGGAACATAACCCCTTCTGAAAATAATCAATTCATTTAAACAAAAAAAAAAACATAGAAAGAACTAATTGGAAAAAAATTTTAATTCAATGCTGCTTCTGCTACTAAAAAAAAAGATTCTGGAATCGGTGAATCCTGTTTTAAGAGAATGAACTGTGGTTAAAAATGCCTGTTGCATTTTCGCGATGGGCAATAATTTTTTCTTCGCATTTTCGAGCAACTCATCGCATTTTGCGAAAAACGAGACTACAGCTTAAACCCTGGAGCTTATGTATGAACCCTCTGCCCTCAGGCGTAATCTGGCGGGAGGGGGAAGGGGGTATTTGCCCCTCCATTTTTTTAGAAAAGAGGCAAAATCGTATTTTTTCCAGACAATTTTTTTTTTCTCCCTCCCCTTTCCAATTTACGCTGTATGTAACTCAAGTTACGCCTATGCCTTCCTACAGCGATGTACCGGGAAGGGGTTGCCAGGTTTTGTGGCTGGAAGGTGGCCCTTCCGGGCGCTGTAATCCCAGACAGGACGCTTGAACAGCGTAATCAGCCGCCGAGGCGGCTGAGGGGGAGATGGATTGCCGATCAACACGGCATTCAAAGATGCACGTTCACATAAAGTCGTCATTTAACTATAGCAATGTACTAATTGCAATTTTCGCCCAGGGCCGCGCAATACTTAAAGTCGATCCTGGTGTTATCCAGAGTCAGTACAGCAGGGTTTATGAAACGAGGTCCAAAGGATTGCTGTTCTTGGGAAAATACAGAGATAACGG
>QLNU02015359.1:59158378-59182828 GCA_006491805.2 Dysdera silvatica | reverse complement strand
ACTTCTTAATTATATATTACTGATGACAGCATTCAAGAAGAAGGCAGTTCTTAATCAACTGGTATTATTGCATTCGTATATTGTGCAAGTATTCACAAAATAGTTTTAAACAGGTCATACAAATTGAAATGTTTGCATATAAACATCCACACCTACTAAAATCAAGATTCTGAAAACTACGTTCTGGAACTGAATTTAGAGACACAAAAGCATGGAAAAACATTAAAATATTTCCCACACAAAAACTGAACAGGCAATGGAATTAGAAATTATATCAGAATAATGTTGAAAAGTTTTTCTCCCCAGAATAATAAAAACAGGGGTGCAACAAAGGAAGAATATTTGAAAATATATAGAACAACATAAAAAAAATGTTAAAATTTTTTTTAGCATGCGGTGCCAGTCTGGTGAAGATGTCGGCTCGCCCTATGGCGAGTGAGCTTTACGAGCCCCCGAAGAAGTAGGCCACTCTAAACATCAGAGAGATTTGAAAACGTTAATGGCTTTTTATTAGCTTTAAAATATAATAGAAGTTAACAAACCTCATTTACCTCCAAGCAATTAATATTTTTAGACCCAGTCCTCCACTGTATATCTAGATATAAATAAAATAGATGAAATAGTATAAACAAATTCATGAAAAAAAATTGTATATACAGTCAACCTCGCTTGTCATGAGTACGAAGAGATGAATTTTCCTCATTACATTGTGTTATCGTTAAAACCGAGTCATCAATAAAATATGATTAAAAAAAATAAAAAACAAATGATGGAAAGGTGAAAACTACTATTATTTACATGTCATACTATCAGAATTTTACATATTTATGCCACACTCGTGACATCACGTAAGTTAATGGTGTGTCGATGACAAAGACTGATCCAGAAATCTTTCAGGGAGGGAGGAGAATTTGTTTCAGATCCCTATTTTCAGCCAAGTGTCCGGTACTTTTCATTTCATTTTTAATGATATAATCCTGACTCAAATGAAGATGATCACCCCGAACTTGGATCTGCCAGTGGTCGAGGGGCAAGTCCTCATTGCCGTGATTGTCCGATTCTGGGTTGTTTACAACTCGTATCTCAGTAACAATAAGTGTAGAAATTCAGGAGCAGAAATTTGGAATATCATAACTTCAGGAAAAAGAAGACTTTACCTTCTCTTTGTATAAAACGTGGAAAATTTATGTTTTGCCGAGGAATCCAACTCTCTTAAGGCTTATGAAACGAACCCCCTTGGCAATAGTGAACAATTGGCAAACATTCTTCAACACCATTGGGAGTCGAATCCAGGTTAATAAAATGCTAAATATATACATTATTACTGCAAGACCAGCAGGGGGAGGGGGAAGAAAACTCGTTTCTTAGACTCAACCACCTATAAAAATTAATTTCAAAATTCACTAGACTATTGCTTGCTACAATCCAGTTTATTCTCACAATAAAAAGGGTTTTCGTTTTTTATATTTTATGCGATTGTGCATAGGTAGGTAAATACACATTTTATTTCCTCTCATTATAACTAAATTTGCTAAAACTGGGTCCAACTGTCCTATAATAATAATTACGAAAATTCCGCATTTGATTTTGTTCCAGTTTTCCTTTACTTTCCAGTTATGCTAAAATTATAGATACAGAAATTATACATATAGACTTTTTTTTTATATTATTAAATCAAGTCCAATACCGAAAATAATTTTGAAATTTGTTTTAAAAAAGACGAAAAAGAATAGCTTTTTCTCCATAATTTACACATTGTCCATCTAAAATAAAACCATAATTTTTTAGTCAATTAATTAAATAAAAAAATAATTTAAAATGCCCCAAACTTGAAATTTAATTGGATTGGAATGTGAAAATATGAACTTTTTAGACAAGTGAATTATGGTTACATTCACGACTTCATAAATATGCGTTTGATTTGCGATATATTTTTGTTTTGTTTGACATTGAAAGTAAATATTTTTTATCCAGTACCAGTGGCGTAGAAATGCGGGGGAGTGTACAGATTCAGAGGCACATTTTTCTCTTTGACGCCGAATCACATTATCTATTTAAGGCCACCCGAGCCCTCAACGAATAGGTTTTGAATTGGGACGCCTGGGCCCAATTCCAGAACCGATTTGGAGGAAACTGAGCAGGGGCATACCAATTCAAAAATTATGGGGGGGTGGGGATTAAGGATTTTAAAAGAAGTTACGTGATTCGTCGTTAAAAAGCAAAAATATGCTTCGATACTCAGTGAGAAAGGTTTGCGCCCCTAGGCCCCCCCCATTTCCCACGGCATTGAAAGGATGTTATGCTAAAGGCAGAATATTAAAATATGCAAAATATTCATGCATCGTAGTCAAACTGTATATCAAAATCATATAATTGGCGGGAATTACCTGGACTTCCTTTGCACCAATAAATAACACAAATAACGCCTAATAAACGCTAAGGAGGTGGTTT
This sequence comes from Dysdera silvatica, assembly GCA_006491805.2. Classification (NCBI taxonomy): domain Eukaryota; kingdom Metazoa; phylum Arthropoda; class Arachnida; order Araneae; family Dysderidae; genus Dysdera; species Dysdera silvatica. The sequence goes on along the minus strand of QLNU02015359.1, from coordinate 59,180,377 downwards.
ATTTATGTTTTCACTGCTCCAACGACGTTGGTAAACAAGAAACACAACATAACACACTCGCAGCAACTTGAAAACTACGCTCACAACAGACGACACATGGCCAGAGCGCGGGAGTACAACGAACAGCGATGCCAACTCTTAATTCAGCGAATAAATGTCTAAAACCAGCCGGCTTCTCACCAAAAGGGCGCCAAACCGTTTAGAAAATGGCTTTTTCTAGCTATAAGTACAGTTTTTCACCGAGCAACGACTTATAATTTACGACTATTTCTGTTTAACGACGGTATTTTGCAGGCCAGATTCATACTTCATAGAATTATATATATTCCAATTAACGTTGTTTTGTGTTTAACGAAGTTTTTCCTCTAGCCTTCGAGAGTAATTGATGTAGTTAAATAGTGACCATCATTACATAAATATATTTTTAATTCAAATATAGTGACATATGCCTGTAACGACAACCCAGGTGTCGAAAACAGGTAGCGTTAATAGAATTGTAAAAAACCCGGGAATTTTGGACACAATGAAAACTTTGATGGGAAGAAACCAAGATAAGTAGAATAAAGGAGATAGTCCCGTCCTTACCTTTCTTCCTATTGGTCGATTGGACACAATCAACCAATAGGAAGAAAGGTGTGGACGGGACATACGTCCTTTATTCTAGCTATCTTGGTTTCTATGCCCAAAGTTTCCAATGTGCCCAAAATTCCCGAACTTTTTACAACTCTAATCGTTAAGGACAGTTTATTGTGATAAACAAATATCAGGACCACGAAATATCTTTAAAGACATATTTATTGTTATAAGCAGTATAGTTATAAATATACACTGTATTAAAATTACATTACGCGTTGATTAGTTCTGCCGTTTCGTAAGTCATATTCTTGTGCTCAGTTTTATTAGCATATAAAAATTCAACTAATATAAAATACTCATTGTATATTTCATCAATAATTTTGTGTCAGATTCTTTTTTATCGTTCAGTCTTTTCTTTGAAATAATTTTACTTAAATCCTTAATTTTTAAAAATTCTATAGGGAATAAATCAAGAACAGGGACCTACAGCTCAATGTGAAATCCAAGAGAGCAATCACAGAGTAAAAAATTTTGACCACCAAGCCACTAGCAGTCAAAATGTTTATTCCAAATTCATGCTCTCAATAGAAGTTGATAACGATACTCCATTTAAACATATTGCCGCCGTTTAAATCTTCGAATATTGAACTGCTGGCTAGCAGTGTTGCACGTCGCTAAGAATTTGAATTATAGTGTTGTAAAAGTTTGAGTTAGATTTAGCTGACTATTTTATCTTTAATTAGTTGTTTCAATTAGTTTTGTCTTCATCTTGGAAAATTTTTTACGGGCCTTCTTCTCAACTTAGTCACCGTTTTGTTTTTCAATCTATCACTGAGTTTTAAATAAAATGTGAATGTCAGACAACTACCTTAACTAATTTCATATTGAGTTAAATGACATAATTAAAATTTTGTCTGCAGAGAACTTTCTTAAGCGTAGGTATTTTTGAACAAATCAGAAAAAATTGCAATAGCATTATGCTGTTAGGTGCGTTTCATCTATATAAAATTTGCTAGATTTTTAATACATATATGCATTAAATTATTTTGAATATAATCTAAATTAATAAATCTTTCAAAGAGAGAATAAAACTTATAGACGCTGCATTACACACACACACACACACACACACACACACACACACACATATATATATATATAGCTTTGTAATCGTATAGTAGGTGCGCATGATGTAGGTGTTCATATCTATTGTCCATGACATGCGCTGGCGTGGTCTTTCAGCCCTAGTGGTTGTACCTATACTAGGCTGCAAAGCACTTTGGGCTGTGTTGGTTCTAGTAGCCGTACAGTTGGAGGCGCCGCTACAACCGCCGACACCTCCAAGGAGAGACTGTTGCATATTTTTCGAACTGGCCCCTCTGCTTAAAGTCCGAACGCGGTTCTGATTTAAGAGCGAGACAACCGATGCTCCATTCATATTTTCATTATGGTTCATATCATCAGAGTCTGAGATAGCCTTTTTCACGTCGCTGGGTTACCGATAGTTATCCCAACGGCGTTCCGGATGCTGGCATGTCGTCAGCAGGCTACAAATCCGGTTTTAATGGCCCAATGGTATTTTTATTCATTATTAATACTTTCACCGATCAAGACATCGCGCCATGAGCGTAGTAACGCTGCTTATACCAGTGGGCCACTTCGCCACCTATATATATATATATATGCGAAATTTTCAAGGCTCTACTAATTGAAAGATAATATCGGGAGTTGTCCTCTGTCAAAAAAAGCCCTTCATTGAATCCCCTAATCAGCGTTGAATTGCTTATATATGGGTTAATAGGGTGATTACCTGTGGTTCATATCAGGGCGCTGCTTTGGTACTTTTTTATGTAACCAGAACGCGCCCTGCATCGCAAACGACAGTAAATAGTTTATAAATTTATTTTATTTAACATTAATGCGTTATGTGTTATCTAAGCAACATAATTATTAACGTGTTACTTAAAACAGCGCGTTATCTCTAACGTAGCACAAAACTCCTTTGTTGTATAATAAGATAATTGTATTATTGGGAGGCACTTGAGATAAAACATGCCACTGCACTGCTTTCAGTTCGTTAACATTAAGCACTAACAAAAAAAAAGGCAGGGTTATACGTTAACTGTGTGTGTAACTAGTCATATATGATAATAGTACTAAATATAACAACTAGGACACCCATGGGCGCTCCCAGAATTATATGCGGTGGTGGTGGTGGGGGTGCCTCCAGGAAAAATTCCAATTGAATAATGTTGTTGAACTGTAGTTTCTTGTGGATTCAGTCTTTTTCTATCCCCTTTTTCTAATAAGCCAAGGGGTACAAGTGCACTCACTTGCACCCACTCGGGGCGCTCATGATAACACCGTATTGTGTAGCTTAACGTATTTACGACTAGTATTTTATATCATTGTGGTGCGCATTTTGTAAAACGCCCCGGTGCTATTTATTATATGACTACATCACTGGTGATCACCTAAAAAAGCAGCTTCCTTTTAATATGTGAAGGGCCAATAAACTTACATAAAAAATCGACACAAAGCTTTTGGGCGCTCCTAATACAATGCTACAATCATCAACGCAGAGTTTTCAAAATTATTGGAAGGGGGGGCAAGCACATTTTATGTACGTTTATACATTACAGTATATGTAAAATCGCAATTTATTTCAGATTATTGCGGGGGGGGGGGTGCTCTGTCCCATATAACTCTACACCTATGGCCGCAAGAACATACGATACTGTAAAAGAAGATTGGTAAATCCTACCATTTACTATAGTGAGGTGGTAAATGTCAGAAAAGTACTTGTAAACGCTTCCATTATGGATTTTTACCGAACATTTCATTAAATACTGGTATTCGCCCGAGGCTGCCGTTTAGGTGGGGATAGAGATACTGGGGACCGAAGTTTTTAGGGGCACGCGACGCTGATTTTTTTTTTTACCCGAGCTCAGAGATTGAAGGGGCCCACGATATTTAATATGTCTTTATCAGGTGGCCTGTTACTGTTAGCGGCGATCCTGCATTTGTTTATATTTATTAGTAAAGGTCCGAAATAAATGAGCGGTAAGTCTGTTTGCTCACGTACGCGCTCAGTTATAGCTTCCGTTCGCATATAGACAGGTGTGAGCAGTTACAATCTAAAATTGATTTACGTTTTATTTTATTCATAAAATATGTTATAAGATAGTACACAATACTGTCCGTGCTTCTGCTTTTGCACTCCAACGAGAATCATGTGGAACTATGTGAACCCCTACAAACTCGGGAACCAGTTCCCCAGTTTGTGGGTTTTTTTTCCCTGACATCTGAAAGAGTGGGGAGGGTATTGTGCCCTGAGACAGTGCCTCCAACTTGGCTCTCTCAACTACATTCACGCTTCTTTATCAATCGGTTCCAGTACAGTCCTCATCTGGGACTACAGTGCTGCCTTGGGCGGCCAACAGCCCCAAATCACTCACAGCACAAGCAACGACATTCCCGGATTTAATTCATAATTAGTTTGGTTGGTTTAATCTTTTATGTTAAGTTTTTCAATCTTTAATGTATGGTATGTAATTAAGAAATTATATATTGTATTTTCAGTAGTTCTGTAGGCGAACGCAGAAAGTTCATAAGGGGGGTTTATAGGTTCAATGGGGGGTTACAGAGCTACAACTCACATATTCCTATGTTAAATATACAAAATTTCATTGCAATGGGCTAGGGTCACTAGTGGGCAGTTCCCTTGTCACTCTAATAATTATATTTATGCATGCATTTCTTGGTTACATGTAAAATTTTAATAGAAACTACTGAATCCGGGTTTCTAAAATAATGCAGTCATAAAATTTGTTGGGCTTTTATTGAATCAGAATAGTTTGCCTATATTAAGGCGCGTTTTCCCCAGATGCGCATATTTTGTGGCGCAATAATAAAAAACGTCGAAAACTCGCTCAAACAATAGAAACCCAATGGAAATGTTTTCCAACAATACGAAAAACTCTTCCATTGATTTTTATTACTTGAATTGAATATCGGCGTTTCGTATTGTTGCGCTGCAAAATTTGCGCATACAGGAAAGCTTGCTTTTACAGAAAGTAGCCATCCCTATATCAAAAGTACTATTACCTAGATATAAGAAATCCACATATAATTTCAACCTTGTGTAATCTCCTTTATATGTATAATTCTTCACTAAATTATTGTAGAAAATTATAAACACTGTGAATAAATTAAAGTTGTAGTAGAGAATATCGTGAATACTTCACACAAAAATCTTCGTGTTATTCATGTATTTTTAAAATTCGCCTTTAATTTTAAACAATAATTGTAAAAAACGTTTTGGAGACTATATGCTAAATTCATGAGTAGCTGCCTTCTCTGGCACAGTCAAATAGATTACCGTCCCTAAATTTTTACAGTGGCGATTCTCTTACGCAGTTCTTCTTCTCCGACAAGTGGCGCCCGCTGCCTGGGCTTATAATTCCCAATTTAACAGACTATAAATGCCAATTAATAGCCCAGTTTCTGATTACATACAGAAATATATTGCTTTTTGCTCAAAAAGTTATCGTATTTTATTTTCCAACGACGTTGATGTTACCGTGATATGACAAACTTTCGTAACAAATTTTTAAACTAAAATTTAAATCTTACATACCTTTTTCTACTCTTTTATTTACAAATTATGAAGGGGGAAACAAAGTCCCTTTACGTGAGATATTTGTAATCCATTGTATTCGAAGGGTTTCTTTACTTAAAAAAATGGAGATCATGTAAAAATTATGGAAAACCCTGAAACCCTTTTCTAATCTTCGGTAAACTGCTGAAAACACATGAAAGTATATGGCATGTTTACATCTGGCAGGTGGCGTCACCTATGAACAACCCTGGTAATTACTCTAACAGAAATGGGGACACGCTTTAAATTCACATGAGTGGGCCTGTAGTAATCTAGTTGGCTGTGTCTCTGGTAACCTCTTATTCTCGTCCTCGGTCTAAGGCACGTTTTCTATTGGTCAGCTTAGTTTTAACGTCACTAGAGATTAAACCAATCACGGGAATTATAAGGTTACCCCGTTTCAAATAGTTCCGGTTGTGGGTCCCACTAGTTTGAATTGTTGTTACTTTGTCGTTATGTGTTTACATTTTGTTACGATTCTTTTAACGATTTGTTTGGAAATGAGAATTTGTAAATAGCATTTAATAATTCGCTTTCCAGCCATGGAAGCTTCGATGGAAAAAAGTTCGTCGTATCACCAAAGTGTTTCTCAGATTGTTAAGGTAAACGAAAAGAAATACAAATTTCATTTATTTATATATTTTCTTATTTATTGACTATGCGTCCGATCTTCGTTTTCTATGCAATTTTGAAATACTTTAATTTATTATTTTAGCTTCCTTCCATCGATGATTTCACAATTACGAAGCCTATCAGTCGAGGAGCTTTTGGGTATGTAATCCGTTCGTTATTTGAGGTTAAAATCTGATTATGAGTTCCCTTGGTGCTAAATCTCAACCATCGCTAAAAATTACTGGCAATTTCTGAAAACAACAGCGAAAAATATCAGCGATTGTGCCACAATTAGTGGCCAATCACCTTAAAAATATCAAAATGCATTTAAAGTAGCTAGCAACTGTATTTTAACATTTGGATGAATGACTGATAAATGGTATGCCTTATTAGTACTTGGACATTATAAAGATTTTGCATATCTCAATTACAGTAGAATATTTAAAGACACAAAAGTTATGGAATTGGTGAAAATTTACTAATTGTAACCAGGAATGGAGAATTCCTAAAAATTCTTACCAACCAAAAAGGCCCGGCACTGATAGATAGGTTTGAAATTTCTGGAACTTTACTTGCCACGCCAGAAAATTTACTCCCTGTTGGTGAGTAGACGAGCATAATTCCCCATTCAGGTACGGATACATACTTTCATTTTTGGCGAGGTCAAGGACAGAATTTGCCATGGTCTTGGAATAACACCCTTTATTTTTCATGAAATTTGGAATTGTGAAAAAATATATTTTTGGGGTTTGATGACCCTTGTGACTTCCCTGTGTCCATGCTTTCCCTGTTTATAACAGTCTTTCACTCTCCAAGAGGGTTTCTTTTAATTTCTGGGTTTTATGTACCCTAATGGGATTTTGACCATAGTACAGAACATGTACCCTAGTGCTTTTTAGCGGGAAGTGTTTCCAACATGCATGGCAACAGTGACACTCCCTTTCTGCCATGTTGTTTACATCATGTCATCTTAACAACACAGACGTCCCGATTCAGTGAAGTTAAGAAAAAAAGAGGTACTAACCTTTATCGCTCTTCTTCGTCGGATGTGTGTGTGGTTTTATAGCATTGAAAAATGCGGTAAACAAATTTTCTGGTTTATTTGGGTGCTGACGTTGCCATACAAATTTCGTGAAGTAGGAGTAGAATCAGTTCCTCATTCACGACCATGGTTTTTCCGTACCACCTTCTTTCCCCTTCTCTGCTTCTTTCCTTCACCTCCCCACCCCCTACCTTGCCTTCTCCCTCCCTCCCTTCACTACCATTACAACCCCCGCCTCCACATCCCTTTCCACCTCCCTCCTCACCTATCATGCTTTCTGGGATCAGCACTGGAAAGTGTCATTCAAACGAGGCCTAGCCCATAATCGCTTCTTACACTTATATCCGGACAAAAATAATCCTTTTTTTGTAACCCACTCCAGCACATTTCTTTTCTCTTTCAACCGAAATTCCACACAAAAATACATCAACCGTTCACACATACAATTTCCTGCAACGAACACAGCCAAAACAATGACGAAACACATGAAAATAAATGCCCTTGCAGGCCTAGATGCCTGCATGGATGATGTCACACAGTCTATGTCATAAGCACATTTCCAAATACTTTTGACTCTTTTCAAGAGGAAAAAGCACTGGGGTACATGTTGTGTACTGTCACTGGGATTTTTTTAAGAAAGGCGATCTGCATTCTAACACGCGATTCAAACATCCCATGTCTTTTTCACAGAAGGGTGCTGTTGCAGAATATGTCCCCCAGCAACTTTTCAGTAGGAAGCATTTCCAACAAGCATGGTAACACTGACTCTGGCTTGCCGCCATGTTGTTTACGTCATGTTAACGACATGGACATCCCGATTCAGTGAAGTTAAAAAAAGGAGGTACTAACCTTTATTTCTCTTCTTTTGCTGCTTTTTCTTTGTTGGATGGGTGTGGTTTTTGTGGCGAGAAACAAGTTTTCTGGTTTATTTTTATGCTGGTGCTGTAATATCAACTCCGCTTTCTTTTTCCTTCCTTCCCTCTTCTCCTCCCCCTCCTCATCTTTTATCCTTTCCTTCCCCCCTTTCTTCTGCAGCTCTCTATCTCTTCCTTTCCTCGCTGCCTCCACCCTTTCCTCCATCTCCCTTTCATTTCCCCCTTTCTGTCTCCTCATCCCTTCCTTCTTTCTACCTCCTCTGTCATGTGCATTCTGGTAACGGCACTGAAAAGTGTCATTCAAATGAGGCCTAACTAACAATTTCATCTCGCACTCATATCCGGATGAAATTAATTCTTCTTTTATAATATACTTCAGCATATTTCTTTTTTTTTTCAACCGTAATTCCATAAAAAAAAGATGTCAATCGTTCAGGCATAATATAATCCACTGCAACAAGCCATGAAAGAGAGCACTGAATCACATGAAAATGCCTGTATGTATGTATGTATGTATGATGTCACAACCCTGCCTTCAGTGACTTTTCTACTCTTTTCTAGAAGAAAAAAAATCACTTGGGGATGTGTTCTGTAACATCCCTCCACAGAAGAATTGAACTTGCAGTTATTAACTTCGGCCACTCTTCAGGCTAAGCTAGGGATTTCTCTAACCACATCCTCAATCCTGTAGTTGAACTGATGCCTGTGGGCAGGAGCATAGCAATTCAAAAAATGGGGAGAGGCCTCGACCAGCTTTAAAAAAGATAGTGCAGTTTAGCATTAAAGGGAACAATATGCTTCGTTATCCAATGGAGGCGAGGGCTCAATCTCCCTGAGTATAGGTGTAACTTAAGGGTTAAATATAGCGAAAATTGAAAGGTAAGAAAGAAAACGAAAATCCAAAATTAGATTGAAAAAAAATACAATTTTGTCCCTGTTCTAAAAAAACTAGGGGGGCGTATGCCCCTGCCAGATTATGCCTATGACCCTGAATCCCCCCCTTTCTACTGCTTGTGAGCATTGAACAATAAAACAAGACTATTACAGTACATACCACTTTTGCGGCTATTTAAATATTCAAATTGCTTAAACAAACTTGCTTCGTTTATAAACAATTATTTATAATCTATATGATGTTCTTGGTTCTGTCAAGACCATAGTCAGAATTTAATTTGGGGGTCAAAATTTTACAGCATGCAGAAGGCAACAGCCAAGCCCCATTAAAATGTAGTTTTGGGGACAGTCCAGGGACCCCCGATGGACATGGCCCTAGGTGGTGCCATCATTGGCAGATCCAGCGAGGGGCGGAAGGGGCAATCACTCCCACCTGCTGTCAGGGTTAAATAGGAAAAAAAACCCGAAGATAATGAAGAATATTTTATGTGTTGTTTGTTACGACTGTAATAAATAAAAGTCTTACACAGGCGTCCAAAGTCTCTAAGTCTTGGAGAAATGCGATCAAGACGTTTTTCCACGAATCTATAAGCTACTCGCCTTTCAAACTACGTTTTCAGTAAGTCTTGCTTCAGCAGAACGTAGTTTTTTATCCTTGAAGCGCCGTTAAACTTGGCTTCGAACGCGGATGACAGAAGAGACTTTTAATACACACCCACAGAAATATTCATATTGATGTAAATAAAGTGATTGACAAATTTTCAAAGAAACCAAGATGGCTTGATTTCGCACTTAGCTTACTAAACTACACAATAATTTTCAACACCCACGTATAAACAAGTATAATAAAATACTAAATCCTAATTTAAAAAGAAGGTTGCTATGAAAACACCAATTTTTTTGCAGTTTAAATTTAAACTTGTTCTATTAATTACATTGTAAATTATCGTTTTGGTTATTGTATATGTCTTTTATAAATAAAAAAATTAAATTGTTTACGCAAATTAAATATTTTGGTGAGTATAAAGGAAGGCTAGTAATATAACAACATTTACCTAATCTTAAATAAAAACTCCATTCCATGCCAGTGTAATCGTGTTTATATTGGTCAAACACGTCGGGCCCTTCGATTTCGGCTTAAAGAGCATGAAGCCTACGTGCGTAAACAACAACTGGAAAAATCTGCTTTGGCCAAACACGCCTGGGAAGCTGGCCACAAATTTTCTTTCGACAAGGCCCATCTAATAGAGAAAGTTTCTTCACCAGCCGACCTCAATTTCTTTGAAGCCTTCCATATTCTTTCGCATTCCTCTTCTACTGTTAACGATCAGCTTCCGTTCAATTCCATGTCCTCTATTTGGAGAAACTTCATTCGTCCCATAGCAAAAGACGCGGCTACGGACCCACAACTGGTTTACCCGAACTAATTTTGGACTAGCAATTTGGCATCGATAGTTTTTCTAGCACGTGTGCCACATTAGTGTAACTAGGGTTCTGAAGAAGGAAGCCTAAACGCGCTTCCGAAATAGCTATAAACCATCGTATTTATTTTAACTGTGTTAATGTGTTTTATTTTATTTAATCTTTACTGTTTACCTAAACTATTTAACAGCCCAAAACTAAAAATTTCCCCGTGAAGGCCCCTGAAACCACACACCCCTGTAACAACATCCTGATCCTCCATCTTTATGCCATTACCCTGGGTTTGATTCCCAATCATACCCTCCCCCACACATTGACCATCTACTCATTACTGCCCATATGGGGTCTAGCCAGGGATGAACTGGGCCAACCAACCGCCCCCTCCCCCACCGACCAGTGCACCCTCATGGGCTATAGGACTCACGCCTTTCAATTATCCGAAGTATGCATCCTTTGAGAGAATCCAGTCCATTCTTTCCCTTAGACACCGTTTAAAATTTTATTTGCATAATTCTGCTATGCATTTACTTTCAAAAGTTTTACAGTCACATTTTAAAATAAGGTACTTTTTTAGCTCATTACTAATTATAATTTTTGTAGTATATTAGTAGCTTGCACGTTTACTAAAATGTTCGACATCCTTGGAGGAGGTAATGATTTCTCTGTGTCCCCCCCCACCTCCCCAGAATTACATATATGGGCACCAATATAACTGCTTACCGAGTCCGTGGGTTGGTTCCCTAGGCCCTAAGAGGTTTGAATTCCTAAAGGAACTGCAAGTCCTGGCGCAGTATGACCTTTGCCGTCCTTGCATTGTTACAACACAAACAAGCATTCTTATACTCTTAAACAACAGGTCTCAATCTGTGCTCTGTAAAACCTTTCCAAGTGCTCCATGTGTTTCAGTTTGAGTTGGCAAGTTTCTGCCAAGGTGATTAAAACCACTGGTTATAACCAGTTAAAACGGCATGGCAGAAACTAGTTTCTGCCACAAAAGTGGCAATAACCGGCAGGGACCCAGAAAATAGTTATTTCATGCGTTAAAAACTTATCAGAATACCCCAACTTGCAAAAGGGAATGAATTTTATTTAAAGTAAAATAGGTTTAGTTACGATGTTTATAGTATTTATTCAAAGGTTACATCATAGCAAATTCTATATATTTATTCTATAATTTTTCATAGCAGTCTATAATAAAATATCAGTTTTGGTGCGATTTCCTAATTCAAATAATTTCTTAATTTATTATGAATAGACGAAAAGCATAAGAAGTATTTTTCCAAGCCCACCAATACTGCAGGCAATATTATCACTGAGTGAACAAAAGTTACAAAATCATCATTTATAGTTGTTTCCTTTAAACTAGACCACCACATAGAAGCAGGGACATTTTTTAAGATTTTACTGGAGTAGTATGTTTCAGGAAAACGAGATGGTTTTGCTCAAAAAGCTATAATGTAAAGCACAAAATTTGGGTTAATGACATTAAGGAATTTCCTAGTATTTTCTTCCTGCTCCTGTGACAATTTAGATCACATGTACTTTGGATGAAGATATAAACTGGCATATATGTGGTTTGGGACACCCATCCCTATACACATGAGAGTGTGTAGACCAGTGTTTCCCAATGTGGAGCCCACATCCCACAGGGGAGCAATTTGATTGTTAAGGGGGGGATAATTCGAAAATGGACTCCACTGTACATAACTAATGCAATATATATAACTAATATAATGTACATAATTAATGTAATATATATATAATTTTGTATTTAATGTGTTTGTGGCTTCACAGTGTTTATGTATTCCTTTAGCCAAGCACTTTGTAACGATTTCTAAAATATTTCTAAGCAGAAACCACATGCTTTACAACAGACTTTAAAAAAAGTATGGTTCCATTGGCTGTAAATACAGCTTATCCAATTCGTCATAAACCACTGAAGAGGCTTTTCTGTAGGTCAATGTTGTTGCATTTTAGTTTATAATAAAGATTTAATAAGGTAAAGATGATGAAATAGGCCTGATAGGTTAAATAATATGGCCTTCAAAAAGATGGTTTTGTGACAAACCTTTGTATTTACCTAAGTATTTAATTATTTTAAAATATTTTAATTATTAAAATTATTAATATAAAGCTTTATAATATACTAAATTATTGTAATCTTTCATTTACTAAATAATACAATACTGTTTTCAGTACTTTTATTAGTTTCTGCCAGTTATGACCAGTTTTTGCTACTGGCATGGCAAAAACTAGTTTCTGCCGGCAGAAAGCCAACCCTAGTTTCAGTGCTCAAAAATTACAAGAAATCACTAGATTTCCTCCTAAAGAAGTTAAAAAAAGACTGATTTGTAAGATATTCCTACTGGTCGCTGAATCGAAAATTTTCCAAGCCTTTTTTTTTTTTACTGTTTTTCATTTATGCAATTAAGCAAGTTACCCATATCCCTGAAATTTGTGTAAAATATAACATTTTGATTAAAATTAAACTTGGCGTTTTACATGCCCAAATGATTAAAAATACCTTCTATTGTTCATATTGCTGTCATTGGGTTTATTACTTATGTCAGTGAAAATATCATATCCCTTGTGAGAAAAGAAAAGTTAAAAAAAAAAAAAGTAAGAAAGTATATGCATAATCGATTTTTTCAGAAAACGATATTTAAAGTTTAAGTTTTTAATAACTGTAATTGCTGAAATTCAATTTAGATTCAAATTTGAGTTTCGAAAACAAATTTGTTCTTTTACTATTATATATTAAAATGTCGACTAACATGGTTAGGTAAAACTGGTCAAAAATGCACATATGTGCTTTTGCCATAAGGGCAACCACGAATAATTTTTCTCTTGGAAAGTGCTCTGTGAGTGATACAGAAAAGTTGAGAATATCTGTTCTATATCAGCAATTTTCAGCATATAATTGCTTTGCCTGAGAATAAGTCCAATCGCCCAGGTAAAGATAAAATTATTTTGAATAAAATTGTATTAAAAATAAAATTGTTTTGCACTTATTCGGCTTCAGAAGTTAAAATAATTAGTGCAGTGGTACCTGGTAAAATGACCACTATTTATAAAAGAGAACTGATAGGAACTTGGTCATGTATACAGTAACCACCTGTCTATGGTGACCATTGCAGTCCAGTCCCAAAGGTGGTCACTTTAGGCAGGTTCTACTGTATTTATAAATTTAGCTAATGTTTGATTTGACGAACTCACAGATTTCAAGCGGAAAATATGATTATATAGAAAATTAAAATATGATAATAAAATGCTTTCACAGTTGTGCCATAATTAACATTCTCACTGGAAAGCTGTTCTCCAATTGCTTATGATTTGACATCCACGATCCCCACTCCCAGGAGTGTGATGCCTAGTAGCACTAAAACTATGTCGAAAATTAGTTTGACCTCAGATAAAATTTCAGTTACACAAACACAATTTCTTCCGAACCTTTATAAGTAAGGCAAAATTGGAAGTGTCTTTTAAATTTTTGGTTTAAATCGATGTTAGATAAGCAATGCTTACATTGCTTCTATAGATGGCATGTCATTGATAATGGCAATGGGTTAGCGTATAACATAGGATGGTGACACACCTAGTGCTACCCAGGAGCGCCAAGAGCCAATGCAGGCTCACTTCGGCTGGCCCCTATGACCCTACCATGGGCAGTGGCATACATATTTTTTAGGGCTGGCCCCCCCCCATAGCATAGGTCCTTGCCAACATGGGCTGCTGCCCCCCCCTCTTGTCAGCTCTAGTGCTGCTTATTTGGTTCTGGGAATAACAATTCTGCTTAATGGAAGGCTAGAAAGTATGTTAGTAACACATGGCATAGAAAAACAGTCACTGTTCATAGTTCTCCTTTTACATAATTTTGTAATGCATCCCATAACTTTCAGACGCCTTGTATATATATACAGCAATATCTGAAAATGTTCTAAGCTATTCGAAACCACATTGTTTAAAACATCGTTGTAATATGCTTATTATATGCAAGCTATACCCATATCCAGAGGGGGGGGGGAGATCTTAGGGATAGGCCCCCAAAACTAAATTTTTAATTGTACTTGGCTATGGCCTTACATGTTGTGATTGTATCGATGCTTGCTGTAAAAAATTTTGAACCCCCCACAACTTTAATCCTGTCTGCAGTTTTGATATAGGCTATGCATTGGAGTTCTTGGGTTGGTTATCTACACCAGGGGTGGGAATCTTTTCATGTTGGAAGGCCACCTTAACTTAGCTGTTGATGTTAGAAGGCTCACATGTATTTATTGTGTCTGTTAATCAAGGAAGATCATTTTGTTAAATTCTCTTCTGCTCTTTTATACCTTACTTAGGATCATTTTAAGATTATAATGTAAATAAAAAAATGAACAGAATCATATTAATAAAAATAAAAGGATTTTTCTTCAAAATTTTAATTTTGTCAAAAGGCCGCACCTAAGGCCCTCAAAACCATGGGTTCTTCACCCCCTGCTCAACACCATAAGAGGTTTGGATCCCTGGGAAAGCTGTAAGTCCCGGACAAGAGCAGACACAGTGGGGAGGTCAAAAGGGTCATGACCTCCCAAAAAATGTGTTTCTTCACTGTAAAATTCCAACTTTTATTATAAATGAAGGTGTTATTCCCAGACAAAGCAGCAAATTCTCTTCTGGATCCCTTAACGTTTGAGTGGAAGAGATTTTCTTGTATATGCTAAAGTGCAGAATAAAATGCATAGATATTTTTGGTATAAATTATATTATATTATTATTATATTATTTTATTTATTTTTATTTATATTAATTATAGTAACAAACAGCAAGCGTGGTAAACATGCATTTTGGCACAACACAAGAGAAGATGGCATTCTCATACTCAAATGGTTAAAATGAAAGTCTGTGTCTGCCCTTGGTCCCGGAGCAACAACATAACCCTTACTATGCATGTTCTGTAAAACCTCAACAATTTATAAATTATTGTATATATGCTATAATATAAATTGTAAACCATGTTGTTGTGAAATCCATTCGGTTCAAAATTGCTCTACAGTCAAATCTTGTTAATGTGAACACTCACTGTAACCAAAAAAAGAAAAAAAGTTTCATATTAAAAGTAGTTTACATCATTGAGTAAGCTGCCAAAGAGAATTTTGTAGCTTTTTAGCTAGCTTGCACCTAAAAGTTCTAGTTGAATTGGAATAGTTGTTATTTTCAAGTTCACAAGAAAACTTGGTCAGAAACAGTCAACTCCACTCATTGGCAGCTCATTATTCCCAGTAAGGGTATGTTTTGTCACCATTATGGAGGATGAAATGATGACCCTTTGATTGACCATACCACCGTCCCATCCAGTCAGGTGATCTCACCATCACCATTCTTCCGATTTTATTTGGAACGTTTCGGCGATTTGTTCAGCAATTTTTCTAGCAAAATTTTGCTTAACGTTGGCTTTTGGCAAAAAGGCTAGCGATGGATTTATCCTTGGCACACATTATCTGGAAAGGAAGGATAGCACTATGTATAATTTGACAGGAATTCAGGAAAATGTTTGTGTTAAAAGTAAATTGCATTAAACACATTCATATTAACAAGGTTTGACTGTATTTGAAGTACGCTTCTTCGTTAATTGAATTTATTTTTTTATTTTTTCCAGGAAAGTTTTTCTAGCAATAAAAAAAGATAAACCCGATCAGTTGTATGCGGTCAAAGTTATGAAGAAATCAGAAATGGTTAACAAAAACATGATAAATCAAGGTAAGTTAATATATTGATCTAAAACATTTTGTGTTTTGAAATTTGAACTTTTTTCTCTCGATCATTTAAAAGCATGGTAATAGTCATTTTTAGATGCAGTTGATGATTTATTTGGATATTGAATGCAAGCAACTTACATTTGAATATCGCATTTTATTAGTTTTTGTTTTAGTGTAGAATTCTGTTAACTTTTCTTTGGATCGAGCATTCTATTTTTGTGTGAATTGGTTTTTGAAACTAGAATATCATATTTTAACTTTTGTTTGAGTGTAGCTGTTTATTAATATTTGTTTGAACATGGCATTCTAACAACTTTGTTTGAACTTGGGACTATTTCTGAAGCCGCTTACGAAGTTGCAAGCTGAAACATTTAGATCTTATTGTAGATATCTGCACATGTCACAGTTATATGCAAACGAAATTTCTAGTATTTTCTGTTGTCCTGGTTTACCCCATCTTGTAATTCGAATAAAATTATACAAGATTGATATGACAACGTAACAGTAATGCAGAATAAATAAGAAAGATAAATCCAATATCTCGTAGGCATAGTAAAGTTTAAAACAAAAGTTACAACATTGTGTATACTTATGCTCATTTCGGATAGACCCTGGCCATATATATTCCTGACGAGGCCAAAATCTGTTTCAAACATATGTTACAATTAGAGCCAGGATTATATTCATATGCAATTGCATATTTTATCTCTTCTCAATGTATATATGCATGAAAATGGTGAATTTTCGTAATAACTGCATATTTCAAGGGTTTCAATAATTTTAAGAATTTTAATATTCTTTCCTTGAGAAATTTTCACACAACGGTCAAGTTAAACTTTCCTTTTACTCCGATATGAGCAGAAAATAAAAATGGGTTTGTAAACGTACATATTTAATTTTGACCTGAAGTGTCAAAAAATGCAGTTGCATTCATAACTGAATTAGTCACTATCCTTAGCAGGAAGATGGAAGGATTTAGTTCTATTGTGATAGACAGGTAATTAACCCATGGCCAGATTAAATACAACAAACACTTATATAGGGTAAAATTCTGCACCATTATCTATCAGTAATAGACATTGTCCTGCGGTGGCATAGTGTGGTAACATGTTCGCCTAGTGAGCTGTAAATCTGGGTTCAACTCCCAACAGTGCAAACAATGCTTACTCAGAGATCTCACAAAGATCGCACTACTCACTGTAGTCAGGGGTTTGATTCACTAGGCCTTAAGAGGTTCCCACATCACAGACCCCGAGTAGGGAAGTTCAGCAGGAAAAGATGATGGAGTCGGAATTTCTTGTTTTGACTGAGATTCCATGGAGCTAAGGCATTGTTTTATCATGAAAAGAATGCGGAGCTGATCTAATCATGGATTTGAATGTATTGAAGGTACAAGGTTTCGAGAAAATTAATGTTATTAATTGTGGTGTTTAGTAAACTGTGAATGACATGTAATTTTGGTGTCTTAATACCCAGCATTTCAATCTTAGAATGGCAAATGCAGAAACATAGCTAATGGCATTATGAAACAAGTTTTTTATAGAATGCTATACAGTGTGTTACATACTCGTGAATAAGAAAGTTATAATTGAAGTACAACCCCTTTTAAAATGATACGATACGGTTCAGTCACTCAGCTCCTGCTTTGTTCGTTCAAACAAAGAAAAGTAGCTTTATTTTTTGCTAATACCTTGCAATTTTTTTAATCTTTGTGATGGGTATTGAATTAAGGCTAAAAATTCCCAGTCGCCACGTGGCGATTAAACTTGAAAAACGGGCGATTAACGAAATCGTGGCTGCCAGCCAAACTCTGTGATAGCCCAAAGAGCGCCTTCTGGAGCAAGCAAAATTTGTCAACTAATCATCCACCTTCCCCTCTTTTGTATTTCTCCCCTATCGGCCCCTCCAAATTTATGACACTTTCGGCAGAGAATGAGTACAACCCACATTCCTACCCCACCCTCGGTCCCCCATAGTTCACTTCCTGCTCTTCGTTCTTTTGCAAGAAGGGTAATGGGAAAGGTGGCCGCCGAATGGGGCAGCGCTGTATTCCCAGACAGGCTTTTGTCACATAAAATGACGACCAGTGGACCGAGAAGGGACACTGGGGGGGAGGGGGCATTGCAGGGGATTGTCGATCGAAACAGGCGTACAGAGACGCACAGCTCACATGATTGTCGTCATTCAACGTCGACCGGAGGCCATCCACGATCAGTCCGCCCCGAAGAGCGGCCGAAATAGATGGGTGGCGCGGAAGAACACCCCGGGCCGGCCGGTACTCCTACAGGAGACCACCGGACACCGTTGAGTGGGTGAGGTGCCGCGAGCGGCAGCGAACAGGCGTAAAACATTCCCCGCAACCAGGGCGCACGAGACCAGAACAATCCGGACAGGCATTACATACCAAATTATCATCCACTGTTTGCGAAAGCTGGCCCCCAAGCGATCGCAGCGGACGAAGACAATGACGAACGCCCGTCATGGACAGAAGGCCAAGCACGGCCCTAGCGACGAAGTCCGAATTACGAGGGAGGGCGGAGTCCGGTCCCAGAATAGCAGAAGCAGGCATCCATCCAACTCCGCCCGGCGGCCAAAGTGAATATCCCAAGCACTCCGTCTTAAGCGAGCTGGAACCAACACCCGCCAGCCCGGACAGACATCCGCACGCCACCAGAGCTGAGACCGAACTCCCCACTTCCTGCTCTTCCCAGTATGGTGATGTTACTTTAAACCAATCACGTATTCTGTTTTCTGATATGTCTTGACAAGCATTTTCAAGTGGATTTTCGTTTCATTTGTTCAATGAGTATTCGTGCGCGTTTACTAACGTGAAAGCAAAGCCGGAATAGAAAAGAATGGAGTGCCAAATTCTAGGGGTGGTAAAAAAAAGACTGCGAGAGGAATGCTCCAAAATAACATCGTTTTTCTCAAAAAGGTAAGTTTGTTTTATAATTATTATTACTATTTTTTTCAAGCAATAACAAAAATAATCTAAAGACTGACTTCAATTTTACTCTCGCGTGACAATTTCAAGCTTACGTTCGCAGGAAATTAGGGAAAGAGTAAAAACACGTCAATTCAAATTCCGGGTTGAAAAAATCAGGAAAAATGGAGGGGGAGGAATCAGTAAATCCAATCCAATGCAATTCTTACTGATTTTTTGGTACTTTTCCGTTAGCGCCACGCCACTTACGATTTTTATCGTAGACGCATGTTTACGATGATTTCCGTTAGCCCGACGCAACTTGCGATTTTTTTTTTGTAGACGTATTTTTACGATGATTTTGCTGATGAAAAAATCGTTAGTTAATGTTAGTGACAGATGTTTTCTGAGTTATCGTTAAAAAATTTATTTATGATATTTTTTATTATATATCTTCAACATTTTACATAAGAAAAACGACGAAAGGAGACCCCTTCTCATCGTTTTGCGACTCTTGACTGTTCTGATCACATTCGATGTACGCTGCCTGAATTAGTAAACGATGAAAGGAGAATTCATTTTTCCTGTAAAAACAAAATCGCAGAATGCTCATCATTTGGTAATTACCGAAGAGTATAATCCATCTAAAATTATTAAAAACAAAAAAAAACAGGGTTCAGACATGAAACAGCACTCATTCTGCAAAATGTCAACAAACAAACAAAATGGCGTCTCGCAAATAATCAAGGATCGTAAACTTGCGATTTTTTAGACAACAAAAATATCGT
Organism: Dysdera silvatica; assembly: GCA_006491805.2. Lineage (NCBI taxonomy): Eukaryota > Metazoa > Arthropoda > Arachnida > Araneae > Dysderidae > Dysdera > Dysdera silvatica. The sequence goes on along the minus strand of QLNU02015359.1, from coordinate 59,160,847 downwards.
AAAGTTACGATTAAATACGAATAATTATGATCAATTACAGCGACCAAGAAAAAAATCATAAATGGCGTGGCGCTAACGGAAAAGTACCGATTTTTTTACTTCGCACGGTCGTATTAGTGTTATACAGTGGCGTACCCAGGATTTCTTTAAGTGGGGGAGGGTTCATCCGTGAGATCGTTTTTCCCTAGTGATGTGATATATATGATACCCGGAAAAAATATCCCTAAGGGATTGTGCTCTATCCTTGTACAAATGTTAATATTAAATATATATCTTATGTGTTAAGGGACGTAACCGGAAATTTCTCTTGGACAAGGGGGGTGGGGAAGAGAAAGGAGAAAAGCAATGAAATGTTTTTTCGTTAAATATATACAGTAATACCTCGTCTTATGTTGTTTCGACTTACGTCGGTTTTTGCAATTATTAAATGAATTAAAAAATCAAGTAATAAAAAAATAATAAAAATGTAAAAATTTGCAAAATCACTTAAAAATGCTAAACGAAATATTAAAAATTATCTACAAAGTTATTTCAAAGCTTAAAAATATTTAAATTTATATTTCATATAGACGTTATTTTTAAATATTTTTATATAATTTAAATTATCATATGCAATAATACGTGTTAAATACATGTTATTTGAGTTAAGTCATTTTTCGGTTTGACATCGAGTCGCCTACGCCGAAAAGGATAAAAACCACAAATCTGAGTTGCCCAAAATCACCAATTTTTCAGAAAGATGCAATGGCGAAAAGAACAAATGCTTACTTTCTAATTTTTAAAACATATTTTGCGAGTTATTTCAAACTTAATAAATTAGACCACAATTTAGAAATGTTTGCTGAAAAGATGAGATAAGAAACAGTTTTTTGTTATTTTTATCGCTTCAGGTTTTGAATCACAATCACAAAAATTAAGCGAAGTTTCAAGTAGCCCAACTCTAATCAAGGCTGTTTCAAAGAATATTTGGCCATAGCCAGGGGGTTAAAAGGGTTCAACCCCCGAAACTCTCGAAACATGTATTTTTACCAGAGATATCCTCCCAAGGACGTAGGCAGAGGGGAATATTCACCCCCTCTCCCAATTTTTCAGCTCACAGGTTAGGGTATAGATTCACGATGTTAAAGGTATTGTGTTACCCTCCATGGGGATAACACAATTGCCAAATATAGTCAACACAAAGAGAAAGCCTCGGGCCGAGAATTTTTGTGAGGATTTCCCGATGGGGAATTTATTATACTATAATGTTTACCTGCGTATTAATTACAGCTCAAACTAGAGCTTGTGTAATTTTGGAGAAAAAGAGACGCTTTCCCCATCCTGGATTCGAACCAGGGTCCCTCCGTTTAGCCCGGAGTGTCTTGGACCGCTAGACGAATGAGGACAGGAAACAACGCTCTCTTTCTCCGTATGTAAAGATGTTAAGGTATTATTACCCTCCGCAGGGATAACACAATTGCCAAATATGGTCAACACAAGAAAGCCTCCGGGGCGAGATTTTTGTGAGTTTTCGTGGGGGAATTTATTATACTATAATTTTTGCCACCCACGTATTAATTACAGCTCAAACTAGAGCTTATGTAATTTTGGAGAAAAAGAGACGCTTTCCCCATCCTGGATTCGAACCAGGGTCCCTCCGTTTAGCCAGTGTCTTGAACTAGGCAGATGAGGACGAAACAAGCTCTCTTCTCCGTATATAAGATGTTAAAGGTATTATTATTACCCTCCATGGGGATAACACAGTGCCAAATATGGTCAACACAAGAGAGTAGTTTCACGACAGTAGATTTACGACATTATATTAAAGTCGTTAGATGCAACATTCATTCACTTTGCTGATTAATGTGAATATTTCGAAGAATTTTTTAATTTGAATGTGTAATTCATTATGTGACATTTGACTTATTGTTTGAATTGATACTTGATTTATTGTTTAAGTCGAACATTTTTTTAGTAATTAATCTAATATCTAAGAACTGATGAGTTTTAATTTTTAAATTATTATTCATACAGCTATTTGAAGAAATTGGTTTATGAAATAATTTGGAATAGGATTTGAGAAATTGCAAGTCAAGCTTCATAAATTGGAAAAATTAATTGTATCAACGTGTATGAATAATGTTAAAAATATATAAACAAGATTAAAAACAACGTAAGTGTAAAACATTTATTCACCAATGATCCCGCTGATTACAAAGCAATTTTTCTAAGTTTCTGAACAGCAAAATTGTCAATTAATTGAGAAAAGTCTAAAGATGATGATAAATTATTTTCAATCAAGATTAGTGTTAATGCTGATAAACGAAAATCAAACACCGTCGACCTCAAATACGTTTTAATTTTGAAAATGAATGTTCTACTGTGACAGTGGTAATAGGGATCGTTAGAAGAATTCTAAGGGCAATCACAAGCTTTGGTAAAGCATCCTCGAGTCCGCTTTCGTAGAAGTATCTAAGCAGTTTCAATGGC
>QLNU02015359.1:59131441-59146636 GCA_006491805.2 Dysdera silvatica | reverse complement strand
CCTGTCTGTAAGAACATTGAAGCTAATGCCAGTTTTATTTTGAGAATAAATTTATTATTTGTATTTTGAAATTAATTAAATTATTTTTTTTTTCCAGCACGAAACAGCATGCAGCATCTTGAAGTGTCAAAGATTGATATGTAGAGAATGACACGGAAAAAAAGAAATGGATTATGTGTCTTTCAAAATTATATTCTCGTGCCATATCTTGACACACTTGGATGGACATGATGTAAATAAGCTCTGCATCACAAATGAAAGAACAATTATACCAGTGAATTCTAATTTATAGAAATATGTAAATTTGAAGTCAAAGTTGAAATGACTTATTAAATTGAAAATTTTAGTTTTCTCCACGCTTTTAATTTTTACAAGGTTTTTAATAGAAAATGTTGAGTCGTTGAATCTCCAAATCTTTCTATTATTCCACAAAAGATTGTAGGGCTTCTGTAGGATATCATGGAAAAAAAAAAGATCACTTTTCCCTTATCATAAATTGTAAATATAATAATTGTTGTGCAAGTTTACCCTAAGAATTACTTTAAGACAACTGACACAATGATCCCCAAACTTTTTCGGCCCACTGCCCCCCTGGTGCCATAAATTTATTGCAGCACCTCCCTCATTCGGTAAGACTATTGCTCAAATCAAATTCAAAATTGTATAAAGATTTTTATTTAATTAATAACATAAGGCCATGTTTACTAGCATCAATGTGACTTAACTTGCAACTCAAAAGAAATTAATATTTTTCAAAAAATAATTTTAATAAAGTAGTCTATTGAATATGTATTTGATTCATGAGAATGAAAGCATAATACCAGTCAATGTCAGGTTTAAAAAATTACTGAGAGAGGAGTCAATTTCTCAATATTCCACTATTTGAAGTCGATTTCTTTGTTTAGAGAGAGACAGATGGGGACAACACACATACCCACATTACATGGAAACAACATTCTACCAAATATGATATTGGAAATGCGATGAGCAGTTTTTAGCTATGATCCATCTTGCAGAATAATCATCTGAAATTTCTTTTTATGATCAAAATTGTTGATAATAGTTCTTTAATTTTACTTTTAGTTTCAAATCTTTTTGCAATTCAATTAATTCTTCTTCCAACTCCAATGTTGGCTTCAACATCCTCAATTCTTTAAAACGGATTGATTACCCAATCTGGAATATCTGTAGAAAGAAGGTCTTCAAATCTTTTGGATAAGTCTTTTTGTGGCATTTCCAAATGGTTACAATGGACTAAAATCGTCATCCTCTATCTTTCCTTTTTCATCTAGACCAGAAAGTTCTAAAACTGATAAAATTTGCATTGTCCTATGTTGCGTTTGAACAGAATTGAGTTTTAAATGAATGTAGCAGTGGTAGTCTTGACGTTGATCAGATCAGTATTATTCCTTCACAATTACAAATTCATTTTTTTAAACTTTCCAAATAGGTCTTCAAGTAAGTGATGTTACTCCTGATCCCTCTGAGGTCATTTCTTAGCCTATACGTACATTTTGTATGAATTCTGGAAAACAGTTAAATTCACGAATTTCATCCATGTTTGTTACAAGTGTATCCAATCATTTATTCAATGAATCAGTGAGTGACTTTGCCCATATGGCATACACCAGCAGACTCGTGTAGTGGTTTGGTCCTTGAACTATTTGACACACTCTTAATGTACTTGTTGCAGCTTTCTCAAGTGAGACCCATCAAATCCCAAATCAACGTCAACATGTATTATTCATAAAAAAGGATTTTCGATGAATTAATGAAATACAATGTTTCTATATCTCAACTGTAAAAGAAATATAGCAACTCTACTGTTTAAAACAAGCGTAATTCAGAAATATAGGAAAACCTTCCTTTTTATGCTTGTCAACAGCACTTCTCTATTGAAGAGAATCTCGTAGTAAACCTATGGCCTTATATTCTCCTCCAATTCTAACCCGAAGCCCAATTATCTGTATGCTCTTATACTGCTCTCATGCTGCTCACATTGTTTGTCACAAAATATCTATAGCCTTGCTGTGTCGCAATGTCGTAACACTCAACTCCCAACGGTGCAAAGAACACTTACTCAGAGATCTCATGAAGATCACACTGCTCACTGTAGTCTGGGGTTTGGTTCCCTGGGCCTTAAGAGGTTTGGATTCCTTGGAAATTTGTAGGTCCAGAGGTTCGGATTCCTCGGAAAACAGTAAGTCCCGATGCAGCATGATCATTGTGGTCCTTAAGCCATAGAACCATAAACAAACCAAATATCTATATCAGGTTGAATAAAATTATTATTATTAGCAAAGTATCCTCGCCATAAAAAAAAAAAATTCGACAACATGTCAAAAAGAGATGTGTGTGCAATTGGTGCAGTTGCCTTTCGGGAACAACCAAACTTTTGTATGATTCACACAGCTTCCAGAGCATTTGGTCATTACGAAAATGAGCTTTAATTTTATCAATTTCAATAAGAACGTAATGTGCAAATTTATGCAGCTGATCGCTTAGATTTTTTATAGCTAACTATTGTCGATGAAACATGCAATGAATGTAAAAATGATTGATAATGCATTTTTCAAGCAAATAACCTATCCATAATAACATACCATTGCTGGTTCACCATCCTGGAAGACCATTACAGTGGGCTCATGTTTCTACATGCGATTGCATTTGTCCCAAAAATTATTTCACGGATGAAATGTGAATCTCCATTTATGAGTTTTGATTTCATTTACTTCTTACTATTTTATTGGGGCCAATAAAATTCATAGAAGTAAATGAAACTTCCTCGAGGAAGTTTTTAATAAACATAAAATGATTATTTTTCGTGAAAATAACCTATGTCTTGAGTTAAATTTTCATATTTTATGAAGTGCACATACGTGAAAAACAAAGATTCACATTACCTGACAGGGGTGATTAGCTGTATTGTAAAATATGTTACTGTTCACATGCACAATGGGCCTTCCACATTTTCAGCCATTACATCTATGTGCCTTTGAACTGTTGTGGCTTAAAGAAATCGTATTGATTTTATCATGTGATGTCTCGTGTAAAACAGTACTTGTAACACTAGCATCCATTAGAATTAGTTCTTCACGAATTGTGTGCATGATTATTCAGACTTGGCAATGAAATGTAAAATGGTGCATGCAATCCATCAATGTTTTTTCTTTGAAACACCAAAAAACATATGCTCATATTGACCACTGGGCTCGATGACCAGCTGCCGATGTGGACATCCATGGAAAATTCCAGTCATTATAGCTCATGACTTCGAGCAATTATGACGCTAATTTTTTCTTAAACGATAGATCTAAAATTCCTTTACCCGTTCCATATGTATTTCAAAGTATTGAACCAGTTTTAGATAATGAAAAAATTAGAACGGGGGGGGAAAAAAAAATTGAAAATTTTCACAGTGTTGGCCGAAACTTGCGAAAATGCCAACATGAAATATAAGAGACACATATCATCAGAAAGAGCATCACAAGAGCTATCCAGATATATGATTGTCAGTGGCTGAGAGGGTCAGAAGGTGCAGGGCACGCAAAAATGTGAACATCGGTGGAGAGGTCAACCACGGATTCTGTGTAACAATAAATGCATAAATCCATTTCCGAGTTCCATTAAACGCCGTTGAACGAACTTCGAGGAACCTAGCCACATCAGTCCTTTGACTGTGCATTATTATTATTATTTTTTTTTTCAAAACAGGAAATCAACTTTTGCATTTATTTCCAGTTTTGTAAACGGTACTTTTTTTTTTAATCTTTCTTCTATTTGCACCATAACTTTATCAATGACATTATTGAAAAAAAAATGATACCTTTCTATGGGAGCTTTTGATACTATTTAATAGTAATACTCATTTGGTACAGAATGACCCTTGCTGTCCTTTCGTGGTAACAGTTGGACCAACCAATTTACAGCAATATTGGCAGTGTAATTTTTTAAAAAGAAATTAGTATTGCCAGTTCTATGCTTAGAACGTAAGATTTAGGTCGAGTTTTTAAAATGAAATTATAGTTTTAATCGACTAAGAAAGTTCTTTCTCACCCCCCCCCCCTTTCTTTCTGGGGCCTCTGCACAACTGGTGTGCCTTGTTACACTCACTGTGTCTCTCCCTTGTTGCGGGCCTTGATGTCTCGTTTCAGTGGGGAGCATGTGACTGTGGGGTGGGGTGGGGTGGGGTAGGGGGTGCTCAGTGAAAGTAGAGGTGTTGATAGAATTTTTCTCACAATGAAGTTGTAATAGCATTGTGTAAGTGGGCTGTCAAACCCCCCTATCCCCTTGTGCATGACTTTGTGAAACACTATATAATTAAACAACAATATTAATCAACATTTATTGGCGTAGTGATACCAGCACCCATGTTATGGCATGATTAGATGGTGAAACCTTCGAAAGAAAATAAAATAAATATTTTTGTGTTCGGTGGGACCTGAACGAACACAACCTTCCACTTGAACACTATATAATGACTCCATTTTGTGCTTTGTTATTGAGAAGGGCATTTCCAAGGTAAAGGATCTGTGCTTGATGACCAGTTATAATCATGGAAGTAGAAAAGAAATGCAGGGAACGTTAGTCAATTGCACTGAAGCCAAAAAAAGCCATGTTGGTAAGTTCTTTTTGACATGTGTAAACACGAAAATTTAAAATTCGAGAACTGTGGTTTCATTCATATAAGACAACTTCACAAAACTTCAAAAAAAAATAATTCTTTATTATAATCTTTTAAATAAATCTTTAATCAAGGGTGGACATAGGGGGTCACAGGGGTCATGACCCCCGAAAATATATTTTTTCACTGTAAAAAATTCCAACTTTTATGATAAATGAAGGGTGTTATTCCAAGACCATGGCAAATTCTGTCCTTGAACCCCTCAAAATGAAAGTCTGTATCCGCCCCTGTCTCTAATCACCCATTTTTTTTTATTAGTTTTCGAACTTCAACTTTAAAAAAAATTACCTGCTGCTAATTGCCTGATATGCACCATTTATTTTGGTTGTTTAGGGTGTTCAGACCTCCAAAAAGTCAGGAAATGTACTAGAATTTTTCACACCTCTGAAAGTTGGAGAAATATGCTTGAAATTCATATTTAATTTTATGCTCTGTGTCCAAAATTTTTTGTTTTTGGTTGGCCACACTGTAAAACATCTATTATAGATTAAAAAAAAATGTTTTTCAAATAGAATTAAATGAAAACATATTAAATAATACATCATGACTGAAATCTGAGTTTCGATAAATATAACAAAGATGCCAACCATTATAGATTTTCAGCTCCCATTATGCCATTGACAATTTTATTTTAAAATTACGAAAAATGTTCAAAATTAGACAATTTGTGAATAATTTCGTATTTTAGTTTGTGGACGATCCCCTGCTATGTTTCAGTGGCATCTGGTTGCAACCTGTGTCTATAAACATAACCTAAACAATCCTTACTCAGCTGCTTATTCCCTAGGAAGGAAGAGGTTTGGAGTAATTAAACTGGAGGGGGAGCTTTTATTTAGAAGATGACCAACTACCCGCTTTTTCTTCTTTGGACACCTGCAAACATGCACCCCTTCATGTGATGTAGTCAAAGATGAACGACAGTGTTGTCATTTTTTTCTGCTAGATTTAACGGATTTACAAGGAAAATCTGTGAAAACTAACCGAAATCTTCTAAATCTAGCGGTTTGCGTTATTTGAACTAATTTTAATAATTAATTGTTTGATTTCTAGGGAAAGAAAGCTGCTAATTTTCACACATTTTTATGATGGGGTGAGTATATTAAGCTGAATTAAATTTGTTAGATTAGTTAGGCGTGTGTGCTCCGGGGGTGGGGGGTAGGTTAAGAAAATCCTTGAAATATGTTTGAATTTTTCCAGCAATTCTGCTGGACACTCTGGTTGTTGTTTTGTATGTAAGACAGTGGTTGGCAACCTTTTTCAAGCCGCGACCCATTTTTATAGTAACCAAGTAATCCGCGACCCCCTTTTATAGTAACCAAAAGATCTGCGACTCCCGTGTGTTCGTCGTTGCCACATTTGCGTAATGAAATCATTTTTAACAGAGTAAAGAAAACACATTAAATATAAAATTATGCTATATTAATTACATATACATTGGAGCCTTGTAAAGTGACCACTTTACAAGGCTTTTTTGTAAGAGAGAACTGGTTGGGACTTAGTCATTGCCTATACGAAAGTCTGTCGTGTATATAGTGACCACTGTTGAAGAAAAGCCTTATATTTTTTGTAAGGTATTATTACCCTTCACAGGGATAACACAATTGCCAAATATTGGTCAACACACAAAGCCACCGGGGCGAGATTTTTGTGAGTTTTTCGTGGGGGATTTTTTATTACAAATAAATTTGACACCCACGTATTAGTAGCTCAAACTAGAGCTATTTTTGTTTAGGAGAAAAAGAGACGCCGTCCTCATCCCGGATTCGAACCAGGGTCCCCGCTTTGAGCCCGCGGTGTCTAGTAAGGTCCAAGACGCCCAGGGACGCAGTTCGAATCCAGGTCTATTTTTCTCCTAAAACAAAAATAGCTCTAGTTTGAGCTACTAATACGTGGGTGTCAAATTTATTTGTAACTTACGTTTTTTATTGTCAAATAAGTTTCATTGAAATTAGCGATCTACAAAAATTTTCTCGTGACCCCTCTGGGGGACGCGATCCACGGTTTGCGCACCACTGATATAAGACATAATCTTGAAATGTTGGCAGAGTAAGCGATGACGCCGTGTTTCCAGGAGATGAGGAAAAAAAAAGGAGTGGAACGAGCTCAACGAGATGTGATAGGAGAATCCAAGTTGGATTCTGGCCAGTAACGTCCAGTGTTGGGCATCACCTCTAACCCCGTCTCCCTCCGCTGACAGCGCTGTATGTTTGAAACTTCTGGAAGGCTAAAAATTGTGAAAAAGGGCAAAGCCACCCCTTTAGTTGTGTCATATTTAAAATATATATATATTCTTCAATTGCTATAGATTTATTGAACCATATAATTATGATAAAATGCGAAAAATGCTGGTTAAAAACGAAATTCAATAGGCAGGTTTGAGAGTATAATATGACGCCTAACAGGAAAAAGTGACGTCAGCCAAATACATTCTTTCCTATGGCAATACTCCCTCCTTCCGCTTTCTATCTCCGTGGTCCCAACGCAGCGGTAAAAACCTATTTTCCATGTGCAAGCGAGCTTACGCGATGCTGTGAAATCGCTGGTGGGAAAAGGACGTGTGCATTACGATACAATTTTGAACCGCTTTCTTCAGGTGTGTCTTCTTCTTTAGACATGTCTTTACGTGTCGGTATGCTTGCTCCAGACTCCGATTCAGAAGAATCCGACGACATTGGGAATGTAACAGGCTTGTGGGAGAAGATTTCTTTTACCTGGGTGATAGAAAATATCGGTTCCAGTTTCAAAGTCAGACCTTCTAAGCAGGCAAGCCCTAGTTTTCACAACAAAAGGAATGACTTCATGTGGCAAATTGTGTTGTGTTATCCAGGAAAAGGCATTCCCGGTAATTCGGTATATCTGGATTTGCTTCTTAGTGCACATACAAGACGAAAGGAGAAGACCAAAACGAAATACGTGCTGTCTTTCAGAGATTCCGGAGACCTTATTATTGAAATCAAGGAAGAAATACTTAAGAGCGGGAATTCATGGGCGTATTCGCGATTGATACAATTGTCGAACTTGCTGTCAGCAATTCCTGACAAAATCCTGAAAATTCACGTAGAAGCCTTGATCAAAAACTGCTATTGAAACGGAAAATTTTATGTTTGTAATGGATTCAGATTCTCCAGGACGGCGACTCCAAAAAAAAGCATGAGTGAACTATTCGAATCGTCAAGACTTGCTGATGTTGTTTTTGAGGTCAAAGGTGCAAAGTTAGAGGCACACCGATGTATTTTGTCTGCGAGGTCTCCCGTCTTCGCAGCCATGTTTGCGCATGAAAATATCGAAAAGCTCTCTGGTGTGGTACAAATAATGGATTTTGAGAAAGATACCTTTGCACGCTTTCTGCGTTTCGTATATTGCGGTGAAGTAGATGTTCCGTCTGTAAATGCTGCTATTGAGTTATATCAAGCTGGGGAAAAATACTTCTTTCCAGATTTGCAACGTCTGTTTAAGAACTTTATCTCTATTAATTTGAATGTGTCGAACGTTGGACACGTCCTCCTTTTTGCAGAGACCTTTGGTATCGAGGACTTAAAAGAAATTACCAAGAATTACATACTCGAAAATATAAAAGCTTTCCTTGGTACCAAAATGGACGTATTTAATTTTATTGAGAGAACAAATTCTGAACTTTTAACTGAAATCTTGGTCATGGCAGCTAAATCATTGGGCATAAAAAAATGATTCATAATTTGGAATACAAAAGTCGAAAACGGTGGTTGTTAATATATTTTTCATGGAAAAGTATCATTTAATAATTCGTGTATGTTTACTTTACCCAGTAGCATGTACTGGCCATGTTTGTATAGACTGTTTATTTGATATATATATATCTGGTATATGTTTTAGTATTTGATGTACAAATTTTCTGTTCTAAATTGAATTTTGCGTTATGTAATTGCGAACCATTGGCTATTTTTAATGAAATGATCATTACTATATGTATTGTCTTATCAAATAAGTTCTTGGTTGATACACAACAAAAATTTTTGACTTTGACCATGGAGCGTTTTTTGTTTTGTTTATACAGTAAAACATCGAATACCGATCAACCGAAACCGTTCCAGTCTTCAAACTGAAATTTGCGCGTCATGTAGTTCCGCTAGCGGTGGGAATATGAAAAAACAATTCAGCAAGTGTTTGTTTGGCTTTTTTTATGGCGCAAGAGCATCTGGGCTATACTGCGCCAAACATGGTAAAAACAGTAAGTGTATACCGAAATTAACTTGAAGGATGTTGTGTACATGGCAGCAGAAGCTTGGGTTGCTATCTAGGGTACTACACTAGCAAAAGCTTGGAATAAACAGGCGCTGAGAGCCCCCCAGGCTAACTTCGACAGGCCCTCATGACTCCCCCTTGGGCGGTGGCAGAGATTCTTTCTTTCATGGGTGAGGGGGGGAAGTTGAACACCAAAATAAACAAAAAGTATGGAATTAGAACGCATTTTTTTTTTATATTTACTTATTAATTATTTTACAAGATCACTGCTGAAAAAAGAAACTAACGTAAGCTACTGGTTGTTATTATTATTTTTTTAATAATCGAGTCAGGATAATGAAGTATAATTAAAAAACTGTACATTAGAAGTGTACAAAATCTTATTAATCTGGATTTAGAGAACAATTTTTCTGGCCTTCCGATTAGCAAAACTAGTTTGGCAGGGCCGGGGTCCTTCACAACATAGGTTCTTTCCAGCGCGGGGCCCCTGGGCTGCAGACCCCTCTTTTCGGCCCTGGGAATAAGCTTCTTTCATTAGATGAGTCTATCATTGCACCTGAAGGGCCACCAAACAACCAATTTGTATCAGAACTGGCTGGACTGATTAAATAATCTTCAGGATTTGAAGACCGCGACCATGAAAACGTTCAAGATCGGCTCGAATATGATGTCTATGATTCTGGCTATCAAGTATTGACGGACGATGGAATTTTTCATTCCAGTGATGGAATGAAAAATTCCATCCAGAATGAAAATTTCCAGTTCATGGAATCATTGCCAGTGTCGTCCGCGATCAAGACCCTTGCGACAACAAGGAAGAGCCTAGCGACGATGAGCGTGCTGAAAAAGGACCATTCAGTGAGGAAGCTTTTCACTGCCTTGAGATGGCTATGAAGCGGTTAGAACAAGAAGAATGTGATGCTGTCTTTGAAACGTGTGCGAGATTTAGAAGCAAAAAAGCAAGTCTCGGCTCTGCAGCAAAAGAAAATTTTAGGCTTCTTTTCCTAAACTGTAGGCCTACTTTAATGCACTACTTTATGTAAGGTATGTATTTGTAAAACATGTGATACAAAATATATAAAAGTTTTGTGTTTAATATCACTGTTTCTTTGTTTCATATTGCTCCTATGGCAATGAAACCATTTTTGTCGTAAACGATCGGTTCTCCGAAAAATCAGTTAACCGAATACCCACCGTCCTGAATTGTTTCGGATAACCGATGCTATACTGTATACGTAAATGTATTCCTAATTCTATGTATCGGTTTTCGATCGCTTATCGCCCGGATAACGCTCCTCCAATATTTTCTTCAAATTTGCATCCTTAGTATGCAGTGCCAGATTAATGTATGGGCTTTGGTAGGTATTGTGCAAGGACTTAAAGGGTGGCCGCCGGAGGCGGCGCTGTAATCCCAGACAGGAAACGTATGGGCTTTAGGGGTTGCAGCCGAGAGGCCTCCGCCAGTTTGAGGACCTCCATAGATGTGTTCTCTTGTAGACGATCCTTTTGAACTATTTTACTGGGGGCCTCACAATACCAGTAGCCCAGGGGCCTCAAAAACTTTAATCCGCCACTGCTAGTATGCGAAGCCCGAGTATATTAGACACTTTTAGTAGATGTTCTAGAGAAAGATAGCCTGCGAGCAGGCGCCCACGGGGTGCTTGGCACCCCATCTGATTATATAGCATTATTTCATTAAAAACGTCCAGTTTTACAGGGAACAATAAGTGGAATTTTCTCTTTGTCACCCTACTCCGAAAGATTGTGACTTTTAAGGCAACAGGAAAGAGTTTGGTCAGTTTCAGAAGCAAAAGTTAACGGTTCTTTTTCACGGATTATAAGGTGTGGAGCGTGAAACACCCTGCGCGCCTGCTCATGATGCATCTGTTAAAAATTAATCAGTTTCTGTTAAAATAAATATCGTTCAACTTCGAAATCTTTTACAATTTTCACGTATAAATCAATGTTTTTGCAAATGTACTTCTGTTTCGATAGAGTTTGGAAATTAAAGAATTTTTAACTTTTATTTTCTTCGTTATTCGGAGTTTTGAAAACTTGATTTATTGTCGCCTTTGGATGAATACGTGATTGCCTCGCTAGATGTTCCTCATGATGCGCAGTGGTGCGCGATTAGTGATGAAGCGTCTTAAAAATTAAGTTTACGCGTATTAATGTTTTTATGATAAAGTTTATGAAATGCATTTTTTTCAATGTCAAAAATGTAAATTTCACTCAAATGTTCTCCAATTTCCTCTTCGCAAATATGAACTCTTTCCACAGTATTTTCCATAGCAGTTTATTTTTGGTTATGTCGATCAAATTTTCGTATGAAAGTTGACCATGAGATATTTATTACACAGGACATGTCAACATCCTTCCCACCACCATATCTTTCAAGTACAATCCCCCTCCCACTTTATAGAATCAAAAGAATTTCAGATGCTACTTCTAGAAATCCCGATTGGTATATGTAATATGGAGGGGAAAAGAACCCGCATTTATGAAGTCAAAGGGCAAGGGGCCGAAGTCAAGAGGGCATTTATGTGGAATTATTTTTTAATTAAAATAAATTTCATTTTTTAAATTTATCATAGAATAAATAGTATGAACGGAAAAGATGTATCAATTTACATAAGAGTACGTAACAACAGTACATAAATGTACATGTATAATAGCAGTATAATAAAGGTTATCTATATTAGAATGTCGTTATCGTAAACATCAAGGAAGACAAAAAAAATATGTTCGCGTTATCCGGCAAGAATAGGATCGTATTACGAAGGTATTTGTTCCATCTTTGATTACCATAGACATATGTTGTCAATATTTTACATATTTTATTATTAGTATATTATAAAATATACTAATAAATATATATTTTTATTAGTATATTAGATATTTTTTATTTGTATATTACATATATTTTATTAGTATTATAGTATACTATATACAGTAGGACCGACTTACAGCCAGCCTGAACATAGCGAGTAAGATATGGATTTTGTTTGGTATAATGTTAAAGTGCAATATATACATTTAATCGATTCCAGTGAGCAAGGTATTAGCGCTTCTCAGATTAGACGAGAAAAAATGGCCTATCAGCTTGATGTAGAATAGTCAATATATGATGTAGAGTAGCCAATGCATGGTGTAGATTAGCCATTCAGCTTTGATGTCCGCTGATCGCACAAAAATTCGATGAGAGTTTTTTCGTGACATTAGGAATATGCAGAATTAACAGCTCCTCACCCAGAAAAGCTTTTACGATCGTATAAATCAGAGGTTCTCGAACTGTGCTCCGTAGAGTCCTAAGGGCTCCACCGTGCTTATCTAGGGCCTCCGCGGTAGAAAATGAAATGGAAATGAAAAATGAAAGAACATTTTCGGAAAAATTAATTCATTTCTTCAATAAAAAAGAAATGGATGACCTTAATTTTTAGAAAACTATTTTTCATCCTATTACGATTACTACATAATTATCTTAATATCACGTTCGTGGTGTAGAAACTAATTTACATATAGACCCTACCTAAAGAACTCGTATTCAAAGTGAAAAAGTGTCGGACTCCGCGGTCAAATTTTTGCTTAAAAACGGTTCCGCGACCCAAAATGTTCGAGAACGACTGGTATAAATCATTGATCCTGCCTACCATGGGCACCCGTGTGAGCACTTCCAGGGGGGGGGGCTGAGAAAAATTACTACCTCCTTCTCAAAGCTGTCGAATATTTTAGTGAATGTACAAGATACAAAAATTCTACAAAAATAATTGATACTACCGGGTGATCCAAATTAAACAGGAGGTGTTTAGACCTCTCTGTAGAGAAAACTATTTGATCAATTTCACCCAAATTTCATACACATGCTCCCCTGAGTATGCGGTTTCGATTTCTGAAAGAAAAAAATTGAGTTCATATTTCGGCCGCTAGGGAAGGAAATGGCGCTGCGGAGCAGGCAATTTATATATTACTTAACATGCGCAACATCCTCTGCCTATATAAGGAGTCCGTAATGAAACTTACTTTACCAGATCTCGCGTTACTTGTTAAGCTCTTTTATCAACGAAATAGCAATGCTTCTGCTGCATTTAAAGCATTTCGGCAGGTAAAAGGTTTACGCAGACGCACTCTCACAATTACAAATCTTCGAAAAATGGTCTTGTATTTTGAGGAGACTGGAACATTCGCCATTAAATCAGGACGAGGCCGCAAACCAACTCGAGTGCAGCAAATTGAAGAAGTTGCAACTGCAGTAGTGGAGCAGGGAGCAGCAAGTGCACATGGTAGCAGTAGTGCACGTGCGATATCACGGGAATTGGACATGCCATATACGACAGTGTGGAGAGTTATGAGAAATGTCCTGAAGTTTTATCCATATAAGATAGCCCACACTCAGCAATTGCTTTCTGGTGATAATGACGTGCGGAAAACATTTGCTTTGATGTTCATTGCTCGGATGACAGTGGATGATGAATGGCCTTGGCAGATACTGTGGAGTGATGAGGCCCATTTCCACTTGAATGACACTGTAAACACATGTAACTGCCGTATTTGGTCTGACACAAATCCCCACGTTCATCAACAAATTCCGTTGCATGCTCCAAAAGTGACAGTGTGGTGTGGCTTCACCTCATCTTTCGTCATTGGTCCTTACTTCTTTGAAGAAAATACGGCCTCGGGGCCAATGACATGTTCTGTTACTGGCTCTAGGTATGCATTTATGCTCTGGAACTTTGTCATTCCTTTGCTTCAACAGAGAAATTGTCTTGACACTACAATTTTCATGCAAGATGGTGCACCCCCGCACATCGCGTTGCCTGTTCAAACATTATTACGGCAAAACTTTTCGGATGACAGAGTGATTAGCAGGTCATTTTCAACATCTTGGCCGCCTCGGTCACCCGATCTTAACCCTTGTGACTTTTGGCTGTGGGGATATTTAAAGAGCTGCGTTTATAAAGGCAATGTTCCGAACTTAGCAGTCTTAAAAGACAGAATTTCGCAACATGTATCCCACCTCCAAGCGAATGAGTTACGTTCTGCCGTGGAATGTGTTGTGCATCGAATGCAATTTCTAGAGCAAAGAGACGGAGGACATATCGAGCCGTATCTGTGATGATAGTGTGGTTCCACATGTGATAGCAATAAAGTTATTGCACAAATCTTTTTTTTAGTCATACCTACTATCCTACGGTATACTGTAATTTGTAGTTAATTTCATGTGATTGCAATAAAGGTTATTGCACGTTAAAACACTTTTTCGTTAATATTATATAATTTCATATTAATAAATTGCCTAGCGGCCGAAATATGAACTCAATTTTTTTTCTTTCAGAAATCAAAACCGCATACTCAGGAGAGCATGTGTACGAAATTTGGGTGAAATTGGCCAAGTAGTTTTCCCCACAAAGAGGTCTAAACACAGACCGTTTAATTTGGATCACTCATTTGACAATTAGTAGTAATGAGCTAAAAAGTACCTTATTTTAAAATGTGACTGTAAAACTTTTGAAAATAAATGCATAACAGAATCTGGCAAATCAAATTTTTAAACAGCTGGGGGGGGTGTTGAGATCTCTTTGCCCCTCCATATTGGCACCCATGCTGTCTGCACACGAAATGTCGTTAACCAATTTCTGTTAGAGAACTGTAAGTAAGCATGTGGATCCCCACATCCCAACGCGCGTAGGAGTGCATCCAACGGTTTTAAAATCTATTCTTCAACGTGTATGCTTTTCTCAATGCTCATGCTTTCATACATGTACTTCTCGCATAATTTTTCATGTACCGAAATCGTATGTATGGTCTCGCCTTGCTTGGCGCAGAATGACCAGTGTTGTCCTTGCGCCATAAAAATGCAACTAACCAAATTTTCATATACCGAAGATTTAACCCGTGAGCAGGCACTCGGGGTGTTTCACACCCCAAATTTACAATTTGTAAAAAAGAACTGTCCACCCTGGCATCTAAAACTGGCCAAACTCTTTCCTGTTGCCTTTAAAGTCACAATCTTTCGGGGTAGGGCGACAAAGAGAAAAGTGTACTTATTGTTCCCTATAAAATTGGACATTTTTAATGAATTAATGCTATATAATCAGATAAGGGTGCAAAGCACCCTGCTCGCGTTCTCGCGTTCCTTTAATCGGCGCGCCTGCTCGCGAGTTAAGTAGTGACTGAGTTCTCTAAGTAGGCAAACAAGGCACATCCTTAGTTCCAACGAGTACCGCCTTGGAGCAGTACTTGTTGGAGCTGAGAACTCGGAAATAAATTATAAGTTATTACAGTAAAACCTC
>QLNU02015359.1:59104374-59124309 GCA_006491805.2 Dysdera silvatica | reverse complement strand
AGTTCAAATTCGGGAATGCTTAACTGAAAGCGATAATTTTCTTGCCTTTTTTTACATTGAAGAGCTTATCCACTCAAAGAGAAACAACCAAAGAACTCCCATCCTTAAGTATTATTATATTTAAACGTGGTAAGCTTTAAAGTAAAACGATTTTGTGCCATTTCCCAGTTCTTGATACCATACTCAGAAAGCCTAAGGACTTTACCAGATAGTTATCTCTGATTACCAGGAAAAACACTATGGCGGCTCTTGACCGTTTCAATGTTACATAAATAAACAAAGCTTCCAATAATACAGAAGTTTGCAATTAAAAGCCAAATAAATAATAACAGTTAACTAAGAAGCATATTAAGAAACGAAGTTATGGCCGGATTTACCATTTTGCCGCCCCTAGGCTATTTTTGCCGCCCCATGGGTACTTTTTGGAAACCTCTTCCTACCTGTTCCCCCCAAATAAGTTGTAGGAACATAAAAATCGTTACATTCAATATACGCCAAAAACTTTTATATTGACAATAAATATGTTGAAAAACAAACACTTAAATTGAAACATAAATATTAAACAATATTAACTTATATTGAAGTATTATTTATTTTTGGTATATAATAAATCAAATTCAATTTTATTGAAATAAATTTTAATTTTAGAAAAAAAAAAAAATATATTGAATACTGGTATTTAAATGGAAAGCATGACGTCTAGCTTTCTTCTCGGCAAAACATCTGATTATATCATCGTATATGGATTTTGTTCTATCAGACTCAATACACAAAATTTTGCCGTCTTAGTCTATAGCCTATTGGAAATACGGCACTGAACAAAGTAATTCATTTCCAGACGTATCAGTTGAAAAAATGAATTCCATATGATTCAACATCCTCATTAACGATGATATAAAAAGGTCGTTTTTCGATTACACAAATGTAAGTCCGCTTTTACACAATTCTGATTATTAGTTAAAATAAATTATAGAACGAAAACATTTACTTTCTCTCCTATCTCATAAATAGTGAGGAATGGTTTCGAAAATCGATACTAAATGAGAAAGCATGAATTACTGGCAATTTTCCGTAAATCTTTTTGATGAGAACTCACATTTTAACTCGAAGAACTAATAAATAGAAAGTTTAATTATAATTTCTGGTTTTCAGCAATAACTGAACGAAAAGCTACCGCTACGTATTGTTCGTCATACGCTGCCGCGGCGGGACATGGTAAGGTAAGGAATAACCGGCGACAACGAGAGTGCAAAGGGTTAAATGGGCTACCGAGCTCTTTTAATGACCTTTCAGAAACGCGCCTCGCAACATTGTA
This sequence comes from Dysdera silvatica, assembly GCA_006491805.2. NCBI lineage: Eukaryota > Metazoa > Arthropoda > Arachnida > Araneae > Dysderidae > Dysdera > Dysdera silvatica. The sequence goes on along the minus strand of QLNU02015359.1, from coordinate 59,122,994 downwards.
AATACTCCTGAGTAGCTGGTATTCATAGTCAAAATGACTTGAGGCAGTGGGTTAACATGCAGGTATACGGAATGCTTCGCACCCCCATCTGATTGTATGGCATTATTTCATTAAAAACGCCCAGTTTTAAAGGGAACAATAAGTGGAATTTTTTCTTTGTCACCCTACCTCAAAAAATCGTGGCAGTGAAGGCAACAGGAAAGAGTTTGGCCAGTTTCAGAAGCAAGGGTGGGCGGTTCTTTTCACAAATTGTAAGTTGTGGGGTGTGAAACACCCCGCGCGCCTGCTCGCGGGTTAACTATGCAATATATATTAGGATACAACCCTTAATAGTATTTCTTGATTTTAATTTAATAGTAAATGGTTGTCCATCCTTATTAATTTTATATTATTTAATTAAGGATTTGATATGCAGTGTCTACTTTCATATGAATAAATAGTTTTAAATAGCTATCTACAAAAAGAAATAGATTTTCATTTTCATAAAATGAAACGGAAATCTTTAAAAAATAGTTTTATTTATGATGAATATGTTATTTAACATTTAAGACCAAAATTAATATATAACAGAGATGACTACAGTAGAGACTCGTTAACCATGGCGGGGTGTTTTATACCCCACAACTTGCGATTTGTGAAAATAAACGTCCACCCTTGCTTTTGAAACTGGCCGAACTCCACCCTGTTACTTTCAAAGTCACAATCTTTGGGGTAGGGTGATAAAGCGAACTTTTCACTTATTGTTCATTGTAAAATTGGACGTTTTTAATGAAATAATGCTATATAATTACATGGGGTGTAAAGCACCCCGCGCGCGTTCCTCTAATTCGCGCGCCTGCTTGCGGGTTAAATCCGAACAACTTTTCAATCGGATTGGGTGACTTTTTCAACGGACAAAACGTTAACGAACAGCGCAGTGTGGGTGTTGCCAACTAATTGAAATTTCCCAGAAAGCAAAGGGAGATTTTCCGTCGTCTGTTATTCGTGCACACCACACACACACACATTAAACAATTATAGTTTGCAGTAAATTTTATAGTAAAAATTTCGATTAATCCGAAGAGATCTCGGTTCTAATTAGTTCAGATTAACGAGAGACTACTGTACTAGTGTTAAGTATGATGAAAGGATGCAATGACCAGTGCTTACCATAACTGGTAGAATTTTGTCACTGGTCAAACGTATATGTTGGACCATTGAAAAAAAAATGTTACTAATTAAATATAATGAAATTAAACTATTGCATAATATTAAACATACAATTGGCAACTGGCCCTCCTCATACCATAAAAATCGGAAAGAGGAGGTTCTCCTTGCTAGACTTCGCATTGGGCATTCCCATCTCACCCATAGACATCTATTTGAAGAAAAACCAGCACCAATTTGCCAAGTGTGCAATGAACCCATCAGTATTTTAACCCAATATCCTTATTTCAACCTTGCTCTTACTCTTTTAACTCTTCATCACTCTCTGACATTTTAAATGACCATGCTGACCATACACACATTTTTAACTTTTTAAAAAGTACTGGGTTTTACAACGGTCTTTGATTTTACCATGTTTGGCGCAGTATAGCCCAGATGCTCTTGCGCCATAAAAATCCAAACAAACAAACTAATTGATTTCGTACGTGAGTTGTACAGATAATCTGTATTATTGTCATATTAAAATTTAGTTGTAATTATTAAGAGCTAGAATTAAATAAAACATAAAATAACAAAAATAAATAAAATTGCATTGCAAATTTACCCTTCTTGCTTTTTTCCCCGTCAGTTATTTTCGATGAATCCGAATTTTCGTGAATATCTTTTTCTTAGTGTGGTTGCATCATTTTTCTTGGGCTTACGGTTGCGCTTGGATATTATTTTCCAGTGTCGCGATTTTGCCGTGGTAATACAATAAATGGTCTTGTGTCGCCCCTACTTTGGGCTGCCCAGGTGCAGGGGCGGCTTTGACCCTCCTCTCAGGGACAGCCCTGCCCATCAAACACATACACGTCACAAAACTGTGACATGAGCATTAATCTAGTTAGCGAAATTGGAAAAAAAAATATTTTGGTTACGTGGGAAGTGTAAATAAATGCTAATTGCGTTTTATCAAACCTAATTACATTAATAAGTTCCAACCGCAAAAATAATAATCCCCCATTATGGTTTTTCTATCAAATGCAAGTGTGTGTGGTTTCAAAGCAAACTTCAGAAATACGTTTTAAAAACTCCACAGGTTCTTTTCTCGTTATGTTGTGCAATAGTTTAGAATTTTTATCCTTATTTGTTGAGTTTTTCAGAAAAACACGTTTCTTTCACGTCTTGAAAGTTCAAGGCCTGTAATAACTAAAATATGTTCATTTTGACAACCGACGATGATTATTAAATTTTCAGACGTCAGCGTCTATGATAATTTGAGACCATGAACTCGAGTTCATCATCAAATGAGGAGTTTTACTTGCGTCAAAATGAAAGGTATGATATTTATTGTCTGCAAATGATTTCCTTTAATTTTTTAAATGGCGTTTTAAATTTTATTTAAAACAACGATTTTTATTGAAATAACCTAAAATTGTTTTCAATGATAACGGAACCAATTTACTGATGAGCACATTATAAAATTTTTTGAAACAAATAATTATAAATGAACCTAAACGATGACGTAATAATTAATAATTTATAATTATTATTAATAATAATAATAATAATTAATAATCGATAATAATAGTTATTTTTTTTAAATCAGTGGTTCCCAACCTTTTTCAAGCCGCGACCCACTTTTACAGCAGCTGAGTAACTCGCGAACCCCTTTTTATAGTAGCCAAATAATCCGCGACCCACTTTTATAGTAGCCAAGTAATCCGCAACCCCCTTTTACAGTAACCAATAGATCCGTGACCCTCCTTTGTCCACCGCTGCCACATTTGCATAATAAAAGCATTTTTAAGAGAGTAAAGGAAACACATTAAATATAAAATTATATTATATTAATTATATAATGTTAATTTCATATATTATATTAATTATATGTTACATTAATTTTAATATATTAATTAATTAATGCTGTAGATATAAAGTTAACAACCATTAGTAGAATATTGCAATGTAGCCATGTTGAAATATAAAAGCGTTGGAAACATTTGGTATGAAATTCCTTATAAAAATAATTGCAACTAAAAACAGTTGCGGCGACCCCCCAGGTTGGGAACCACTGTTTTAAGTGAATGGTGACGCTTATTGAATTTAAACAAATAGAAACCTGTTGGGTTTTAATAAATTTATTATTATTATTAAAATACAAGAAAGGCCACTCATAATTTTGCTGAAACAAATAACAGCTTAATTACTCGCAGTCCAATCCGCGTTGAACCCACCACAAAGCTGACCATACCTCATAAGTGCATAAAATATTAAATCAAAAAAATTATCCATCTCTTTAACGTTATCTAAAACCACTTAGCTGCATAGATGTAATTGCGCAAACAGCATCAATGCTCACATTTCTTTAAAGTCAAATTAGTGTATTTTATTACGCAATTTCAACTTGACACGTACACGAAGAAATGGTCCAAGATATTGCGCTTCTGTTTCCTCAACAGTGTATACTATGTCGGTATTCCTGGTATAAACCATAGTGATATTAGCGAGTTGAACACTGTATGATCAGACTTACCAGACAGATATTCATGTATATCACATCCGATTTATCTCTACGGGCAGTAGAGACGACGGAATATCAAAATACAGTGGTACATCATGTACAATACACTGATGTCACGTACAATGGTGTCGTGTGTAATGGTGTAGTCAGCACAATATGGTATCACTACCAAGTTTAGAATTGAAAATGGCTAAGTATAAACCAAAAGGAGGAGGAAATTCGGTGCCACGAAATACATGATTGAATCTGATGATGAAAGTCACGGGGAAACTTGTAAATCGCTATAATTGCATGTGCATTTATGTTATAACTTTTGCGATACTTACTTAACTTTCTTCAAAAGCTTTCAAAGCTGGGACGATGCCAGAGAAGTGTCGTTTGCAAATTTTGGGGCAATCAGAGCTTTTTGCCACCTCCACCTCACAACAATGACGTCACGACGGCCCATTTGAAGTTGACGGTCAAGGTTAGGACATAACTTTCTCCTTCGAAAGATATTTTCCGCATTTAAAAGTTTTCTGTGTTGAAAAGCATAAACAACGAGGCACTGAACGTTTATAGTGTATCAAACAAATGCTGTAATTAAATTTCTGTAATACCTGTTGTAAAAAATGAAGATTAAGAGGCAATGTGGTGAGTATGTACACATGTAAAGTGTTTTATATTTATGTTATTATTATAATCACGGGCTCCGTTAGCGGGGGACAGAGCGCCCCAATGTTAATTATTAAGGTAATTTCCATGTCCCACACAATTTCAAACAAAAATTTTATAACGGGTAACGCCGTTCAAGATTTAATTTTGTTTTTTAATCTAAGGAATGCGGTTATATTTTTCGGCGTAGTGTATTTAGTGCGAAATAAAAAAATGCACTTTGTCATTTATTTGATGTAATTATACCTTTTGTTAGATTGTATTATATAGCTCTCTTTTCTGCATGGCAGCGTTTTCATTGACGTGTTATTGTTTCAGCTTTCAAACGGAATGTTTTTAATAACGTTACAACTAAAACTATAGTTTCTATATTTTAATTTCGCAAGCTCAAGGAAATTTTTGGCCCTCTACGCTCATTATCAACGACATAAATTAAAGGGACTGTCTACATTATCACTATCAACGTAACAATTACGAAATTTGCTAAGGAGCATGTGAAACTGGAAATGTAAATAAAATGCTGATTTTGTAGAGAAGTGAACGTCATCAAGCAGAAGCACATTTAAATTAAACACTGCTTTGTGGGTGGATGTCTGTTATCTCTGTAAAGAGTTGTTAACAACAAGGCCTTAACCAGAAATTTTTTTGTGGAGGCAAGAATTTTTTACAGCCTCGCTAATGAATAAGTATTGGTAGCAAAACCATTTGGGAAGTGTGTGTGTGCGTGTGGGGGGCACTTGGGACCACCCACCGGCTACGGCCCTGTTTAACAACAATCTGCCTTCTACTGATATACTGTCCACCCCCACCCCCCAATATTTTTATGTCGTCGGCGCCCATGATTATAATTAGTTTAGTTCCGTATATTTTTAGTGATTATATATTATTTAGAAAATAAAGTGAAATTCTATTCAAACTGCCTTTGAAGATGGGTTTCAACGTAATTCAATTTCAGGGATGTACTAACCGCACCTTTTCAGTTATCAACTTCCCTTTGACTTCACGATGTTCACCATTCTCCAGTGGCGGCCATATGAGTACTTTTTAGGGAGTGGGAAGGCTAAGAAAAATCATTACCTCTTTCAAGGCTGTCAAACATTTTAGTAAATATCATCATCATCATATTCAACCATTATCTATCCACTGCTGGATGAAGGTCTCTCCAAATGCTTTCCACACAAGTCTATCCTGAGCAATTCGCTTCCACGTCACCCCAACCTGTTTTCTTATTTCATCCACCCATCTAGTTTGAGGACGTTTTCTAGGTCTTCGGTGGTCTCTTGGAATCCAGTTCAGAATTTCTGTTGTCCATCGTTGATCAGTTCTTCTTGCAATATGCCCAGCCCATCGCCATTTCAGCCCTTTTACTTTAACAATGATGTCCTCTACTCTAGTTTGCTCTCTCACCCAAGTGTTTCTTTTTCGATCTCTCCTAGTTATTCCAAGCATGCACCTCTCCATGCTCCTTTGCGTTGTCTGTAACTTTCGTATTGCTCCAACTGTTAGACTCCATGTCTCTGATCCATAAGAGAGGACTGGCAATACACACTGGTTGAAGACCTTTCTTTTTAGACACAAAGGCAATTTCCCCTTCAGGATAAAACTGTTTCTTCCAAATGCACTCCAGCCAAGTTTAATACGTCTGTTGAGTTCTTTCATAATGTTGCCATCCATTGAAATCAGCTGGCCAAGGTAAATATATGAATCAGCAATTTCTAGCTCAATGTTGTCAACTTGTATTTTTGTTTCCTCTACGAAATTATTGAACATGATCTTAGTTTTTTGTAGGTTCATCTTGAGTCCAACTTCTTTACTTCTAGTTGAGAGCTCCTGTACCATGTCTTGGAGTTCTGATGGGTTCGTTGAAAAAATAACAATGTCATCAGCAAACCGCAAATGATTTAAATATTCACCATTTATTTTTATTCCCCTGTTATTCCAATTTATCTGCTGAAAAATCATCTGTAAAGCTGAAGTAAAAAGTTTTGGAGAAATGGTATCTCCCTGCCTCACACCTTTACCAATTTTGATAGCTTCGGTATCTTTATGTAACCGAAATTTTGCACTTGCATTTTTATACACACGTTTCACCATGTCAATGTACACATCCTCGATGTCTGTTGATCTTAAAGAGTTGATGACTGCTGATGTTTTAATAGAGTCAAAGGCCTTCTCATAGTCAATAAATGCCACACACAATGGAAGTTCATATTCATGTGTTCTTTCAATTAATTCTCTTAATACTTGAATATGGTCCACTGTACTGAATCCACTTCGAAATCCAGCTTGTTCTCTTGGTTGAGCTGCATCTAATTTTTTCTGCAGGCGATGTGTTAGCACTTTTGTGAAGATTTTATAAATAGCAGGTAACAAGCTAATTGGTCGGTAATTTTTCAAATCCTCTTTATCACCTTTTTTATGCAAAAGAATTACTGTTGCAGAATCCCATTGGTTTGGTATGTTACCACTGTTGAGGCATTTGGTAAAGAATTTTGCGAGTATGTCTTCTACATGTTCTCCAGCTTCTTTTAAGATATCTAATGTAATGCCATCATCGCCAGGGGATCTTCCTTTCTTCATACTTTTTATTGCAAATGCTACTTCTTCTTTTAAGATTTTAGGAGCTGTTCCTTCGACTATCTCAGAGTCTTCGTTTAATCCACTGTTTCCTTCATATAGTTTTCTGTAGAATTCTTCAACTCTTCTAAGTATTTCTTCCCTATTTCTTGTTACAGTGCCATCCTCTCCTTTTAATGCAATGATGTGTTTCTTCCCAATAGACAAACTCCCTTTAACAACCCTAAGGCTCTTGTTGCTTTCAATGGCCTTCCTTACTAACTCACAATTGAATTTTCTTATATCTTCTTTCATGTTTTTGCGCAAAGTTTTCATGAGCTGTTTCGTCTTCTCAGATAATTTGCTATTCTGCTTTTTACATATTACACCACCAATTTCCCCAGCAGTTTCAATTATTGTCTTAACAATGTTTTCATTTGCTTCTGAGATGTCAACTTCTTCAATAAGTCCTTCCAGTGCAGAAAAGCGATTTTTTAATTCCAACTTGAATGCCTCGGTATTTTCTTTTAATTTCTTTAAATCCACCCTCTTACATACTTGTTTCCTAATGAGCTTCTGCCTTTCTAGTTTAGTATTTAAGTGCATTTTACATCTCACCATTCGATGATCACTTCCAGTATTAAATCTGTTCAGTACGCTGCAATCTTCAATAATTGATTTCTTGTTTGCCAGTATATAGTCAATTTCGCTGGTTCCTCCATTGGGGTGTTTCCATGTCCATTTTCTTTGTAGTTTCTTCTTAAAAAATGAATTCATGATGCTAAGATTTTCAGCTTCGGCAAATTCTATGAGTTGATCGCCACGTTCATTCCTTTCCCCGTATCCGTATTTACCAACCGATGTCTCTCCTTGTTCCTGTTGTCCAATTCTTGCATTAAAATCTCCCATGATGAGCTTGATGTGTTGTTTCCCCTTGGTATGTAGCTGTTTGATTTCTTCATAGAATTCCTCAACCTCCTCGTCGGTATGGCTTGATGTTGGTGCATATGCCTGTACTATCTGAAGTTGGTATCGCTGGGTTAGTTGAACAACGAGCCTCGCTGCTCGATCTGACGTGCTTTCGACTTCAAGAAGGTAGTCTTTAATTCTTTTGTTGATTAAGAAGCCAACACCACTTGTTCTTCCAGTTTCCGTTCCTCTATAATAAAACAAATGTCCACTTTTAAGTTCCACCAACTCTTCACCTTTTCTTCTAACTTCACTGAGTCCTACAATGTCCCATTTGATCTTGTCAAGTTCTTCTTCCAATTCTTGAAGTTTTGCTTCAGAAGCAAGGGATCGTCCATTATACGTTGCCAAGGTCAATAACAAACGGCAGCCTGGGCCATTCCAGTGATTCTTAGCACCACCTGCTTTCATGCCACGCTCACCCCTGCGCTTGATCCAGGAACGCTCCAGCACCTGGAGACGGGCCATGGTTTTGGTGTGATAGTATATTGGATTAGCCATCATTTCACCACGCTGGCTAGACGGGTTGGTGAATTAGCCCTCCTCTTCCGCCTTTCAACCGTGCAGCCTGCACCACTTGAAGGCGGGGTAGGACACTAGGTTACTGGCCTGGCCGGTTCCACACATCGTCACATACGTTCAGCGTGTGGGTCTCCTTCCAGTTAGATACCAGCAACCCTTTTGCAGGCCTTTAGTAAATATACAAGATACTAAAATACTACAAAAATATGATACTGTTGACAATTAGTAATGAGAGGGAGAGGGAGGGCTGAGGGTGCTCAAACCCTCATTGGATATCAAAACACATTTCTCTGAGGTCGCGTCATATAATCTTCTTTCAAGCCATTTGAGGAGGGCCCGTCCATGTCCACTTAAGCCCCACTCAGTTTTGAATTTCTATGTCACAGCTGCCATATCGTGGGACCACGTTCCCTGTGGAGACGAGTTTCAAATAGGGTTGGTTGTTCAGCACTTTTTAAAAACGAATAAAAAATATCACTGATTACTAACATCGAAGTGAAATTTTGAAAAAAAAAAAATTGATTACATTTGTTTGTTTGTTTGGATTTTTTATGGCGCAAGAGCATCTAGGCTATACTGCGCCAATTACATTTGTATTTAAGAACAGAAAATGCATGAAAAACAGTCCAAAAAATCACGTGACCGAGAACGCTTCCTCATCGACCGTATTGCTAGTGACGTCACTTCCGCCATTTCTGTGGCTAAAGAGAAGCCACATTCCCGTTCTCGTTAGTCGCGTGTATGACGTCACAGCTGCCTTTGAGAGGTTGAGGTCGTTTTCGCGTCCCTTCTTTTATACGTCAAACTTTAAAAAAATTTAAAAGTTAAATACTGCACGAATATTAGAAATATTTTAAATTTATTCATTTTTCGACTCATTGAATCGAATAAAAATTAAAATTAAAAAAATGCTGAAAAACCCAATTCCTCGTTGGGTTCAGGGCCAAATTCTCTGGATTTCTATAACCATACCACGCAGATGTGCAATGACAGAGGGAGATATCCAACCTTTGGTGACTTTATAATGGTTGATGATGATGATAATATCAAGGCCCGACTTAGAAATTCTGGGGCCCAAGGCAGACACACATGAAGGGGCCCCAACCCCTCCTGTACCCACGACAGATTTCTGATTGCTATGTTTATTATAGGTATGAGCGAATGACTTTTATTTATAAGACCAAGGTAATTATAATATAACACATTGCCTATCCAGGTAAGCTTTCCTGGTCTTAAGGGAAAGGAGCCAGAATAAAGGATTTTTTAAAATCCTGAAAATCTGGGCTTCCCCACAAAACAAATATTAGAATACAAAAATTCAGAAACGACATCAATAGATTAACCAAAAAAATTTCATCACTTCCGTGGTGTACTTTTTACGAGTATCTTGAACTAAATTTAGAATTTAGAGGGTCCCTCCGAATCGGAGGCCCAGGGCAACTGCCCCGCGTGCCCCTGCGTGAATCAGGCACTGGATAATATTCATGTATAATTATTTCCATACATTCTATCGTCCATTATCTGGATCTGAAACAACGTGTAAAATTTCGTCAGAGGGTTCCTGGAAATGCTTCCGTCTTTCTTAACCCATTTCATTCCATCCCAGCTTACATTTTGCCTTTTGTTGACTTGGCTTTCCCCCCCGTTCCTCTCGACACCTCAGTGAACTTGAACTAATCTCAGAGATAAAGCCACAAATGTGAAACTTCCAAATCAGTCGAAGCAATCTGTAGATTAGAGATTCCTTTTCAAAGGGTTGCGTGCTCTCTGTCAATCATTCAGGAATTACCATGGATGATTTGGAATGCGGACGGGCGTTGTGAACGGCGAAAAAGAAAGCTTTTGAAGGACAACAAAGACGATCAAACCCACTGGCTGACAACCCAGATTAACTTTGTTTCTTGTTATCAAGTTTCACAACACATTAAACACACGGACAGTTCGATTTCGCAAACCATCATCAAGTTCGTTCGTCACCAGTTATGTGATGATTGCGATTGGACATCTTGGATTCAAGGTTGCCGATGCATTGGCGGATATCCTGATATTTGTTCCTTCCGTCTTTTTTACATTTGCTGGAGTCAGTGGTGTAGGAAAAGGTGGGGTCTCAGAGGTCTCAAGCTCCCCGCCTTTTCATATCAGTACACTTTGTTTGCTTTAACCTCAAATGGTATGACAGTTTTTGAAAGTACTTCAGCGCTCCCGCCATTTTTGAATTGCTATGCTCCTAGCTTATTGTAGTCAGTATTTATAAAATTTTCTGTTTGTAGAAAAGTCGGTTCGTTGTTAAAGTATATAATACGTGCCACCATACCTGTATTACAGGACCGTTTCTACCATTAGGCCGGGTAGGCGACTGCCTAGGGCGGCAAAATAGCGTAAAAATTTTAATTTTAAATCAAACAAAGAAAAAACTGAGCAAATGAGGAGAAAAAATGAAAAAGAAGAAAAATTAAAACATCGAATTGTTTTCAAAAGCATACGGGACAATTACCTAATAAGTCTTTACTTTGACGAATGTAAAAATGTTTGACGTGTTTCATTGTTTAATTTTGCACACAAGTTCTTTTATATCTAATACATTTAAGCCTTCTAGCTCTGATAATACAACGTTGTGTTTTGAAATATTACTCCGTCAATATTACAGTTTTCAAAAATATAAAATGTTGAAATTAAACAATTATAACATGTAGCAATTGTTTTACTATTCACAATATTCTAATATTACAAAATAACTAATATAAGTTTAAAATATAAATATAATTAACGGGTTTAATGATTAAAAGTATAATAGAAAATTTACATTGTTATGTTGTGGTAGAGAGGGATATGTAGGCGAAAGAGTGATGATAGTAAAAGGGTGGGGGCAGCATTTTTCAATTCTCTCCTAGGGCGGCAAAACACCTAGAAACGGCTCTGTCTATATTTTATGCGTGTATTTAATTACTTACATAAATTTTACTAGAAGTAACAAATTTGATGCGTATGTAGGCTTTTTTTACTTTAAAAATACCCAAATCCACAATTAGAAAAAATACAAATACTGTAATTTATTAAATACTTTGAATACCGATATCAAATATAATAGCTCTTATCGAAACCACATACATCTGTTTGTGCATTATTAAATAATGAAATTTATAAGCAATAATTAAATTTGTTGCAATAATTAAATTTATGAGGTCTTTTAATCGTGTATTTAACCATATGTTTAATAAAAGATGATAATTGTGTGCATATTAAATATATTGCGAGCACTTTAATTTATGACACGGAAGTTTGATTCAATAAATGGCTCGCGAGTTCTGTGTCGAAATATTTTTGCGACCCACACAATACGAGATTTGGTCTTCCCTGGCTTAACCTTATCTTCAGTTTCCAATACTTTTACAGATAAATACGCTTATTGGGTGTAAGCAGGACCGGATTTAGGGTACCAGGCGCCCTGGGCACAGCGAGTTTTGGTACCCCCTCCATTGCCGAAATTGGGGGGGGAATAGCCCCCTAGAACATTTTTCTTCTAAGCATTGAGTTACACGGTTTAGCCCCCCCTAGAAAAAGTTAGTTCCGCCCATGCCCCCACCGCCGTACTAGCTGAAATAAAATTCTCTCACCCCCAAATGCGACGAAAAATCGCGGGGAAAAAAAGGGTAGGGGAGGGGCGACATTTATGATTAGCCTATCTTATGTGCATTATTATAAGATATTATAACGATATTTTGACAAATAAATTTAGTTTGTTTGCCACCGATTTTTTGGAGATATTTTTTGGGGGGAGGGGAGCAAGTACGGATACAGAACAAAATTTAAGGGAGGGCGTAAAGCTTGAAAATTTCACTTGTAAGTTTAGTTTTATTTTTTACTTGAAAATAATCATTTTTAGTGTAAGCTTATTATTCTCAGGGGGGCATACGCCCCCTGCTTGGATTCAGCCTTGGGGGCGACAGGGGTTGTTTCACGCAGTTTTTCAGAATTTTAGATTTAGAAAAAAAAGGGTTGGGGTGCCTTCTCGGGGAAAGCTTATCGACAGAATTCTACAGTAAATAATTTGTAATTAAAAAAAAAATCCACAGCCTCTTGCGCCTTGGACAAGTGCCCAACGTTCCCATTCATAAATATGGCACTGGGTACGAGACCAGCCTATTTGGCTGGCAGGCAGCGATTATAGTAATCATAGGACCACTAGGGTACCATAACATCGAATTTAATATACACTAGCATCTAAGTTATTCGAATTCCACAATTGTAATAGCTTGCTATACTTCTTCTTCTTCTTTTTTTTTTCTTTTTGATAGTAGTAGTAGTGATAGCAGATACTCGTTCAGTGTTTCTGGCAAAAACGCTCATATTTGTTTTCTACTGTATTCCGGCTTTAACAGAGAAAACGATACAAATGGCAGACATCGGACCCATGCAGTAAAATCTCTGAATAGCTAACAACTTGGGACTTGAGTACCTGTCCGCTATTAGGAAGGATTGGGTAATAACAAGTATTGTGTTGGACTGGGAATTGGAAAAGTGTCCGTTAACTAGAGGTGTCTGCTGTTCAGGAGTGTCCGTTAAGAAAATTTTACTATACAAAAACATGTATCTGTACTATGTATATATTGGATATATACAAATATATCGGACTATTTTCAAAATAGATAATTTCTTAATCAATTTCTTAATTAATATTTGCATACATACACTGTATACTTTGTGATGTTTCTCGCTAAAAATGTAGTTGTTTACTAATATGTAATTAAATATGTTTTTCGATAGATGTTGTAGTCGTTTCGTGCCTTTACAGTGAAAACTGAATTTTCGGATTATCCGAATCGGAACTCTCTCTCTCCTTTTTTTCTTTTTCGTATAATCCGAGTGCTGTTGTATTAAATCAAAAAAATTAATTCCATTTCTAGCATCTTTCTAATGATAAGAATTCAAGTTTTTATTTTACTTACCCCTTTCCTTGATTTAGAGAATTCGTTTTAAAACCGTAGCAAGATAAGATAGAGAAGATTTGACAGCTGTGACAATGAATATGAACAAACCAATAAATAATCTCAGTCAACAAGAGAGCCTAATTCGCCATACGTAGCATTCATGGGCGGGTACAGCTCCGGAAAACTAATATTGAAATCTCCACTCGGCCTTCATTAAGAGAAAAAGATAGGATAAAAATCATCCTTGATTTAATTCTCCTGAGGACAGGTGAACGAATAGAGAGAGATATTCTGTGACATTCCGAAGTGCAAAGTAAATGGTTGCGAATGAGAAACCAGGATATATAAATGGATACTTCCGTTGTAATGAAATTTAGGCTTCATTAGGGAAAAATAAAGAATTAAAACTTCTTTATATCGCTTGGTGGTTAAGTCTCCTAGCTAAACTTTACCTGCAGAATAAACACATTGGGGATGATGAGTTTACATATGGAGTCTGTAGCTGTTGCCAACTATTTTTGAGTAAGTTTGAAATTATTCATCGATATATAATTTTGTTTATTTATTTTTTCCACCCGCCTCCTAAATCATTTTAATTAATTGTATATTGTATTATTGTGATGAATGAATGAAAATTAAAAATTTTACGGGTGCCTATCTGTATGTAACTTTATTAAGTATGGTTGTTCTGTAATATATATATATATATATATATATATATATATAATATAAACAGAAGTGCAGTGTACTATCGTCAACGAATGGAATCCTAAAAGTGCTGGGCAAAGATTCTCTAGCGTTGAAATGTTTTCACTAAGGTTGAGCCTGTAAAAGACATTGAGCTTTTTGGAAACAACTTTTGCATACCACCTTTTCGTGATGTTCTTTGTAAAATTTTCCGTCTCGTTTTTGTGCCAATTTTCTCGCCAAACTTCGTCAATTTTTAAATAACGTTTTCGAAGAGCATTTATTTTTAATTTAATTAAATATATTTAATTTTTTTTCAGTTTTTTCATCCTTCTTTGCCTTTTTTTTTCCCTTTATTTCTATTTGTCACGGGATTTTATGGAAGTTTAAACGCAGCATTATATTTATAGTATATTTTATAAAAAAAAAAGTAAAATAATTTGTAAAGAGAAATAAATAATAACCCCAAAAACACCGTCAATGAAACATTTCCAACATGGCGGAAGCTGACAGCCTGTTGCCAATCGATTTTGGCAACATTGCAAAAAATTAGGAGAAAGAAACCGTGTGACTAACCATGCAATGTCATCTATAGTCACTTATTATTTAACTCTCCCCCTCATTTTATCGCAGCAGATAGAAAATAGACATCAAACAATAGTAGATAGGAAATAGACATGTTTATTTAAAACAATATATTAAAACCAATGTAGAAGTTCAATTACTTAAAAAAATACCTTTAACAGTTAATTCATTAAATTTATAGTTGACGTATGAACTTTTTACTATTATTGTTTACTCACTATTAATTTAAATTATTAATGAGTAAATAATAATTATTTATATTATAAATTATTATCTGCTTATCATTAAGTTTATGTATCGCGTGTATTTTTTAACATTGAAAACATTTTCTTAATCCTGAACTCATAAAAATATTCATGTTTTTTCATAAATTTATTTTTTATAGTTTTCCATCATGTTTTTTATTGCCAACTGTTTCTCAAAGTTGATAACTTTTATCAACTTCGTGTAAACTTTATAATAATATTTTCAGCGCTAGTTTAAAAACTCTCTAAATTTATTCCGAAAGGTATTTCACAAATAATGCATTTGAAAGTTTAAAAAAAAAAAGGAATAAAAA
Organism: Dysdera silvatica; assembly: GCA_006491805.2. Lineage (NCBI taxonomy): Eukaryota > Metazoa > Arthropoda > Arachnida > Araneae > Dysderidae > Dysdera > Dysdera silvatica. The sequence goes on along the minus strand of QLNU02015359.1, from coordinate 59,107,885 downwards.
ATTATAAGAAGTAAACCAAAAAAAAGGCAATTAACCCTTCCCCAACTTAAAATAATATACTAGTGCAGTGTTTTCAGAAATGTGCTATTCGATATCAAGGAATCTGTGGATAGTTTTCAAGGAATATTACATTGAATTTTTCTTGTTTTTAGGGGATCTATACTACTATTTATTTCTTGCTTTCCTCTCTGCCACAAAACTCACAATACGCATGAAACTCATAAACGTGCGAAGTTCATAAATGCAAAAAAAAAAAAAAAAAAAAAAATCGAACTTCATTATTAGATTTTCTGGTAATACTTCCCATCAACATTTTTTGTTGTAATTTTGTGATTTTATCTAGCTTATTTTCATTCATAATTTCATTCATATTTTTCATAATTTTCATTCATTATTTTCATAATTTTTAAATCAGCATAATAATTTCTAGAAGCTTTAGTTTTCTAACTCTAAAAAATGAAAATTAGTTAAATTTTAATGAAAAGAGACAACGAGGATTATGTTGCGCCAAGAATGAATGGATGCATGAGCGGATTTACGATTTTGCCGCCACAAAGTTATTTTTTGCCGCCCCTTCCCACCCATGTGTTCCCAATTGGTGGTAGGAACATAAAAATTGTTACATCCAATATATGCCAAAACTTTTGTATTGACGATAACTTTGTTTAAAAACAAACTCATAAATTGAAACATAAACATTAAACAATATTAACTTATATTGAAGTATTATCTCTTCTTGGTATATAATAAATCAAATTCAATTTTATTGAAATAAATTTTAATTTTAGCAAAAAATACAAGGGCCTATCAAACACTGGTATTTAAATGGAAAGCATGACGTCTAGCTGTCTTCTCGGTAAAACATCTGATTATATCATCGTATGGTATTGATTTTGTTATATCAGACTTCATACACAAAATTTTGCCGCCCTAGTCTATAGCCTAGTATAGCCTATTGGGAAATGCGGCACTGAATGTATGATCATAAAATGTTACTGAGTAGATAGTTGCTGACTTTTTTTAAAAAGTGGAAGTGAAGTATTTTCTTGCAATATGTATTAAAAACCACATTTCACACATTGGGGTTCATACAATTAGCGATTGCTAGTCAGGGACGGCTCGAGGCTGATTTTGAACCTGGGCAGCCCGGCACGGGTTGCTTTTTGGCGCCCCTCCTCCAGCGAATATATTAGTTGTAGCTCTGTGATTCCTCCCATTAAGACTATAAACCCCCCTTTTGAACTTTCTGCCTAAGTCACTGATCATAACATCACTAAATTGGGGAATTTTTAGATATTTTTAAAAATTTCATTAAACATTGAAATTCCTTAACTCGATGTCGTTTGGAATCATTGAATTTTTATCTAGATGCTATGTAGTTTAAAAATTTTATATTTTAGGCTTTTCTTCTGATTTCTGATATCATTGTGCATGTTCCAGTAACAGCAACGAGAGTTCTTGAAGATAGACTTTATTTTAGAATATGGTAAGATTAGATTTTAGAATACGGTACGGGTTTCTCGCTAAATTGGCGATTAAGAAAATAGTCACTAAGAGATTTTTTTTGTGTGACATGTGAAGATCTATTTTTTATGCGCTGTTCGATTTTTCAGTGATTCATCATTATATTGATTCAGGAAAACTTGAAGACTATCCAAAAAGGCAGAGAGGGCGAAGCCCGAAGCGGGGGGAGGGGGGTCTTCCCCACTTACCTTCACTGATTCAGGAAAATTCCAGCGCTAGAAAAATTTCAGAGAAATTCCAAAAACGAGGAAATCTCGCTAAATCACTTTATTGGCGGTGGTACCGTGTTCTAATATTTTACCAAATTTTTTTATCTTATTGCATTTTTAGCAATATTATTCATTGAATAATAATAATTATATTTACAGTGCTGCATATTAACTCAGAGAAGAAATGTATAATTTTATCCTGTCTTCCTATTTTAATCCAATAAGGGCAATTTTTGTAACTCCATATTCAAGGCATTCAATGCCCTTCAACAATGCCATGCAATTCAACAACCCATTTTCAAAGCAAACATCCTACAGTTCTTTAAACAGGGGTGGCATATTTAAAGAACTTAAAGTTGTAAAAACACCCTGTAATCGGGATTTTTCGTTTAGTTCTCGATAGTTCTGGCGATAAGAAATAAGCGTAACCAAAACGACGATTATTTGTGTTTAACGACGATATTTTGCGATCCTAACAAATGTTTCGTAGGATTACATACGTTTTAATTATTTTTTTTTCGACGTTTTTTCTCCATCTCTTGAGATTCGTTAATAGAAGAAACAAGAGAATAATATAGATTGATTAAAATATTTTGCAGCGTATATTTAATATGGGATTATATTGTATAGTAGCTTTTTTTTCACTAACTAATAAGTATTTCCTGGACCTAGTAATCTAAAACGCCATCTTTCGTTTTCGGACAGTTGATGACGTTATCGCAATTTTCATACTGGACGATCTATTGCTTGTGGTGGGTTTTGCCTCTGTTATCTTATCTCTGGGCAAAAGACAGAGTTTTGGTTATGCTTATTTCTTATCGCCAGAACTATCAAAAACTAAACGAAAAATCCCGATTACAGGGTGTTTTTACAACTTTAAGTTCTTTAAATATGCCACCCCTGTTTAAAGAACTGTAGGATGTTTGCTTTGAAAATGGGTTGTTGAATTGCATGGCATTGTTGAAGGGCATTGAATGCCTTGAATATGGAGTTACAAAAATTGCCCTTATTGGATTAAAATAGGAAGACAGGATAAAATTATACATTTCTTCTCTGAGTTAATATGCAGCACTGTAAATATAATTATTATTATTCAATGAATAATATTGCTAAAAATGCAATAAGATAAAAAAATTTGGTAAAATATTAGAACACGGTACCACCGCTAATAAAGTGATTTAGCGAGATTTCCTCGTTTTTGGAATTTCTCTGAAATTTTTCTAGCGCTGGAATTTTCCTGAATCAGTGAAGGTAAGTGGGGAAGACCCCCCTCCCCCCGCTTCGGGCTTCGCCCTCTCTGCCTTTTTGGATAGTCTTCAAGTTTTCCTGAATCAATATAATGATGAATCACTGAAAAATCGAACAGCGCATAAAAAATAGATCTTCACATGTCACACAAAAAAAATCTCTTAGTGACTATTTTCTTAATCGCCAATTTAGCGAGAAACCCGTACCGTATTCTAAAATCTAATCTTACCATATTCTAAAATAAAGTCTATCTTCAAGAACTCTCGTTGCTGTTACTGGAACATGCACAATGATATCAGAAATCAGAAGAAAAGCCTAAAATATAAAATTTTTAAACTACATAGCATCTAGATAAAAATTCAATGATTCCAAACGACATCGAGTTAAGGAATTTCAATGTTTAATGAAATTTTTAAAAATATCTAAAAATTCCCCAATTTAGTGATGTTATGATCAGTGACTTAGGCAGAAAGTTCAAAAGGGGGGTTTATAGTCTTAATGGGAGGAATCACAGAGCTACAACTAATATA
>QLNU02015359.1:59070975-59089427 GCA_006491805.2 Dysdera silvatica | reverse complement strand
TTAAATATACAAATTAAAATAATAACTAATATTAAATATACAAAATATCATTGTAATGGGGGGGGGTTAGAACCCCCAAAGCCACCCCCTGTCTACGTCTATGCCCACTACCAAGTGTTCGGAGTCAAATCCAGATCATTTGGCGCAGTATAGATGCTCTTGCGCCATAAAAAATCCAAACAAACAAATCCAGCTCAGTGTCAAAGGTAGTGACAATGACCACTGAAAGGGCGTGTATTTAAGCATGAGGTATCAGTACCACACCTGTCGATAACGTTAATAAGGTACCGATCTACAGACCAGATCGTTTGGTATATTTTATCCCATATATTTGCGACTACAGTAGGAGTAAAGAACTCTATCTGACAGAAGGCTAGTCCCATTAATATTAGTGATGCTCGATTACGAAATGTTCTTACACTCGAAAGAGTAGCAACAGACTCAAATTTACAATCGAGTCAATAATCGAATCATTGATAAACTTAACAATCGAGATATTCGATGGTAATCGCGCGTCACCTGTCCAACTATACTGCGCATGCGCGTGAACATGGTTGAATCACTCCTGCACGCTTCCTGGCACATAACTTACAAGGGAACCACTTTTGTGGAAGCTCGCACTTTGAGACAAGACTTATCACAAACGATAGTCCCTAAATTTCTTATTAAGAATATGAAATCAGTTTTTTGTGAATAGCACATAAATCTTTTTATTAATATTTAAAGTCCAAAAATCGCACTTTTTAGGTGAAGTTTGATATTTTTTATTCGCACTGTATATGAAGATAAGAACTTTTTAACTCAATTCGAATAAAGAGGGTAATTGTATTTAACGGATAAAATTATAAAATTACACGAAAGATCATTCAGAGTATTTTAAAAAATTGTATAAAAACTAAGCTTTTTAATACCAATATTTGGCGCGTTTGGCTATGGTTTAGAAGAATTGGCGATACCGGTATGAAGTATAAACATTTCGTCAAAAAAATTGCAAACAATTGCTCTGGATGAAATCAAAATTGATGTAACACACCAAAACGAAATTATAAAAATTCAGTTTTTGGTGTATAACCAATTACGTGCTGAACAATATCACCCTATGCTGCCATATCCTTGGTGTAAATGTAATTACACTCCTAATGAAACTATTCAATTCAAGAATAATAATGAATGGGAATAATTAAAGATATCGCTGCATTTTTTTTACGGCATCATCAAAAATAAACATCATCTTAAAGCGCGTGCTCCATGTACAAATAAAAAACATCTGTGAAAGAAGATGGGTTGAGCGCCATGAGACTGTGATAACGTTTCGAACAGAAATTGTCAAAATTTGCGATGCACGCACTGACGTACGTACGTGGAGAGAAACTAACACTGTATTCAAAGCAAAGATCCTTTCCTCTGCAATAACAAGCCGCGAATTTTCAATTACAATATTTTATTTAAGCAATTTTTTAATATTGATTTTGTCTTTGAGTCGTTTGTTGCAAACGAAAGAACTGGATATACTAGAAGCTCGCAGCGTTATAAAAGACACTGCTGACGCATTAGAAAAGAAAAGATAAAACTGTGATTTGGAATTCCAAGCCTTATTCGAAGAGTGTAAAAGAGTAGCTGAAACTCTAGTACCTAAAGTAGAATGTTTTGCAACGTTCTGCAACAAGCCTTCAGCTGATCAAAAATGTTCTTCAAAAGAGACATGTATATATTTATTATATACATTTTTAAATTCTATAAAACATAAATTCCTTTTTTTAATAGAAATGCAGAAAATATTTGTCAAACTTTTTATTTATTTATTTATTTATTTATTTTAAGACAAAAAAAAAAGAAAAAGAAAAGAAAGATTCACCTTGCGATTGTTCTGCGGTGAAATTGTTTTTTCTGTGACGTGCGTCGCACTTTTCAGCACATTTTGCTTTGGGGACTCTAGGAATGGAAATATCCAGACCTAGAGTTACTAAAAAACAAATACAAACATGTGCACTACAACTGATGTAAAAGTGTTTTGTTTTGTTTTTTTCAGTCTGTCTATATTCTACTTTTGGACAATGTTCTGTCAGATATGAAAGAAAGATTTGCAGAGAGCACTTTTTAATTTTTGATTTATCTCTGCTCATGCGGAGTAATATTATTGGGTATGAAAACGTAAAGAGTGGGGAACAGAAAGAATTAAGAATCTGTGTCGAAAATACACATCCTTATTTGGTGGAGATGAATACTGCAACAAAAAATATTATGCGGTGAGCTGGAACTGCGGAAAATTAAAGGGCAGAGGAAAAAGAGAAGTTAACTCTTTTTCCACATTAACTGTCACTAATGTTTTAAAAGAGCATGATAAAATTTTATTTCCAGTTATTTATCAGTTATTGATAATTTTGATTACCTTACCAATCAATGCAGTAACAGTTAAAAGACCATTTTCAGCTTTTCAAAGGCCGAAAACTTGACTTCAAACAAATATGTCCGAAAACCATCTTGTAGGACTAGCGTTGCTTGTATGTCATGGAGATATTCCTTTAAATTTAGAAAACATTATTGAAAATTTTTCGTGCGTTCGCAACCATATAGGTCAATTTTTTGCTGTAATATATATTTTAATATATATTAAAAATTATAAAGAGGGTGCTGCTTACAAGTATTTGAAATATAACCTTTCGTTTCCTTCACATTCTTATCCAATTTTTAAAATGCGTTTCTCAATATTGGCGCGGGCCCCAAACACATCTTAGATGTTTTGAAGCGTGTTTAGAGCGACATTTAGAATTCCAAATGTCGCTTATATTTGGTGGGGTTTTTTTTTTTTCTTTTAGTACTGTACTCAGAGGCCTAGGAGAAAAAATAATGCCAAACTCAATACCGTTCCATCTATGATTATGGAATCGGAGCCCTTTATCTGGATCCTCCCTTGACTTCGGGGAGGAATTGTGCAAGGGTTTCATTGGGAAGGGTGGCCGCCGGAGGCGGCGCTGTAATCCCAGACAGGACTCCCTTGGCTTCGAAGTCATGGCAAATTGATTCGTCATCCAGTTATCTTTGAGTGTTACTTCTCGGGCCGTTGGGTGATTTTTTAATGTGTTTAAAATACGCTATTAAAATAGTGTAGTAAAATCGTAATGTGATGAAACATAATTTTCCAAAAATTAGGATTATCCACTTATTTTTTACTGCACAAGTAAGTTTTTTTTTTTTAATGCTCCCGAAAAGTCTCTGAACAAATACCACGGAGCCCTGAGCTCCATGGAGCAGAGTTTGGGAATTTCTGATATAGATAATATTAAATTAATGAGAATTGAATAAGAAAAAACGAGAAAATTATACAGAACGTATCTTGAATAACATCATATTCATGTGATATCCATCAGCAACTGTCTGTGCATAATAAAATTTCTAATGTTTTGTTGCAGAACAAATTTCGATGCTGATTCATCATCATAAAAGGAAAAAGCATTTATACCTATTAAATCCATGGAATATGCCATTAGGAAAAATTTTCAAAAAATATCACGACGTTTTAAAACGTTTGAAGACCAGAAAATTCCCACATTTGCCTTGACAAAATTTTTATATGGAAATTTTTTTAAGATACAGAAACAATTTTCGTGTGCATTGACAGGACCGGTGCAAGTAAATTTGCTGCCCTAGGCGAATGACACGTGCACGCACTCCATAAAAAAATCGACACCACAATACATCTTGCAACAATCGAAAAACGAAAAAATACCGTACATTCCACCCTCTATCTAAAATTCCGGTTAAAACAAAGTACGATAATCACAGCTTATCTCATAACAAACAAATAAATGATCAAAAAACAAATTGTCTGGTATTTTGCAATTGAAGCAAAAAATTGTAAATCTCAGTGCCTTTCAATAATAATCAAAGATATCAAAAAGAAAAGAAAGTCTTCCAAGCCTCTAGTGCGGTAGCGGTACTGCTCGCACCACTAAAAAGTGCAAAGGTAATGGAAAAATGTTATTCGGAGTTACGTAAATTGGTTAAAGCAGCAGTTCTTTAACGTCCCTAGACAGCGGACCCCCTTCAGAGATCACTCACCCTCGCAGACCCCCAAGAATTAACTCAAAGTTTAAAGCCCAGAATTTGCATCATACATATTTATTTCTAGTGTTTCATCACTAATTTTCACCATTTAAGGAAGGAATTTTTCGTTCCCTCATAATTTATTCTTAGCATTAAAGAGCAAATGGTTTTGCCTTAGTATTCTTCCGAACCTTCGCGGAACACTGGGAAGATCTCGAGAACCCCATGATACGGTTCCGCGGACCTCTTGGGGTTCACGGACCACATTTGAAGAACCGCTGGGTTAGAGGAAAATTTGTTAATGCAAAAAAAGCTAGCAGTATAAAGAGGTGTAAATATTGGTGAAGGCACTAGATCGAAAATAATCTGTTCAGCTCCACTTATTTATTTCCTAAGTTTATCTCAATCATCGTACAGTATTATCTTTAAAAAAAACTGTCATGGTTCCGCCCTGTGTATTGCGCCGGGCCCGTGCATTGACCCTGGAGATTGATACAAAAACTTCGACATATAGAGTTTTTCTATATATACGGAGGTTTGGTGTATCGATATAAAGAAGTTCGGTGTATCGATGTAGAGAGATTTTCGATATACGAAAGTTCTACTGTATATACACATGGAACAAGGCCGTGGGGTGACACAGCCATAACGCGCTCTCTAACGTGCCACAGTTCTCGTTTCGACTCTCAACTGTTCTGGAAAAAAATAAAGACTTGCTGACTAAATACTCATTGAAGTGCGGTGGTTGGTTCTCTAGACTTTAATATGTTCGTCTTCCTCGGAAAAATGTAGGTCCACTCTTTATAGTGACGTAGTAATAGTAACGTATTCGTATATGATGTCATTAACTCGGGTTTGACTCAGAATGGTGCCGTACGGCGCAAGTCATTTTTCTACCGACCGTAGTATAAAACTTAGTTCCTTTGGCTACAAAATTTCGGAACCCTATAAAAAATGTAGGTCCTGGCACAGCATGACCTTTGCTGTTCTTAAAGCACAAACAAATAGAACGAAGACTAATTTACTGAAGTTATAAAATTACACTCATACGAATACAATAAAATCTCCATGAAGGACACTCCTGAATCATAGACACCTCTATTTAGCAAACATTATTTCAATGCCACGTCCCACTACTTGTTATGTACTAATACTCCTGAATAGCGGATAGATTCTAAAGATGTCTGCTATTCAAAGGCTTTGTTGTAATTTATTTAAGACAATACAACTAATAGAGATGAGAGTGGAGATAGAGAATATTCCTGTTTCTGATCTTTTAGAAGTGACCTTTCACAAGGGTATGGGCGCTCATACGAATACTTTTAGGGGGTGGCTGATAAAAATTAACAAGTATTTCTAGGGAGGGGCTTAGAAAAATTATTACCTCCTTCTCAAAGCTGTCAAGAATTTTAGTGAATGTACAAGATACCAAAACGCTACAAAAATAATTGATACTGCTTGACAATTAGTAATGAGCTAAAAAGTACCTTATTTTAAAATGTGACTGTAAAACTTTTGAAAGTAAATGCATAGCAGGTTCGGGAAAATACAATTTTTAAACGGCTAGGAGGTGGGGGGCTTGAGCCTCCTCTGCCCCCATATGGGCGCCCATGCCCTATGGTAATCTTGGTGACATTTGCAGTCACTTCGTTCTGTTCATTTTCGAAGAACAATGTTTCTGAAATCATATCCTCTCATTGCAATTTTTTCAGTATTGGGGGTGGGGCACCTAGGGCATAACAATTAAAAAATTATGGACACTCAAGTAGCTTACAGGAGATCATGTAATGTGACACATCATTAGAGAAAATAATACATTTCAATAGCAATTGGGGAGGGGGGGGGGCTTGAGCCACTCATCCCTTCTCCTATGCTACTGGGGGCACTGATGCATACCACTATAAAGAAATTTTACACCACATGTATTAAAAAGAAACACAAATCATTCTACGCAAGTTTTCAGTATAAAATATTAGGTAGACGAAAAGCTTTCAATCGCAGTAGGTAAAATCTGATCATTAAAAATTTGAGCTATGGAAAAATTATAGTTTCTAATCGTGAGTATACATTCGTAAAAATGAAGTAGGAGAAGAATGTGCCGAATGAAGAAATTAAAATTTTACGAGTCCAATTAACATAAGTATTAACGTAAGTTTAAGCACGGTATAAGTGATTGAAAGAGGAAGAGTTACTCATCACGTTCTCAAAATGATTTCATTAACGCTAAAATAGGAGATCTATGATTTTTTTTAGACATGTGAAGAATAAATTAAAATCATTTTCACATTTTGAAAAGTTTACTGATCCAGAAGAACCAGTCTGTTTGAAGCATTACATATAGGAGCTATGACCACAGGCTAAGGGCAGATCCCAGGGGGGCGGGGGGCGGAGCAGGGTCTATCCTTCCACGAGAACAGAAAATGTACGCTTACTACATGTTTCTACATAGGTTTGCAAGCTTTGTGCCCCCTCTCAAAATATTTTCCGAATCTGCCCTTGTTACAGGCTCATGGTGAAGCAATCGTCCCCATATTCGTAATTTCGCAACATCATATGCTATACGGTGCGATTGTCAAATTTTCAAATGTTACTCCGCACACACGTTTATCAATGCTCAGATATGTCTACTTTAAACGCCTATATGTTTTTTAACAGGTTTGTGAGTTTTTCTTATACATAATAGATTTTTAGCACAGTAAATTCAGCTTGTTTTCATCTAAAAACGCTTTTAGTTATTAGTTATTCTATTAATTACCCCCTTAGTTTTGTAAATTTGCTGCAAGCCCTGCAATGTCTGGCACTATGTTCTCTGATGGAGCGCATTGAAGGTGTTATTGAAGATTCAAGCGATTCCTAGTTTTTGTTTTAATAACTACCATGCTGAAGAATCTTGTTTCAGACAAAAATGTTTGTCGTTAGAAAAGTGGAAGAGATATTTCCCCTTCATCATGAAAATCGTAAAATAATAATAATAATAATTATCGGGTCCTCCATACCCTCTCGCGATCTTGCGTCAACCCTCCGCGACATTCCCGTATCCAGAGGAAGGATCCTAGGGACCGGTCCCCCCCAACAAAATTTTTAATGGGACTTGGCTACGGACTTGCATTCTGTGATTCTATTAATATATGCTGTCAAAATTTTCGACCCCCCCGACATTACATCCTAGCTACAGCCTTGCTCCGTGACCATGGTTCGGGTCACGACTTGAGGTTGGAAACTCTTGAATTAGACCATTTGGCGTCTCTCATTAATTGACTTGTCACTAATCATTAATTGATGAAAATCTAATCATTAATTGAGCAATAAGTAATCATCAGTCGATTAATAAATAATAATTAATTGATTGACCAATCATTGATCAACGACTGATTGACAACCCTACGTCAATTGATTAGTAATTAATCGATTAATAACTAATTAACTGATACCTGATTGATTAACAACTAATGAATTAATAATTAATTGATAAACTACTAATTAACACTTAATTATATAAAAAGTACCAATTAAAGAATCAATAATAATTACTTGAGCTATAATCCTTCATTGATTAACTGATCACTAATCAAATAATCACTATGACAATATGTACATCTGATGGCTATATTATAGAAACCCATTACTTTACTCTCGTTATTGCGGACAGACAGACAGATAAAACACAAATAATAGCGATACTCTTTTTACGTTACTTTTCTATGTTCGTATTTTTCTATATAGGCTTCTCTCTGCGTGTGTGCGCTTTTTACTGTGTGCACAATTTTTCGATGTGCGCTTTTTAATATTTTTCAATTTTGATTAGATGGTTTTAAATTATGGGTTTATTTTCCTTTTCTTCGTACACTTTAAATGAGTTAGCTTTATTTGCTAAACCATATGAACCGAATTTAGTCCTTATAGGCATAGGGACTTAGAATTTTACGAATAATGCAAATCTCGCCTCCTCATTTTCACTTTCAAGTCCTAGGAATATACAGTAGCTGTCAGCGGCCAACACTTGTAAATTAGTTTCTGCTAATTTATCAAAAACATGAATAACGCAATTAATTGGGGGGAAAATTAATGATTTAAGGCAAAAGAAGCTATTAAATAATGTACAACAAACTTACCTCATTTTACGACATATCGAGAATACGATAGTCGCGATTTAGGTCAGTTTTCCATCATTTAACTTCTCACCAGAGGTGAGAAGTTATTCAAACAATAATTTTCGAGTGTGTAATAGTTTCGCTTTAAATTCTATACCACGGGTTTTACATAATTGATTTAAAAAAAAAAAGTAGTAGAATTTCAATAACTTTTAAGAACTTCTGAAATATTTCTCACTGTATATAATTCTTGTACCTCCCTTGATTTCACATCTGATTACCCTGAAAAAAAAGGAGGTACACATGTATAAGTAATGAATAGATAAAAGTGTCGATGGAATTCCAATAAAACAATGAAATTCAGTTACGTTTGCTTATCAGACATATCATGGAAAATTGTTTGAAATTCAGACACCCTTATCACCAGCTCCATATCAGTTAATTTGATTACTGATTCATAGTTACCCACGATGACTCTTAAGAAAAGGCTCTCTTAAGAAAACTCTTAAGAAAAGGCATTCTAACCTGGAATTCCGTTTAAAATAATATTTATATGAACTTGAATATTAACAATTAGCACTCTGGAAAATCGCCAAAAAATTACGAGCAGTCGTCTCTAGCGTCACTCGTTGGTTGACTGTTTGCTGTCCGGTTACGAATGGACCAATGAGAGAAGGAGAGGGCGCAAGGACTGCGCAGATGACCATTGCGCCGGCCGATTGCCATGTGGTGGAAGTGAAACACTGATTACGAGTTGGTTGCCGGTTTTGTTCCTTCGAACTCGGGAATCATCGACCAACGTTAGGTCATCACAACCGTTTTTATTTTTCGTGTCCGTTTTCCTTTGAACTCTAGATTATAGCTGTAGAAATTTATGAAATGAATCTGATAGCGATTTTAGAAAAGACTGTGTCACCAGGTACGTCTTAGATATTTCATTCATTTCTTTGTAATGTCCGAGAATCTACAACGTGCTTGGTAGGCCTAATGTCATGAGTTTCCGTTTCTGACATTTTGTCCCTGACTTTGATAAATTTTATTTGAGTGTTAGAGATGACCGTTCTTCTCTGACATCTTTGATAAGTTATTTACGAATGTATGGATTGGGCTCGTTTTATTTATTTTTCAAGCTTCATGAGTGATGGAGTAGTAATATTCGAAACCAAAACGTAATCGGATGTGCCTCGCCACATATCACGGGTTTTTGAAATCCGTTTGTGGTTTCGTTTCATGGATTTTCTTTAAATATTTATTTTTTTTAACGTCGATTTTGAATGCGTTTCTTGTTAGTGAACAAGTGTGTGGGATGTAATTTTTATCGAATATTTATTGGGCTTTGAGTCGAAGCGAATGAACACTCATGTCTGCGTTTGAAATATGGTTCGTACAATCGGATCGACACTTATATTGCTTTGTTTTTGTGCTAAGAAGTATCAAGAATTGCGAGGGGGGGATTTTTTTTTTTTAATTAACCTCTTCCATGATTTATCTTTTTTTAAAACATAACAAATATTGAATCTATACGTATTGAGAACTAAACAAATTATGTGGTTTGGAAATGATCTAAAGGAAAATATTTTTCAGCTCCATCCACACAGTAGCAATTCAAAACTCATGAGGGGGGGGGGGGCTCGAGTCTACACTGGATTCCACATGTTAGATACACAGAGGGCATGGTCTCAAAATATTGCATTCAAGAGCAAGGGTAGCACATGAAAAAAAAAAAAGAATATAGGAAAATCAAATTTCAATAATTAAAAATGGGATTTTGTACATTTAGAAACAACGTTCTTTTTCTCCCTTGCCTATTTCTAAACTCCAAGCAAAGAATATATGAGTATGGATTCGTTTTTGTTATTGTATGGGGCTCATCTACACCCTCTGAGTATTTAGTTCCATTTTTCGTTTTGGTCCTTGTTGTGGCCTGCAGTAGTTACTCATTTGTTTTGCGTGCTCTTATCACAGCCTTGATTTCTGCCAGTACCAAAAAATAAGCCAATAGCTGTTTCATTGTAGTCTGGGGGTTTGTTTCTTAAGACGTTAGATTCCTTTAAAAACTATGTCCTGTAGGAGCATATTATGATCCTCGTACTGCAGGAATCACAAAATTCTCCTGCTGGTAAATCCCACTCTACAGGTTATTTTCCCATCTCGAAACATGCTCCCCCTCATTACTTTCTATTCATGTAATCTATTTTATCTCATCTAGAAATCGTTAAAAGTGCACTAGATGGGATTGTGACATCACATATGTCTGTATGATAGTGACCAGCCACCTTGTTGTTTATGGAATTTCTTGTAATTTTCGTGAATCAGTGAAGAGGATGTTGGTGGAGACCCCATGTCCCCCAACTTCGGGCTGCGTCCTTGCTGTCCGTTCATATAGGATTTGAGTACCCATGAATCAGTATAACGTTGAAGCACAAAAAACACCATAAACAACATGGAGGCTAGTCACTTCGTGCTGATTGCCAGTTTTGGAAACACTGACTAGAATCCAGTGGGTAACGTCTCATGCAGTAGCGCCAATTCTTGTGTAACCTGTACCTTCATGTAGTTACCAATCTTCGTCATCAACCCCCAAGCTTACCCCAAATTGGCACTAGTACTTGGAACCAGGTGGCGTTAATGGGAAAGACGATGGATTTGAATAGTTTTGAAAACAAAATTATTTTCAGTGACCATAGATGGAAAATTAGATAAAACTGGTGGAAAGTGATTTTAATAAAATTCAAGGAGACTCAACATTAGGCATTTACGGACATGAAAAAGCTGAAGAGATCCTTTTCGAGTATATGCTTTTCTTGAGATATATTCAGCGAAACAGGAATAGAGGTATTCTATTCTCCGAATATGTAAGACAATTCGGGGACACTACATATTACTTCGTTGTTGCCAAAATGATTCGAAAGTTACTAAAACTCATGCTATACTCTTAAAATACGTTGGAAATTTCTGTGCACTTAGCACTTACAAGCTTATCACATTGCTATTATAATATATATTTACTATTACATTATTACTTACAAGCGTATATATTTACTATTTATGTATATTATTACAGCATTGGTAGAGCATTGCTGGTTTTTGGAACATTGGCAGGAAGATCGCTGTAATCAAGTTTTATACAAAATTTTCTTACCTTTATCAGACAAGGGGGAGGGGGGACCCCCCACATTCCCTCGCTTCGGCCTTGCGGCTTCGCAGCCTATTAAGGTAGTTTTCGAGTACTCCTGAATAATTGAAATGTTGTATCTCTCAGTGGTGTTTACTGATGACGTCTCAAAACTTAGTGAAGGGTTTTTTTTGGAGCATAGTTCCGCCCCTTTATGTGTATGCTCGTTTAGAAGCTTCTGGATGTAGCGTCTCCGGAGCCATTTTGTTGTTGGGTGGTATAAGTTTCAGGCATCTGTCATGTACTGCAGTGACACCGTTTGGACTCGTATTTTGCGGAATTCGTGTGGAGGAGATGACATACGGAGAAGCCAGAAAACATGTTCCTGGCATTTCTAACGGCTATAAAAAGCATATTCTCCCCTATCCTCCCATATCACTGATGCCGATACGTAAGTACCTTAAAAAAGATTTTTAAAAATTCAAACCAGACTTCAGATTACTCATGATGACGCGATTTAAAACCCCAGAAAGAAATTAGAGATAGAAGAAAGGAAGTAATATGCTGTGTGGCCGGCAATTCAAAGACAGAATGGTGTTTAGATGTAAATTTTGCCAAACAGATATTTTTTCAATACCTACTTTTTTCATACACTCCAGGCTGTTTCAATGCATCAGAAAACTATATTCAATTTCATTTCTGGTGTGCAAATGGACACTTGAGACTAGATACAAATATCCATGCGCCAACTCTTCCCCCTTCCATATTTCAAAACATACAAAATTAAGTATACTGGATGGACTGAAGACAACATTTGTGAATCCTCTCCCCACCTTAGTAAAATGTTGACTCACAAAAATCCTGAAAAGTGGGGGAGTAAGAAGCGAGTACTCACCTATTTCGTGGGATTGGACGTTTGCAGTGGAAAAATGGTTTTAATTGCTGCCAAGAAAGAGGGAAATAATTGTTTCAATTTCTCTTTATGATGGCGTGAAAACCTTTGCCTTCAGACGAAACTGTTTTCTATTGCTTTAAAGTTTAAAAAAAAAAAAAAAGTGTTGCAGTATTTCTAAAGTGGAAGTTTGGAAAGATTCATAGGACAGTATAAAAGACTTCGCTTGTAATACATTTTCATACGGTTCTCTTTGGGCGATGATCTTCGTTCAAACAGACGGACGGCCTCTCCGTGGGGAACTCTTTCTCTTGCTTGCAGATATCTGAATGTGTTATATTGAAACAAAGATTATGGACCTTCTCCCCTTCGATTACTGGTTCAGATACGTTGATTATGTTTTCGTGATCTCGACTTATCGGATACAGTGACAGTCGAAATTTTGAACACAGTAGACATCTGTATTCAGCTCACCTTTGAGGAGGAGAAAGATTCGAAATTGGCCCTTTTGGATGTGATGGTTATGAGACCAGAAATGGGTTGGAAAACCAGTATTTATCACAAACCTGGAGCTGTTTGTCTACTACCACGGATAAATCCGCATGCCTAAAATTCTAAAAATTGCGTTCTTTTATTGGCATACCTCCCATGCTCTTCAGTTGTCTTCTCAACAAGTGGTCTCTAAGGAGCTCACACAATTACGTGGCATCGCAACAAACCAGGGATATTTTATGTCGGTTATTGGCCTTGTATTAAAGGAACTGTCCAGCGTTTCCAATTTCTCTTCTATGTCATGCAAGGAAACTGTTTCTACTGAAGAATTAATCTGCATTCTGTATGTGCTGAACCTTTCTTCGAGAATCTCCTCCATTCTCTGAAAATTTCATTTCCAAGTTACATTCAAGCTGGTTAGTAAACTTGGTGTTTCTCAACTTGACTAGATTCCAGACCATAATAATTGTGGTATTTATAAAAGTGATTGTGAGTGTAGGTTGTCCTATATTGGCCAGACACGTAGAACACTAATCTGATGTTCAAAACCAAGATTTTGAAAAATCGGCCATTGCAAAACACTCATGGAAACACGACCATCGTTTCTGTTTTGCCGATGCTAAAATAATTGAAAAAGTCCAATCACTTTCAGATCTTAATTTTTTTCTAAACCTATAACGTCTTCCCAGGGCTTGAAATTAGTGGTCATTAGTCATATTTTGCACCTATAAATTTTGTTTTGACGACCAAGATTTTAGACCTTGTCGTTATTTTTGGCACCTAACTTTATTTTTATTATTTATATGACGTAAATTTCGATTGCTCAATCCTTTTTCCTTCTACCAGTATCACGTATGCACGTCGCAAGATCTGAATCATTGTTACTTTCGTTAAGGGGGAACCAATGGTCTCCAATCTAGTGGGCTGTGGTCAACTATGATACCCAGAGTTTCTCCCTAATGTGTTCTATCATCTCCACATATTTTGGCGCAGTATAGCCCAGATGCTCTTGCGCCATAAAAAAGCCAAACAAACATCTCAACATAACTTTTTCTACCTGTAAGGAAGTTTTTTCAATGTTTGCTATCAATTTTCGATTCTGAAGGTTATGCAAAACGAAATTGGTAGTAAAGTTTCTTTAGTGAAGTGTCCACATATGCATAATATTTTAAATGGCGATCACGTTCTATCGGAACAGAGTTTATAAATAGGCATGTTGGGCAAATGTCCATGGCATTAAATTTTGGGAGTGGGTCATTCCATATTAAATCAGTGTAAAGTACAGTTTACAACCCGACATTCAGTGATTTATTTTAAAATTGACAGAACTGTTGTACATCATGATTTGTTAAATTTTAGATTTTTACGTACTTTTTCCCCAAAGTTATGAATTTTTAAACTTAAAAAAAAAATGCATCGTCAAACAACATAAAATAGTATGCAACTCCTAATTAGGTTACTGAGGTGAATGAGGCCTCATTTTGAACCTCTTGATGTGAGGTTTTTGGGAAGGTATAACATGGTCAGGGTACCTAAGATCAAAGGTGATGGGAGCTTGACCTTTGACCTTCAATATCTCAAAACCTGTACCTTTCGTTTTGTAATATTTTTTACGTTTTAATGGTTAACTACTTAGTTGAGTGTTGATTTTCAAGTTGGAACTTTTCTATTTTAAGTTAATTTTTATGTATACATAATATATACATGTATACAACAAGAAGCATAATTTCCACCAATACGCTGCCACACATATTGCTTAATCATTGCAGATATGTCTAAATTTGCAGTTATGAAAGCATTGATTTACGGGTCAAGTGCTTACAATAGCATGCTGGACAGAAGTATTGTATTTAACACAATGAATTACTTGCATAGTAGTGCAATTACCCACAAATAGAAAAGTTCTTTGGTATGTTTTATAACTAGAGAATGAAATATGGCATATATATATATATGTATATGCCGAAGAAATCAAACAGTTACACACCAAAGGGAAACAACATATCAAGCTCATCATGGGGGATTTCAATGCAAGAATTGGACAACAGGAACAAGGAGAGACATCGGTTGGTAAATACGGATATGGGGAAAGGAATGAACGTGGCGATCAACTCATCGAATTTGCAGAAGCTGAAAACCTTAGCATCATGAATTCATTTTTTAAGAAGAAACCGCAAAGAAAATGGACATGGAAACACCCAAATGGGGGAACTAGTGAAATTGACTATATCCTGGCAAACAAGAAATCAATTATTGAAGATTGCAGTGTACTGAACAGATTTAATACTGGAAGTGATCATCGAATGGTGAGATGTAAAGTGCACTTAAATACTAAATTAGAACGACAGAAGCTCATTAGGAAACAAGTAAGTAAGAGGGTGGATTTAAAGAAATTAAAAGAAAATACCGAGGCATTCAAGTTGGAATTAAAAAATCGCTTTTCTGCACTGGAAGGACTTATTGATGAAAGTGATATCTCAGAAGCAAATGAAAACATTGTTAAGACAATAGTTGAAACTGCTGGGGAAATTGGTGGTGTAACCTGTAAAAAGCACAATAGCAAATTATCTGAGAAGACGAAACAGCTCATGAAAAGGCGAAGAGATATGAAGGTGGACAATCGAAATACCAGTTCCAGGATTGAGTACATAGAACTTTGTAAAACTCTGCGCAAAAGCATGAAAGAAGACATAAGAAAATTCAACTGTGAGTTAGTAAGGAAGGCCATTGAAAATAACAAGAGCCTTAGGGTTGTTAAAGGAAGTTTATCTGTTGGGAAGAAACACATCATTGCATTAAAAGGAGAGGATGGCACCGTAACAAGAAATAGGGAAGAAATACTTAGAAGAGTTGAAGAATTCTACAAAAAACTATATGAAAGTAACAGTGGATTAAACGAAGACACTGAAATAGTCGAAGGAACAGCTCCTAAAATCTTAAAAGAAGAAGTTTCATTTGCAATAAAAAGTATGAAGAAAGGAAGAGCCCCTGGCGATGATGGTATTACATTAGATATCCTAAAAGAAGCTGGAGAATATGTAGAAGACATACTTGCAAAATTCTTTACCAAATGTCTTAACAGCGGTAACATACCAAACCAATGGGATTCTGCAACAGTAATTCTTTTGCATAAAAAAGGTGATAAAGAGGATTTGAAAAATTACCGACCAATTAGCTTGTTACCTGCTATTTATAAAATCTTCACAAAAGTGCTAACACATCGCCTGCAGAAAAAATTAGATGCAGCTCAACCAAGAGAACAAGCTGGATTTCGAAGTGGATTCAGTACAGTGGACCATATTCAAGTATTAAGAGAATTAATTGAAAGAACACATGAATATGAACTTCCATTGTGTGTTGCATTTATTGACTATGAGAAGGCCTTTGACTCTATTAAAACATCAGCAGTCATCAACTCTTTAAGATCAACAGACATTGAGGATGTGTACATTGACATGGTGAAACGTGTGTATAAAAATGCAAGTGCAAAATTTCGGTTACATAAAGATACCAAAACTATCAAACTTGGCAAAGGGGTGAGGCAGGGAGATACCATTTCTCCAAAACTTTTTACTTCAGCTTTACAGATGATTTTTCAGCTGATAAATTGGAATAACAAGGGAATAAAAATAAATGGTGAATATTTAAATCATTTGCGGTTTGCTGATGACATTGTTATTTTTTCAACGAACCCATCAGAACTCCAAGACATGGTACAGGAGCTCTCAACTAGAAGTAAAGAAGTTGGACTCAAGATGAACCTACAAAAAACTAAGATCATGTTCAATAATTTTGTAGAGGAAACAAAAATACAAGTTGACAACATTGAGCTAGAAATTGCTGATTCATATATTTACCTTGGCCAGCTGATTTCAATGGATGGCAACATTATGAAAGAACTCAACAGACGTATTAAACTTGGCTGGAGTGCATTTGGAAGAAACAGTTTTATCCTGAAGGGGAAATTGCCTTTGTGTCTAAAAAGAAAGGTCTTCAACCAGTGTGTATTGCCAGTCCTCTCTTATGGATCAGAGACATGGAGTCTAACAGTTGGAGCAATACGAAAGTTACAGACAACGCAAAGGAGCATGGAGAGGTGCATGCTTGGAATAACTAGGAGAGATCGAAAAAGAAACACTTGGGTGAGAGAGCAAACTAGAGTAGAGGACATCATTGTTAAAGTAAAAGGGCTGAAATGGCGATGGGCTGGGCATATTGCAAGAAGAACTGATCAACGATGGACAACAGAAATTCTGAACTGGATTCCAAGAGACCACCGAAGACCTAGAAAACGTCCTCAAACTAGATGGGTGGATGAAATAAGAAAACAGGTTGGGGTGACGTGGAAACGAATGGCCCAGGATAGACTTGTGTGGAAAGCATTTGGAGAGACCTTCATCCAGCAGTGGATAGATAATGGTTGAATATGATGATGATGATATATATATATATTGATTTTAACTGAATTTTTTTAATAAACATAAATTAATAACAGCCATTAAATGAAATGAAAAATTACTATCTTCATTAATAACTGTTTCTTAAGTAAAAGAAAGAAAAGCATGTTAATTAAAGAAATGGAAAATGCATGTGTTCGAAAATTGAATTTTTCGTTCTCAAAAGGATCTTATAAAGTAAGATATATCTAACTAAACTACATTCACAGGTGCCAATCCTTCCGATTTACCTGGAAGGCTTCCGTTTGGAAAACGATTTCGTCCGATTTTCGGAGATTTCATCTAAAATCCCCAGTGTTTTTTAAAATACTGATTTTTTTTAAAAAAATTAAATACCTATTTTTCTTGATGCATGTTTATTTAAATTTTTGCGCATATGTGCATATTTAATAATAAATATGCATAAATAAATGCAAATATCGGTAAAAAAGTCGAAAAATTCATCTGCCGTTGACATAACATGCGTGGCACGATGTGGAATTTTACCACCAACTATGACGTGGAGTGATGCCCCTGCACAACGAAATCATGCATCTGTATTTGTAGTTGTTGGGGAAGGCAAGAAAGAATGCGCTACACCGTTAAGGTTTTGGTCAAGCATGTGACTCTTTATAGGGAAGCCATGTGTTAGACATATCTGGTATTTCTTTGTTCTGGAAAGTAAGTTTTGTTTGTAGGTGTTTCTGGAAACAACGTTAACGATGTCGACCGTTAATAAAAGGTACTACCAAAGTTTAAAGCCAAATGTATGAAGAATATGTTTAATTTTATTCAGAAATCAAGACTGGGGCCAAAATATGCTTTCTGCACATGTTTCCGTAAAGACATAAGCATTACTCATTATTAGCGCTTACATTATTAGCATTTATAAACGTGATATTACTTTGCATTTTGAGACTGTTAAACATAAGGATGCGTTCAAGGTTATAGAGTCTAATCATAGTATCAAGTCTTCATTTTTTGCATTTAACGATACCTCCGTGATTAATGCTGAATGTTTATTTACATTGTTTTCGATCGAACATAATTTGCCAATGAATTCCAGCAATCACATGCATATGCTCTTTTGGAAAATGTTTCCTGACAGCAGTATTGCGAAACAAAATGGATCTGCAAGGACCAAAACTTCTGCAATTATGAAAGAAATGTCCGCAAAGGAATCCTCATCACTTGTTGAAAATTTAAGGTGCTATCCATTTTCAATTGCAACTGATGGAAGCAACGATGTTGATTCAAAGCTGTATCCAATAGTGGTAACTTTCTTCGATCCTTTATGTGAAAAAATTGTGAATTGTCTTTTATCTATGCCATCTTTGAAAGAAGATGCTACTGGGTTAAATATTGGAAATCTTGTGGTAAGT
>QLNU02015359.1:59052049-59070875 GCA_006491805.2 Dysdera silvatica | reverse complement strand
CTAAAAACCTTCCGATTTCTAATTGTGTTGCCTTTAGCTGTGATAATGCACCTGTTATGATAGGAAAAAAGCAGGTGTAGCAGCGGTGTTAAAGAATCATCACCAAAATATTGAAATTATGGGCTGTTCCTGCCACCTTATTAACTTAGCAGCTGAAAAGAGTGCTGCATGTTTGCCATTTAAAATCGATGAAATTTTGGTAGACATTTACTATTACTTACAAAAGAGTTCGAAAAGAAAAGATAGGTTGAAAATTCTTCAAGAATTTCATGAGACTGATATAAAAAAGGTACTAAAACACGTTAGCACTCGTTGGTTGTCTGTTGGAAAGTGCTTAGAGCGTATAATCCAGCAGTGGCAACCTTTGATCAGTTTTTTTAAGGAAGAGGCCATGAAAAGGAATCAAATCACCCCACTTTCTTTCTTTACTATTCCCTCTATCAAAGTTTTGGTTGAAAATGCAGATAAAGTGAAAGAACGTAACAGCAAAAAAGCATCACAGAAATTAAAAAGGAAAGCTCAAAATTATGTGGATATTTCTAAGAAACAAAAAACTGAAAACTCCATGTCTCGTGAAGAAAGGTTGTTTTATTTTCTGTCGGAAGATATCAATAAGGCTTTCTGTTTATTTTTATCTTATACTGTGCCTATATTTTAAAAAGCAAATGCTCAACTTCAGTCTGCGGAACCTCATATTCATATGCTAAAATCTTGTCTCTTAAAATTGTACAGAGAAATGCTAGTGAAATTTGTAAAACCAAGCATCACAAAATTATGTAGTGATATTTTGAAAGTCCACTATCATGAGAGGAGTAATCAAAAAGATGATGTTGATATCTTAATTGGAAATGGAACACTGAAAGTAATCCAAGATTTTAACATCCATGATAAAAATGAATTTTATGAAAACGTCAGAAGCTATTTCATAGCAGCATGTGACTACATGCACAATAAATTTCCTTTTGAGTTAGAAGTGTTACATCATGCAGAGGTTACACAAATATCGAATTTTGAAAATGCATCATTTTCCAGCTTAAAATATTTTACAGAAAAATTTCCTGTTCTTTTGTTCAATAATACAGAAGATGAAGCTGTTGATGCTTTACAAACAGAATTCAGTGAGTTCCAGGCTTTCGAAGTTCCACAAACTGTGAGTAATGAAGGTAGCATTGATGCACAATGGGCAGCCATAGGTAAAATAAAAAATGATACTTGTGAATTAAAATTTAAACGACTTTCTCAGGTTATGCTGTCAATACTTACGATCCCTCACAGTAATGCAGCATGCGAGAGAGTCTTCAGTCAAGTGAAGAAAATTAGAACTGACTTCAGGTCAACCATGTCTGATGACACATTAGAAAATTTACTAATAGTTAAATGCAGACAACATGTGAAATGTTACGAGAATGTATTTGACAAAAAATTTCTCAAATGCAAAATCTTGCACTACAGCATTTGTAAATTCTAAGAATTAATATTGCGTTTAATACAGTTTAATCCTCTATTATTATTAATTTAATAAATACTTAATTTCCTCATTGTGCCTGTTTTTCATAAATTATGTATGATTTTGTTTAATTAAAAAATGGTGGCCTGCCCACGCATGCACAATTGACTACAGATTTTTCACTTCTAGAAGTTGGCACCTATGCCAAAGCAATCTTTCAGAATTTAAACTGGTAGTGAAACATGCAAAAGTTTCAACTGAACACTTTGATTCCATACTTGCAATTAATTTGTGATCATTTTCAGTGAAAAGCAGGCGACCAAATTTTAATCACTAATTAAAAGTGTGAAAAATAAATAAAATGTCTTTGTAATCTTGAGGCATTTATATACAAGTGTTACCTGAATTTTTCAAAATTAGTGTAATTGTTGGTATGTGTAGAGAAGGTTTAAACTATTAAAATTTTAAAATATTTTTAGATTAGTATATATACTTGTGCGATTTATCTTTCATTATGTAATTAATAGATATATTAATAGAATGAAGATAACAATTAGTACAAAATACAGTAGAAGTTCTTTAATCCGGTATTCTTCGATTTGGCACATTCTATAATCCGGCATCGATCGAGCTGCTCGCGTTCGGTTTTTCAGGTGGGTTTGGGCATTTTTTTTACCTTGATCGCTAGGTTGAATGGTGGAGACATGGCAGATGAAGCTAAAGTCTTGTGTAAATAACGTTCTGATGTATTAAATACGTTTATAAAATTTGCCGAATCCAATAAAAGCTATAACTCTGCAGAACTCATAAATTTGTATATAATCTGTAACGATTGTTTTTAAGAAAAGATCCGAATTACGGAGACAACGTGATATCACAGACTTTTTAAACAGTAACGCTGATGTGTATTTTTTCTTGCCATAGAGCAGCTTATTATGACTTGTTTTGAATATCATTGTACTGTGTTAATTGTTACTTGGTATTTCCGTTAAAGCCATATTGACGTTCGATAGCCCGGCACAGTCATGGTTCTTAATGTATCGGATTAAAGAGCTCCTACTGTATGTGGGGATGTAAAGATGCAAAACTAGTCAAAGTTATGTCTTATTTATAAAGACAGGTTTATTTAATATACAAATTATATAGAATTTTGTGGCCACATGAAAGTGGCTACTAACTTGAAGGAAGTAGCCTTTAATAAAAAAGGGTCCTGCTGGTCGGTCAATGGCGACTAACCAAATACCTTAGTTAGCTTTAATATATGTCACTGCTGCAGAAATTGCAAAAGGTCATCAGAATTGAGAGTCAGGGTATGGTGATCAAAGGTATTCGCCTCCTGCAGGATAATGCCCTGGCTCACAACTTGCATGTTGCTCAGACGAAAGCATGGTGTGGCTATGAAATCCTTCCTCATCCTCCTTATTCTCTTGACCTAGTACCATCGGATTTCTACCTCATTCCAACCGTGAAGTTATTTTTGAAGGGCAAAAGTTTTCTAGACGATGATGTGCTGATTTTTGACATCAAGTAGTTTCTTCAGATGTAATCTGCCGACCTCTGTAAACAAGGTCTCAACAACTGCATAAAGCGATGGAAGAAGTGTGCGACTCTTGGTGGTAGCTATATAGAGGAGGACTAATAACTGTGCCAAGTTGAATTTGTCTTAGTCCACGGGAAGTAGGCTAGGGGAAATCTTTATTGAACGACCCTTGTACAGTCTTCAACAAAAAAAAAATTAAAAAAAGTGTCTTCTTTTTACACCCTGGTTCCCACACACCTGGAGAACTTGAAACTGTCCATAAAAGTTGGGGGGCAGGGGTAGAATCTTCCTAAATTTTGTCCCAAATAGCTAAATTTCACACGAATGTGAAAATATTTTCCCTGAAACCAAAGTTCAATTCAAAGATTTGTTATGTGATTAGTCATGAAATTTTGTCGTAAAAATCGGGGGGAAGAACTGAGGAAAGTGGGGAATTTTTTTTCCAAAGGTAAGTGGTTGTACTAAAACGAAGCAATTTGGATTGATTTGTACAAACCTTCATAGGGAAATTTAATTTGTTGCTTTTTGCGAATGAGCTATAACCTATTTGAACTGGTGACCTAATAAATATTTTTTTTCTAATCTAATATTGTGAAGTTATTAACAGTTTTTGAATTGTAAGAAAGCTTTTGTTAGTTATAGGCGTATCTCCAAGGATTTTAAAGAATTTATGTGAATATTATCTAAATTGGCTGATTTTTATTCTGTTTTCAATTATGCTTAAAACATTTCTTTATAGATAAAAATGAACTGGAAGCAGCACAGCACTATCTGGAACAAGCAGCATTAAATAATTTGGTAAGTTTTTTATATATATATATGATTTCTGTTGCTCGAAGAGAGATGCAGAATTTTCAGAGTAGGTGTATTGAACTGCTTTTCTTTGTTGTCTTGCAGCCAGAGTTTTTGAAATCCTTGTCAGAAGTCCTTCAACATGTCGGGAACCCGCCAGTGGCACGAATGGCTGCTGGGCTGCAGCTCAAGAATGCTCTTACCGCCAAAGACACTGAAGTGCGTACCAAGTATCAAGAGCGATGGATGTCTTTTTCTCAAGACGTGCGGAATTACATAAAGCAAAAAGTAAGTCTTCGTACTTCCTAACGCATTATTAAAGTAACTGATTTGTCAGCTGTATGATAACTACCTAATCAGTGTGCTATAGTTGTGAATTGATTGAAGTTGGTGAAATATTCGGTTTTATGCTGAAAACTTATGTCAAATTTTCCTGTACTAAATAGAAAAACAAACGCAATATTGATATTTCATTTTATAGCCCGGACTATGCTAAAGTTAATTGTTTTTATTTGAAACTAATATATGTGTTAACCATTTGGAAGATATTATAAAAAGCAAACATGCCTGTGGTACCTATTTTTGCTTGTCATATGTGGCTATTTTGATTTTTCTCTTCAATATGGCATCCCGTGAAGGCTAAATAAACACATTTTTGAAGTCTACATATAAGGGTTATTCAGTGGTAAAAATATGACCACAAGCACTTGGGGTGACAAAGTAATGGTACCGTATAATTATTAAATTAAATTCCCCATATATAATTTATAAGCATGTAAATATGTATATGTAATTTAATACATTTTGGGATGGAAACTTATTTTGCTCTTGGCAGCTTAAAGAAATCTGTTTTAAGTGCATGGAACTTTGTTGCTGCATTGATATACACTTTTCCATGTATATAAATAATACATACAGCCCTTTGCATTAGTTTAGAGTCTCAGTGTGCATGCTCAGAGTAAAGTGTATTGTGTTGGAGATGTAAAAAGCCAGAGGTTTTCTCGTTCTTGAGGGGAGATCTAGCTTATACGGTGTGTCTTAGAAAAGATGTATAACCATTTATATTTCCTTTTCTAAGAAATGTGAATAGTTCTTTATCTTGTTTTAAAGCTTTTTGAATGCACCATATTTTGATACCATACACCAGGGGTCAGCAACCTGTAGCGTGTGTGTGCTATACTTGGCACATGAGCACTTGTGGATGGCATGTGGAGTGGTTTTAAAATAAAACTCATTGTAAAGAATCACCTCCCTGACTAAGTGTTTTTATTCTCTTTAATTTGATTAATTATTAATTTATCTTCATAAATTACTAATTATAAATTTGTACCTTCAATTACTAATTATTTATTTATCTTCCTAAATTACTAATTAATTTTTATTTTCTTAACTAATGTACCAATTTTCATTAATAGTTAGATAGTATAATAAACTTTCACAATTTGGGTGGATATAGCCTGGCATGTGGAAGGAGAACGCAGTATTACTTCAGCGCAATACCTTTAAAAGGTGGCAGACTCCTGTCATAGACATTAGGTTCCAAGTTTTTGCAGGCTGGGAATTTTTTTTCTCTCTTATTTTAAATTGGGCTCTCCCAGCAGTGCAAAGAACGCTTACTCAGAGATCTCATAAAGATCGCACTGCTCACTGTAGTCCGGGGTTTGGTTCCCTAGGCCTTAAGAGGTTCGGATTCCTCGGAAAACAGTAGGTCCCGGCGCAGCATGACCACTGTAGTCTTTGAGCCGTAAAACCACAAACAATTTAAATTGGGCTCCTATGAATTTTTTTCACTGTTGCCCAACAAGGCCGTAGCCAGAGGTTTTATCTGGGGGAGCCTAAGATTGATTCAGTGGTTTAGGTCAGTAAGGTTCATGGTGAAAACAGTATGTGATATGAGCACTACTCCAAGAGACAGTAATTCGCCAAATGTCTTCGGCTTTTGTATATTTGGCAACTTTGACTGGCGATACTTTTGTAATAATTACTGATTCAGGAAGTTGCGGTGCCTAGGTTCGATGTCAGAATCCAATGCCGTAGAGGGGAGCCCCATCCCCCACTAGGCATCCACTGATACAAGAAAAGTACTGGGGAAAAACAGAAGCGACTTTTCCAATTTTAAAACGTTCTAAAATCACAATTTGCATCTTGTCGGCCGCACATTGGTAGTCTGCCGTGATGGAAAGTTTAGAGATGTTGCCAGTTACAGTCTCCTGGAGTGGCACCATGATGTTTTCTGAGAAAAGAATGTCTCGTGTACAAATAGAGTATTTACTCATTTTGCAATTTTTTTTTTTATTTTATGTTGCATTAAAAATCTAACTCTATGTTTCAGATGCAATTCTTTAGCACCACTGCCACACTTCCGATTAACAAGCATCCATTATATATATGTAATCCTTATCAAACTATTAGTTTGATTTATTATTCAAGATTGTATTCCTAAATGAGACTCCATGAATGTATACCCATCTTACAAGTTCTTTTTTTTAAACCTATATGGATTAGAAAAGTTTTGCTGCAATTCGAACGTATGGCCTAAATGAATTTTATGTTTAAGGATAAACTTTTCCGGTGAAGATTGAGTGTTTAAGAAAATTGAACTATCGAGTCTTAAAAATTTAACAGGTATAATCTATTCCTTAGGTTCTAGAATCTTTGGGCACAGAAGCTTTAAGACCTAGTTGCGCCGCACAGTGTGTGGCATACATTGCCGTAGCTGAGTTGCCACATGGCGAATGGCCTGATCTCATCCAGCTATTGACACAGAATGTCACTAACGTTGAGAGCACAGAGATGGCGAAAGTGGCGACCTTGGAGACAATTGGATACATCTGCCAAGATATCGTAAGTACACGAGTATGTAATGTGCTTTTGCTACACAATGTACTTGAAGATTTTTCACATTGAACCTTTGTTAGAGTTTGACTACTTTTCAGGAACCTGATGTCTTGATAACGCAATCGAATGATATTTTGACTGCGATTGTTCATGGCATTCGAAAGGACGAGCCCAGCGATTACGTCAAGTTGGCCGCCACCAATGCCCTGCTCAATTCTTTGGAATTTACCAAAGCCAACTTTGAAAAGGAGTCTGAGAGACATTTCATCATGCAGGTGGTCTGTGAGGCCACACAGTCTACAAATATCCAAGTATGGGTTAGTTAAAACATTGTAAAAACATAATGTTAATGTAAAAGTATAGTAACAATGTTATTGTAAATGTATAGTAACAATGTTATTGTAAAATATAGTAACAATGTTATTGTAAAAGTATGGTAACAATGTTATTGTAAAAGTATAGTAACAATGTTATTGTAAAAGTATTGTGTGAACTGTATTGTCACTGTAAAAGCATAGTAATACTAGTTTCACATAAAAAGCGATTTTCACCTCCTGGAAGCAAGGTTTGAAAAAAAAAACAAAAAACCAGGCAGGTGTTTTTCTTTTTTCTTTGAGTATAGTTTAATTTCTTAAATTTATGTAAGGCTATCAGGCATGTGAAAACAGGGGGCAGGGTTTATTTTGCCCCCCCCCCTCCTCCACCTCCAAGTGCATGAATTTTACCTCTTACTGTTTTAGTCCAAACTGAGAAATCATTTACATGTAAAAAAGACTGAAAATCTTGTAAAAATTCGCAAATTTTTCAAGACACATACTGAAGCTGATTCTGATGTTAATAAACATGGAAACCGTATGACAAATGCTAAATTACTAACATTATTTCTTATTGTATTAAATATATCAATGAACTAAGTTTGCTCTTTTTAAAATGTGGATTTATTACTTATGAACTTTTAAAATTGCTGGAAATATTCAAAATGAGAAAATATTCAGTTAAAGAAATTTAACACATTAAATATTTACTTGTGGCTTATTTAGGTAAAGCTGAAATTTAGAAAATACAAAAATGATAACTTTCAAATGTGAATTTTTCTGTTTTCTTGTATGGAACTTTTTTTTATTTTTGCTTTAAAAATGTTTAAAATTGGCTGGCTTTTTTAAAATTAAAACCGGCTTTTTTTTTTTAAGTGGTTAAAAAAAAAAAAAAACCACAACCGGCTGGCTTTTTTCAAACCCTGTCAAACCCTGTCTAGCCGTGATCAAAAATCTTTAGCACTACCTATGAGTATTTTTAGCACTAATTACGAATTTGTGCAGGTTTTAACAGTGAAGTGTCGGGTAGTGACATTTTCCGCCGGGATTTTAAATTACAAATGGAGTTTGTGACAGCAACGTATTTCTGCAATTGGGGCCACAAGTGATCCTACTTCTATTTTTGGACATGAAATTAGAAGCTATGCTGTATTTAATGAATGCGTTAATGTTCAGGATGTGATGACAAGATCCTTTAACTTACGAACGAAGTTTAATTTGAGCACATTCCCGATACTTTACAAGCATTAATTCAGGTGCTTGAATTGCAACATATATTCTAGTTTCTCATTCAAAATTTGAATTGAGGTCACTTGCTGTGCCCTTCACAGAAATTGTACAAAACGTATTTCTTCTATGGACTCTTATTGCAAGAATTGATTATATTAATTATATATTATATAATTTATTACTGAAAGAATTGATTATATTAATCCCTTTGGCTCAGATCTGCGTGTAGCACCCTAATTCTGCTGGTTAGCTGTCATCTCTAAGATGTCATCAGTACTGGCTACTGGACATTGTATTTCTGTAATGTGGAATAAAGCTTTGTAAAAGCTGAATGTAAATTTTTTTTTTACCCTTATGTCAAAGTGTGTGAACATGGTTTTAACCAAGTTGCTTATCTACCAAAAAACTGCTTACGAATCCTAGGGCTGTTGTATGTTAAATGGTGTTTAAGTGATGGTGCACTATTTTACCCATGTAAAATCGGTAAAATAGTGATGGTGCACTCTTTTACCAATTTTACATGGCTGTTCTGTTAATTTTGAAGTTTCAGATGTGACAAGTAGGCATTGATAATTCAAGCTACATTGTGTTATTTGTATTGCAGGTGAGAGTTGCTGCATTGCAGTGCTTAGTGAAAATTATGTCTCTGTACTACCAATACATGGAACATTATATGGGCCCTGCTCTATTTGCCGTAAGTTTTGCATCAATTTTTACTTTAAATATTGTGTTTTTTTTGTGTTCGTGTCCATTCTTCAGTTGAACCGAACCTTGATATTTCTTTTTAGATTACAATGGAGGCCATGAAAAGTGACACTGATGCAGTTGCCCTCCAGGGCATTGAATTCTGGTCTAACGTTTGTGACGAAGAAGTTGATTTGGACATTGAAGCATCAGAGGTAGTTTATTAAATTGAAAGATTTTAATATTTCAGCTTTTTTTCCCAAACATTAGTGAATAAAGGATATTATAAATATATATGATATATAATTTTTTGGTTTTACTGGAGATAACGTATAATGCAGTGCATAACTGTTTTGATGTACCTTTTTTAAAGCTAGCAAGCACGTTATAAGAATTTTGTTATGGGAATGAAATTTTTTCAGTTTCTAATTTCACCCTTTATGATAAATTCACTTTTTTTTTTTTTTAAATTGAGGTCAACTTTTGTGGCCATCAAATTGTTGCAGTGCCCTTTGCAACTTCTGAATCAATAATTCTTCGATATATGTCTTTCTCTCTCTCTCTCTCTCTCTTTAACAAGACTATTTATCATATCAGTTAAATTATTCCATGTTTTTTATATTTATCATAATTTAATGAATTGGATTTTATTTCAAATTTAAGCAACTATTGAGATTGTTAATAAGTACTCGAGTTCTTTGAGTAAAATCAGCACTGTTTATTTTTCAGTTCTTTTTGCTCACTAGATTTTTTTTAAGATGGGGTTCTAAAAAAGGACCAATATTTAAAAAATCTGAAAACGTTATCAAGGAACTCTTAATATTTCAAGTGCCAATTTAAAAAAAATTCATGTACAAATCAGTGTATTAAGTCTTTATTGGTCCTTTTACAAAAAAAAATCTTGTCCTTATTGGTCCTTTTTTCATAAAAAGTTGTACTTTCCTAGTTTCTTGTGAAAAGCTGGCTGGGAGCCCTGTATGGTGTGTTTGAAGTGTCAAAGTTAAACGACCATAGATGCGAAATATCTGAATTTGTTTAATAATAAATGAGATATATTAAAAAATAATGCTATAAGCAATGGGTATATGTTAGCAGTGTGCCAAGTCGTTCAACGATCAAATCACTGAATGAGCCTGATTGCTTATGATAAACGGGCAAAGTCGTTTAGTGAATGATTTAGTATACCAGTGATATATGTTTTCAAACGACGTATTTTACAGGCTTCGGAGCAAGGCCGACCACCAATTCGAACGTCTCGCTTCTATGCCAAGGGTGCACTGCAGTATTTAGTTCCAATACTGATGCAGACTTTAACCAAACAGGTTAGTGTATTTTTATCCTTTGGAGCAGAGTCCTTCAACTGGAGATTCCCAGTGAGAATTAACTGAAAATTGTTTCTGGGGTCCCTTTGTAAGAAGCTAAATGCTAGTCTCTCTACTCTGTGTGTGTCAGTGAAGTTATTATTTTGGTTGTCTTGTTTGTGGGGATGTTTTGTCTCATGTAACAATGCAATACAAATTATCTCTAAATTGAGTCTCCAGGGTTATTGCTATTCATTTAGAATGTAAAATTTAAACACATGATAGGTTAAAATCATGTTACATTATATGCCATTGTGTACTATAATACAATAATTTCTTTCTAAAAGAAGTCCATGTTATATGAAAAACTGCTCTCCAAAAACTACAGGATTTATGCGGCAGACATGGGAGGGTAAAAAAGCATTATTTGTGGCTAATCTGTTTAATTCGATAGTATGATTAAATTAGTACTTAGTGACAGAAAATTGTCGAAAGATCCATTGAACATCTCAACATCCTGTAAGCCACCATAATGAAGATGCCTTTCTCTCTCTCTGAAGTGCAAAGGCCTAAATCAGGGAAATTTGTAATAAATAGCTTATTAAAATAATTTTCCTGAACTGTACTTTTCGTATTGTATTACATACTTACAAATTTAAAAAAAAAAAATTACACCTTTGGCCGAATTTTCTCCAAAAATTACCTGTTTGCACCAAAGTCAATATAATTTATATAAAATTATTAAGCCTATATATTTCTCAGGAGAAAATGTCCACCAAACCTATAACTGGAACTTAAAAAAAAAAAAAAAGTTTTTAGCTAAATTACCTAACCTGTAAAGGATTTTGATACCAGTCTCTTTTCCCTTATGTATGTACGTATAGCCATACACCTTTTTTAAATGGAATAAAAGGTGGAGCATCAGTTGTCCGAGTATATAGTAAACTCGTTTATAATGGAGTATATAGTAAACTCGTTTATGATGAACTTTAAAAAGGGCTGAATGGAAATGTTGCTGTAAATATTTAATTAGTGCAAGTTTTTAGTGTAAAGAAATGCATTTTTTAATACAGTTTTTGTATTTGCTTAAACTTGCTGTAACTGGGTTAGAAACGGTTTTGGTGCTCGTGGATCGACCCTTGACACTTGTTTTGATTATGTAACTTTTAATCTGTTGTCTTGTGGTGTTTATTATAATTACCGCCTGGAAATTAAGGTTTGGTTTGGAAAACCTGGAAAAGTTTAAAACAGAATTTCGCCGTACGTAATGTCTAAGCAATTTTGATTATATGGCTTTAACGAAAGAAGAAAACTTTTTTTTTTAGGAAGAACAGGACGATGAGGATGACTGGAATCCTTGTAAAGCGGCTGGAGTATGTCTTATTCTTATGACAGCATGCTGTGAGGATGACATCGTTCCTCATGTGTTACCATTTGTAAAGGATAATATTAAACATGTAGACTGGAGATTCAGAGATGCCGCCGTTATGGCATTTGGTAAGAATAGTGTTGCATTCTACGGAAAAAGACCTGGTGTGATTGGACAGTTTATATAAATGTAAAGATTACTATTACAAATTACAACAATTGTTACAAATAATAAGGTTAGATCTTACGTCACGAATTTAACACACACACCTCCACAACCCAAAAACGTCCAAATCTCCTCATTGAAACTTTGTATTTTCACATACCTTTTCCCAGTTAATCAAGGCTTTTATCAAACAAGTTTTTTGAAGAGAAAAGGGACATCACCGTGTGTTTCCTATATGTGCTAGTGGTTCACAGCCATTTGCAACTTAAACATCCCCTCCAACACCTCCAATGAATAGCTGAACAAAACTGAGACACCCCTCCTCTCTCAGTTTGAAAGCTAAATAAATGAAATTAAAAAAAATAATACATATATATTTACATAGTTGGAAGAACTCCATTAAAATCTTAAGTTCCCACACGCTTGAGGGATCTGGAATTGTCGGGCAATTTGAAACTGTCCCCAAAAGTTAGGGGAAAAAAAAAATTGTGATTAAACCTGAAAACGGGTTTGCGTTTTCGGTTAAACCTTCAAAATTTGGGGGAGAAAACCTTCGTAACTTCTGTTCTGAATAGTTGTATTTCACACAAATGCGAAGATATTTCCACCGAAACCAAAGTTCAATTCAAGCTTTTATTTGTGATTAGTCAGAGAATGTTTTTGAAAAATCAGGGGTGGGGGGACCCTGATTATAATGATTTTTGTTGCAGTACTACCGCAGTTATAACATCAAAATTTCAATGCTTCTTTTGATGTATATGATTGAAAAGGAAAATTGCGCAAAAAAACCAAAAACAACAAAAAACCTGTATAATATGAACTTCATTTGGAAACACTGTCCCCTTGGCCTTCCAATTGCCAGAAATAAGTACACACTAAAATACTATTAGTTTTTCATGAAACTGAAAACCATTTTTACATTTCATTACATACATAATACATTGTCTTTATGTAAACTGTACCACATAAAATACATTGTTTTCTGAAATTGAAACAGCCCAGAAAATTTTTTCGTTGTTTCAGTTTCGAGCATCAGTGAATACCGAGAATATCGTTAGTGTGAATAAAATTTGAATGCATTTCAGGTTGTATTTTGGATGGGCCTGATCCTAGTAACCTTAAGCCTATTGTTGAACAAGCCATACCGATTTTCATTGAGTTGATGTCAGACGAAAGTGTTATTGTTCGAGATACAGTGGCATGGACTATTGGCAGAGTGTGTGAACTCATCCCTGAAGCTGCCGTCAACGAGAGCTACTTAAAACCCTTGTTAGAAGCACTAGTTAAAGGGTTAGGGGCTGAGCCCCGTGTTGCTGCCAATGTCTGTTGGGTAAGTACTTTTTGTCACTAAAAGCGAGGGACCAGTATTATATTCTAATCTTTTTATTTATATTGGCTCTTACTGGGAGCTGCCAGCCATATCCATATATAGTATATCTGTTAGCCTTATCCGTATGGGGGGGGGGATGGCTACTAACCTTACCTATATCTTTCGTCCACTCTATGTTCGCTATTTGCAAATGACAACTCTGGTCTGAATTGAGTCTACACTTGCATCCCAAATTCCTCTGTTTGTCAAAAATACGGACAGTCACCAGTTCCTTACGAACTGGTTCTTCACTTGTGTACAGTGTATTTGAAGCCCTGCTCACACTACCGATCATGTGGCAAATTGTGCTTGACTTATATTGCACCTGAGCTGCGGCATGCTGGTGCTGATTCTTAGGTGGGGGGATGTAATGCATTAATTAGACTACGGGGAAGTGATTTTAATTTAATTCAAAATTTTGCCGAGGTGGTGGTGGGGGACACTTTAGGAGTGCAGATCTTGTTCATTTGCATGAAATTATGTTCCTTATACAAAATAAAACCTTTCTGTGAAATTTAGAATGTTCACACTGGCTGAAAACAGTTATGGCTTCTGAAGCCACTTCCCCCTGGTGGTGAAATTTGGAACTAAATTAAAATCACTTCCCTGCGGTCTAATTAAGCTACCATCCAAATCCTTTGGTGACATCTTTTCCCTCATTGCTCTAGAGTGTCTAGTATAGGGTAAGTTATTTATGGCCACCGTGTGTACGTATAAAGACAATTTTTGAGTGGCAATATGTATATAAACACAGTTTTTGAATGGAAATCATAGTAAATAGCTTTGTGTTGCGATTGTGATTTATGTTTTAAGCATGTTTTCAATCTGATTTTATCTCTTTCCAGGCTTTCAATAGCTTAGCTGAAGCTGCGTCTGAAGCCACTGAGGTATCGGATGAAGCACTAGAACCAGAAACTTACTGTCTATCTAGCTATTTCGAGGTCATTGTTGCCAAACTGTTGGAAACAACGGAAAGGTACTTTCAGTTACTTGTAATGTTGTAACTTGTTTCTGTTGTTGGTAATGCGTTTGCTATTCAAAAGCCTGTGTTTGACCCTTCAGGTTCTTCGAAAAACCATAGGTCACAGAATAGAGTGATCTTAGCTTTCCTTGTATTTATGATTTATAACTAGAAACGTAAATTGTTACTTATAACTATTCATTTATATCATTATCTATACAAGCTATTTATTTTACTATATAAGCCATTCATTTATCTATATAAGCTATTCATTTCCCATATTGGGCTTTCTACATGTGTGCTCGTTTCCAATGCATTCTATCTAGTCTTGCTGTCACATAGAGGCAACAGGTTTATCTTGAAATCCTGGATTGGGTTCTCGATGGCGGTGTAGGTCACCTACTGTTTTGTTGTCCTGGTGCCAAAAATCTTACACCTTCTATGGTAGATTCAGATACGTTGGTAAACCATACGTTCCATTGCAGCATAACTGTAGCTGTTCTGATGCTATGACAGGGTTTCTGTGGTCCTTAAGAACTCCTTATTTTTGATTCTCATTTTTAAGGGACCTTAAAAGTATTTAGTTTTTTTCAATAACCCTTAAAAGCTCCACCCTGCAGTGTGGTAACGCGTTCTCCTAGTGCGCCGCTAATCCGGGTTCGACTCCCAGCAGTGCAAAAAGAACGCTTACTCAGAGATCTCATAAAGATCGCACTGCTCACTGTAGTCCGGGGTTTGGTTCCCTAGGCCTTAAGAGGTTCGGATTCCTCGGAAAACAGTAGGCCCTGTCACAGCATTGTATCACCATTGTAGTCTTTGAGCCGTAAAACCACAAGCAACTTTTGATTTTCATTTTTAAGGGACCTTAAAAATATTTAGTTTTTCGAAACATTCCTTAAAAGCTCCTTTTCTTTCCTGAAATTGAAATTCGATCAATATGACGATTCGATCATGTCTCTTTTACCCGTTTTCGAGCTTTGCCGCTCACTCTCGATAGCCAGTCCCAGCATACTAATTTAGGAGACACCAGTATGTTGGTATCTTCATAAATTACATAACAAAGATGCCATTAAAAATTGAAATGCTGAGTTACTCCATTGTGTACACATTTTTCGACATACTTATTTGATGGTGAGGTAGTATTTTTTCTGTCATTGTAGTTTGGTGTGTTATTCCTTAAGATAGAGGTTCATAATTCACAGTACATTGCAGGCCCTTGTACATGACCGTACAGATATTTTTGTACTGGAAAAAGCAAAACATAGTGTTAAAAATATAAATGGTGTTTGAACTGTTATCTCGCCTGTAGATTGTGAAAGCTTGTATGAAACTTCCTGTTAATGATGTTTTTAGGCATGATGGTAGCCAAGCCAATCTGAGGAATGCTGCATACGAGGCATTAATGGAATTAGTCAAAAATAGTCCAAAGGACTGCTATGTCTGGGTACAAAAAACGACCATGATCATCTTGGAGAGGCTGAACAGAGTTCTCGCCCATGAAAGTCACATTCAAACGACGTCTGACAGAGCCCAGTATAACGACTTGCAATCCTTGCTCTGTGCCACTTTGCAGGTAAAAACGCTTAATAGTTGTGATCTCTTGGTTTCAAAAGCATCAAAACTAATATGTACCAAAGGGGAATTGTTTACATTAGTACAGTAATTAGTCACTTTCAGTGTGAGCGAATTCAGCTGGGTTTGAATTTGATCTTCCTCGATAAGCTCAGTCGTATGCTTTATCATCAGTAGAACTTAGATTATATATATATATAAACCTGTGTGTTAACGAAGAGTGTGTCCTGGAAATAGCCAATGAACAGAAACTAAGAACTTGGGCCGGAAAACCATTACATGGCAGGCACTACAATGACCTGCAACAACCACACGTTGACAAAAAGGCATCAAATTCTTGGCTGGCCAAAGGCACTCTCCAGCCAGAGACAGAAGGATTCATGCTAGCCATCCAAGACCAAGTGATCGCAACAAGGAACAATCAGAAATTCATCCAGAGAAAAGACATAGAAAGCGACAAATGCAGACACTGTCATGCGGCATCGGAGACAATCCAACACGTGATGGCAGGATGCAAGATCCTTGCGCAGTCAGACTACAAACATAGACACGATCAAGTAGCGAAAATAGTCCACCAGAAATTGGCAGCGAATGCTGGCTTTCTGACAGAAAAATGCCCGTACTACAAATATGAGCCAGAGACCGTGCATGAGAACGAAACACACAAGCTTTACTGGGATAGAGCAATCATAACAGACAAGACAGTCCCACATAACCGTCCTGACATAACCCTCGTCGATAAATCGAATAAGACCACGTACTTAATCGACATAGCAGTACCCAACACCAATAACATACAGACAACCTACACAACGAAAATCACCAAGTACCAAGATCTCAGACATGAAGTACGAGATATATGGGGTATGGAAAAGATCCTCATCATCCCGTTAGTCATCTCAGCAACAGGGATAGTACCAAAAACGCTTGCGACGAATTTGGAGATACTCAACATTGACCCAAACACCTACATTGAAATACAAAAAGCCACAATCCTAAACACGTGTCACATTGTCAGGAAGTTTCTAGACATGGCACATTAAGAAGTGATGTAAAAAGAGGCTTGGGAACATGGCGCTCTGCCCGTCCCAAAGCCTGTTTCCGCCAAGAATGGGCGAGGAAAACTTTTTTTTTTTTAAATATATATATATAAAAATTACTGAATATTAGAACGTTGAAAATGTATTCAATAACATTGAAGATTTTTTGTTTGCAGTTTTGTCATTGGTGTGGTGAATAAAGAATAACATTCGAATTTAAGCGGAATAGAAAAACGATTGCATGCCTGTCAAAACTTGAATGAATACTAATAAATAAAAAGAGAAAAAGTGCCCTCTGGCATTTCGTGCCTTTCGGGTTACCATGACAACTAAAATTGAAAAGTAAAGAATTAATCACAATTGACATTTCTTCATGTAGCTATTATTGATTCCACCAGAATATAGTGGCGACAATAATTTTTCATTGGTTTTAACACAAACAAGCAAGTGAAAGAAAATTGCCTAAGGTCAATATTTAAATTTAGCGGGGTTCAATTAACATTAATTCGCGACCCTCGAGCTAATTCACAACTCGATAATCCGAAACATGCCAGTCTGTCAACTGCTAATCGTACATTTTAATTCGCCATCCTCTAATCCTCACTGTCTAATTCCTCACTCAGTAATCTACAACTCTGTAATCCAAAACTCTATGATTCACCATTCTAATTTGCCACTCTAAATCCTTTATGCCTCAATTATCAAATCTGCATTCCCTAATCCAACACTCTAATTTGCGACTAATTTGTCACTCCAATCCACCACTCTCTAATTCTCAAGTAACTCGGTAGGTTTTCAGCATTAACAATAGCCATCATTATTGCATTTACGGAAGACCTTTGCCTTGCCCTTTTTATTGCGTACAGACAGAAAAACCAAAAGCAATAGCGGGTTCAATATCTATTGAAACCCGCTAATAATTATATTATTGATACAACTACAATAAAGTGGCAACAACTGCTTCCTACTTTTGTTAAAAACATAACGAAAAAAGTCTGAAATGTGATGCTTTGTTTTAATTGACCCCTGTAAAAACATTTTCAAAGTTTAAAAAAAAAATGATGTGCACTTAAAATGGAAAAGCGTGAATTTTTTTTTTTTCACTCACTTGAAAAATGTCTTGCATCTTTAAAAGAAATTGATTTATTGTTAGCTGAGTAGAAATATTTTATGTACAGGAAACAATATTCTCTATTCAGCATAATTTTTATTCATCGTATGCTTTTCGATGTTATAAACAGTTCAACTTTGCCATCTATCATTTAATAGCATTTTTTTTTTAATGCTGAAAAGGTTCTCTGTACGTCTGCTGTGGTTATTGGACAGTATAAATTTTTGCTTTAGTGGCTGGAACATCTCTCGATGACTCTGCATTTTTGGTTTTAACGAAATGGTTGACTTGAAAGGGAAAGCTAAACTTTGCTGAGAAAAAGGAGCTAAATTCCCATTCCTTTGTGAACAGGGAATTCTTTTCTGCTGAGGTAGGAGTAAAAAGAAGGAAATTTTTTCGATGAAGAAATGTTTCAAATTGCACTGAAATTCTGAAAACTTGCGGTTTCCATCCATTTATATGCACTAAAGCCAAAAATGGGCTAAAATATGCATTTGCATAGTGCCCTAATCATCAGCATTTCTCTCTCACTGTGGTGACATGGTAGTAATGCATTCGGCTATCGTATGAATAATTTGCATTTGATTCCAACATGGACTCTACACTTGCGACTTTTTTTTCCCTTTTATGGATCCATTGTCAGGGGATTGGTTCCCCAGTCAAAGGGAGTGTGAAATTCTCGGAGATCTGTAGGTCCGTGTGCTGAATAGTCTTAGCTCTCCTTACACCAAATAATATGTTTTTCCGAACTAGTGTTTTTTAAATTGAGCAGTTTGGTTGTGTTACAATCACCACAAACTACGGTTCCATAACATTATCATTTCTAGATTTTTCGATGGAAATATGTAGACAAAGACGAACTACCATTTTGGCTTCCCACGAAGAGATTTGACCTCGACGACACGCTGACGGCGGTATCGGCCATACGTAACCCGTGGGGAATACGCATCCAA
Organism: Dysdera silvatica; assembly: GCA_006491805.2. NCBI lineage: Eukaryota > Metazoa > Arthropoda > Arachnida > Araneae > Dysderidae > Dysdera > Dysdera silvatica. Next base: position 59,052,189 of record QLNU02015359.1, on the reverse strand, counting down.
GTTTTTGCCTCGAAACGGAACGATTATGACACAAAGGATGCTGAAAATCTGCGTCCGGCCATAAGAAAGGAGAGAGGATTTCGCAGCTGAATACATAACGAGCGACCACGCAAAAAGGGCCATTAGATGGTTCTGGAAAT
>QLNU02015359.1:59024008-59051949 GCA_006491805.2 Dysdera silvatica | reverse complement strand
CTTATTGTTTTATATCTGTTTTTGTATTACTTTAACATGCAATGATCTGCGTTCTACAGAGGATCATTGCAGTTGTCAGATAATGTATGTATTAAGTGGAGTCGATCATGACGATTTAATCTTTTCAGAGTGTGTTGAGGAAAATGACTCCAGAGGACGCTCCCAAAATCTCGGATGCCATAATGGCGGCACTTATTCAGATGTTCAATTCCAATAGTGGCAAGAATGGTGGTGTTCAAGAAGATGCTCTAATGGCTGTTTCCATGTTAGTTGAAGGTAAGGTGACTGCATTCTAATATGTCATTATACTTTCTGTGAGCTGAAATCTGCTTACGTCATGAGTAGCTGAAGAAAGAGGAAGTCCCCTTAATATTTTCATTCCCCATTTTTGGCACAATGACCTTTCCTACAGTTTTCATTCTAGGATCAGAGAAGGGCACTTTATAAAAAATTCTTCACATGCTTTAATTAATACTGGATTACTAATTAAAACTTCCTTAATAAACTATTTTATTTCTTTTTTCTCGACGGAAAACGAGACCAACCGCTGAATACCACTTAAATATCCGACAATAGTGGGAGGGGCTAGAAAATAGCTCATTGTATATTTTTGTAGTTTTTCCTCCCTAGCGTTTTCCATTTATTTTTTTCTGCTCTTAAAAGAAGAAAGATAACTAGAGAAATAGGATGGTCAGATTAAGCTTAAAGGAAGCGGGGTGGGACTGCCCCGGTTGAATCCAGTCTCGAATAGCCTGTGGACTTTATCAATTATCATGAAAGAATGTGCTTGTTGGGTACCGAAGCCCGTAATCGGATGGATTGATGTAAATTCAATTTTTAAAACGCTTTGGAGAATATTAAAAATATAACTTGTGATGAAGAAAAAGGCATCCGTTTTCAACATTTGCTGCTCGTTTTGTCACTGCCGCTGTAGTAATTTAATTTTTTTTTTTTTAAGATTCACCAGTGAATGTAAAAGCAAAGAAGTGGATTAACAAATAATTCAATGGCAAACTGAACATCATTGTTCACCCCCCCCTCCCTCTACTTACAGCTTTAACCCTCTTAAACTATTCAGTGGAACATGTCTTTTACCATGGCATATGCTCATTCCATTATATAGATTATAGCTGACATAAATGGGGGGGGGGAGGGGAGTAAACACATTCAGTCATCTTGAGCGGTGGAATTTTAAGGGCAGCCAAATAGGATTATTATAAAAAGCCATTTTGTGGAGGTAAAACACGTTCACCCCCAAGCCTTATAATATCTGGTACCACCCTTCATTATAGCTAACATAATGCGGTCTTCCGACATGAAAGGGTTCCTCCTACCCCTAGTTTAGAACAATGGAGGTTGGTTCTTGTCATTCAGTATATTATATAACATTCAAGAATTAAATCACAGTGGACTAATTTATTATAGTAATTTGTAACACCATAGCTTGCATATTAATATCCATCCATCTGTTAATGCCCATATTACAAATGCTTTTGCTCATTTGAAAACAAAGGCAATTGAGAGAAAAACTATCAAGAAAACTAAGATGCCAATCAGAACACAAACCAAAACCGCTTCAAATAGAAACTAAAATGCAAGTGAATCTTTCTGCATTTTGTTCTTTTGCTAGGTTGCAAGAGACAATAATTAGGCAACGCCGTAACAAAACGGTTTGCCGCGACGGCATTATTTTCTGACTTCCCCATTTTGAAAGGATGCTTAAAATCCTTCGAGTTTGGGGAGGAGGGTGGTGATACCTGTAGAGAACCAATGATATATTTTTGGGGGTGTTTTTCAGGAAAAGTGCAGATTTCCAGTAGGTCGCAAATGTTAATTATGAGTGGCATGTCAGGTCACTATTTTTTTGGTGCGAGGGTAGGTAGTGGGCCACGTATTTTCATAAAGAGGCGGGCAGGATATTCTACCCTGTGAAATAAATGCAGAACGAACACTATTGCATTGCTGTCCTTGTGCCATAAAATTCCGAACTAATCGTAGGAGGAATTATTTGCAATTGAGTCTGTTGCTTCACATTTTAAGATTTTTACTGGTACCCGTCTCTTGGTTCATAGTAAGGGAGGGTTCAAGTATTACATAAGCAATTTTGGGGTGGGGGAGTTCCTGTTGTGCTTATTTTTGTATGTTAGTCAATGTTAATTTTTGCTTACCATGTGTAGGCTTTGCTTACCATGTATAAAATGTCCAAAATGTTGTTTACGTAATACTTGAACATTTCCTAAGCCAGAGAAAGATAAAATTTGTCACACTCTTAGGCTGAAGTTGAACCTACGATTCCCAGCTTGATTTCGCTATTAAAGTATTGACATGGGAGTTGGTTTTATTCCAGCCAGCCCTATGGTAGCATTCGTTTATTTTTCCACTAACATAAGTTTGATTCCAATGGTTCTGTAGAATGTGTGCCCTTTTTCCCTGCCCACTGTAGTTCGGGGTTTAGTCCCTAGGGAGTTCGGTAATCCCCCCTTCCTTCCCCCACTATGAGTAGGAACTCTGAACCAGCTTAACAGCTGACTCATAAAGATCGCACTGCTCACTGTAGTCCGGGGTTTGGTTCCCTAGGCCTTAAGAGGTTCGGATTCCTCGGAAAACAGTAGGTCCAAGAGGTTCGGATTCCTCAGAAAACAGTAGGTCCCGGCGCAGCATGACCACTGTAGTCTTTGAGCCGTAAAACCACAAAACAAACTTAACAGCTGGCAAGTGAATACAGCAGCAGTAAGTACAGATTGTGTTGGAAGCGTCGTAAATGCAAGCTAATATGTTCTAGTGTTTATATCGAAGCCGTAATCTATGTCCTCACCTTGTTTGGCATTGAATAACCCTTGCTGTCTTCGAACTACAAAAGTTCAACAAGCAGACCAAACCAACCAACTTATGCTGGTGCTCCGATGCACCTCCAGAACAACTCTGTGCTTAATTTTGTTGCATGGAAAGGTGCCATAACAGGTTCACTTGTAGATCTTGAAATGTAGGATCAGATTTAATTGTAATAATTAAAAAAAATGTCGACTGAAGTTTGAATTTTTTTTTTTTTTTTCAGCACTTGGTCCAAATTTCATCAAATACATGGAAGCCTTCTCACCATTCCTTGCTCTAGGGTTGAAGAACCATGCCGAATATCAGGTATTGTCACATGAATATTTATATTTTTGCACGCTCTCTCATTGGGTGATGTTTTTCGTTTATTTATGGGTTGCCTTTGTTTCAGGTGTGCACCGCCGCTGTTGGCCTTACTGGTGATATCTGCCGAGCTTTATCTTTAGAAGTTTTACCTTATTGTGATGATATCATGACTCTATTGCTGTCAAATTTATCAGTAAGAAAGCTTTATCAATGTGTGGTGTTTTTATGTAACCGTTCTTGTGATGTCTTTCTTCGTATCCATACGAAAGCTTTATTAATGCCAGCTTTACACATCGTGTCGCAATTATATGACTGTCACTGTTTTAATTCATTAGTAGGAAAGCTTTACTGCATGTTTTATCTTATAACTATTGCCAACTGATTTGAGGTGGCTCTGCAGCAGCAACCCGTTCTCTTTACGGGGTCCGTACGGGTCATAGAAATCTTGGAAAGCCACAGAATTAAAAAAAAAAAGGGAAGTCATGGGGTATTGTTTGGGGGGCAATTTTAACCTAAAACTCTTAAAAAGTTCTACATTAAAAACACTGCCTGTGGTAAAAATCGCAAGATCGAACTGTCATTTTGTCGCACCAGAGTGTCTTCTATTGCATGTGACCACGTAACTCCCAAAATGCAGGAGGGAGGGAGTATCCATCAGCTCTTGATTTGAAGTGGAATCAGCCTTTTTGTGGCTTGCTTCATTCTGCACGTTTCCATGTGAAAAGATGTGATTTTGTATGGATTTTAACTCCACCTTACGATTTTACAGTCGATACCAAGAACACTACGGAAAACCTCATTCGGGATCCTGACGTACAATTTTCTACTGGCCCCTCAAGGCCAATAGAAAATTGTTTTTTAATATTTTCAGATTAAGATGTGAACTTGATGTATGAAGTAAAATTGATGTATAAGTATAAACATGCCTCGTTATACACGGTTTCCAGAGAACTGGCTGAGTGAAAAGAATGGAAATAAACATTTAATTGAATTGTAGTCAAAGCATGCTGATTCATATGCAAAAAAGACCTTTAGTGTTAGAAATTCAGGAATACAACAAGTATTATAACATACAAATACGTCAAAACACAAGATTTTGGTGACAACTGCTTTGTCCAAAGATAAAACAAATTTCACAGTGTCAATTTCAACATCTGGACAGTGCAAATTTTGTATCTAGTGCTGAAACTTTGAAACACTGGAATGTGAATGATGCTGATAGAGTATCTAATGCAGAATGTTTATGGACAATGAAAATTGTTGAAGCTGGTTACCCATTCAGTTCTTGTAAAAATTTAAAAAATGTTTCTAGACAGCAAAATTTCTAAGCCATTTACGCTAGGACAAACTGAGGTTTCATATGAAATTGCACACGGACTTGGACCATATTTTCATAATCAGTTGAGTAGCTCTGTTAAAGAAATTCTACCACATCATTTGATGAGGCAACAACTGAAGCTGGAAAGAAACATACATTCACATTCGATACTGGGACAGTGATCAGGAGAAGGTTGTATGTCACTTCTTGTGTTACTTTGAGCTTGGTCATGCAACTGCTGATATACTTAAGGAAAAGATACTGTTATCCCTATCAAAAGATCACTTGCCTCTTAATAGATGATTACTTGCGATTGGTTCAGATGGGCCTCCAGTGAATGTGAAACGTCTGAAGGATATTCATTCTATTCTCAAAGGTGAGGGTTGCGGGGTTTAATATTGGTATATGCAATTTGCAAATCTTGCATAATTCTTTTAGGAATGGCATAACTCAGTGCTTAAGTCATTGGGCAATCGAAGACTTTTTGGATGCCGTACATAAGTATCCAGCCAGAAGTGAGGATTTTCACAATATTCAGAATAACCTTGAAATGGAGTAGAAACACATGTTGAGTTTTGTTAACAATAGCTGGTTTTCTATGGTCCCTGTTATTTCAGTAATAACAAAGCAATGGTCTGCCTTAGAGGAGTATTTCCTTGAGTACATCCTCAAAAACAGCAAGAATTAGGGCAAGTCTAAACTTTATCTAAGTATTAGATCTCACCTGAAGGATCCAACAACTTTAGCCCACGTGCTTTTCCGGAAGTCAGTGGATGAGACTTTTGATAAATTTCTTCTTTTAATGCAACGAGAAGAACCCTTGATACATATTCGATATGATGAAATTTGCCATGTTATTCGAAGCCTTGGTTCAAGAATTGTTAAACCAGAACTGTTGGGAAATATGTTTGGAAGGAACTTAAAGAACTTTGATTTCAATAACCTGGAAAATATTCTTCCAACAACTGAAATTGATGTTGGAATTCTTGCCAGGAATGAAGCTTTAAGACTGAAGGAAAAAGAATTAAAACTATTTTTCCATGAGGCGAAACATTTTATTATGACAATCATTGAATATTTACTTGATAAAGTTCCTCTGAGCAACAAGTTACTGGAAAATATCCAGTGCCTTCATCCATTATTTAAGATGAACCAATGTCTTTGAAGTACATAGCAAGAGTGGCTAAAGAAATGCCACTTGTTTTCCAGGAGAATAATACAGATAAGCTTTGTGACGAGTGGAAATTATACATGATTGAATAAGTGAATGAATATGCCCTGACAACTTTTACAAGGGAAAATAGGATTGATAATGTAGATGATCTGTTTGAAGAATCAGAGATTCAAGATGATAGGAACCTTCAAACAAAAGTTCCACCCATGTAATAAGAATAGATGTTTATTGATCTGATGTCCTGAAGAAGAAGAATCTTGGGGAGAAATACCTTCTACTTTCTCGTTTAGTCAAAGCGGCACTGGCACTTTCCCATGGGAAGGAGAGAAGGGTTTCGCTTAACAGACTCTTTCTTAACTCAAATCGTCCACTGTTAAATGAATTATAAGTGAATGATCTTTGAACTGTGCAGTAAAAGTAAAGAATGACATACTTCAGGTACAGTGGGATAATAGGTATTTCTGAGAAGCACATAGTAAATACAGAAACTATTTGGAAAACCGTAAGAAAAAACTTTCAGCTAAAAAGAACGAAAAATCATCCTTCGGATGTTTAAATACTTGAGAAAAAAATTAAAAGGCTACAGGAATTAATCAAAACAAGTCATTCACTGATTCGGGAAGCTAATGAAAGACTTTCAAAAGGTACTAAAAGAACGGATATGAAAAAAATGTCAGCTGCACAGGCCTTGCTAGAGTCGGGGCGTAAACAACTCATAACAAATACAGACGAATTGAAGCATGCAAAAACTACACTGTTCTCACGGATAAAGAGGGCTAAGAAGTAGCCAGTATAGAACAATAAATCCTTTTAGGGAACTTTATCTAACATTATGGTTTTGAAATGATCACATGAATGACTGTTTCTAAAACATCTAAAGTTTGGTTAACGTTATGGTACCGACTTCTAGTTGGATGGACGAATTATGATTGCAAAAATTGTACCACATGTGATGTAAATCGTTAACATAAAGTTTAACTATCTAAAGGTTTCATTCAATCCCTTTGCTACCTGATTTAGTAGTATAATTCTCATTTTTCTTTTTACTTTTTTTTTGCATTTACTGTATATTATTAACAGATATGTTTGTTGCCCTTTAATTCACTGGCACAGGTTCACATTTGAACTTACGCCTATCATTTGGTATAATAACGTGTGTATTGTGTAGTGAGAATTGAATATCTGCCATACTACACGTGTCAAACTGACATAGATTTGGGGTGGAGTAAGTTGGTTTTAAACCCATCTTGCAAAGGAAAAAATCAGAAGATTTAGAAATTTACCCCCCCTTTTTTTGCGCTACTGATACGTCCTATATATTTTTTTTTAAGTTGTCATTATGACCCCTGAATGGTGTACATAAGTTATTTTCTTTATCTATAGGAAGCTAGTGTTCACCGATCTGTCAAACCCCAAATATTATCAGTGTTTGGTGATATTGCCCTTGCCATTGGTCCACACTTTCGAAAATACTTGGACTGCGTTTTTCAAACTCTTCTTCAAGCTTCCCAGACTCAAGCTGAAAAGGTAAAACATTTTGCCCTCGTTACGTTTTATAGAAATGTGAGAACTAATAGGAATCATAGAAGTACAGTATATAATATATGTATCACTGCTTTATTTATTCTTCATTTGTAAAGTCATAATAGCAATATACTGTTTAACTACAGCGATAATACCGACAATATATACTAAAAGTACATCATATTAGACTCTACAATGAAAGGCCTCAAGAAAATATTAGCAAGGATATATAACATAGCTGGGACCTTAAGATTACAAATCTGTTTCTAAGATGACACAACTAATTGTGAATCACTTGTTCTTTCATTTTTTTTAGCTTCCATTACCTTATATCCAATATTTTCTTAGACTTTTTTAAATGTTTCTTTACTTTTCAATTTTTTGAATTCCTCTGGTAGTTCATTCCAAAGTTTTGCACCTTTTTAATTTACATTATTCCTTCCTACTTCGGTCCTTATTTTTGGGAGCAATAGATCATTGTATTTACGACGTGTATTTCTACCTTTTTCATTTAATTTTATTCTTATAAGTTCAGTGTGATTGCTTTCCCATATTCTTTCATATGCCTTCACCAAGATACTGTATTCGTGTAAATGTTCTATTGGTAATATATTGTACTTGGAAAATAAGTTTTTCCAGTTTTCTTTTATCACTGTTGATTAATTTCAACTTTTTTTTCTGAACATTTTTCAACACATTTTATTTATCGAGCCTAAGTTCCCCCATACACAATTACAATATGTCAGATGACTGTAGATCAATGAATAATACAGTTCTACGCTGTTTTTTTCTCCTTATTGTTTTATTCATTCTTCTTAGAATTCCTAAGCTTTTACTTATTTTGTTTGCTGTTTTATCTATATGGTCATTCCAGTTCGATTTATTAGTTAATTGAATTCCTAAGAATTCAATTTTATCAACAATTTCAATTTTTTTATTATTATCTGTAATTCAAATATTCTTTATATCTTTATGTACATTTTATTCTTACTTGAAAATGGCATTACTTTGGTTTTTTCTACGTTTAGCTTCATCTGATTAACATTAAACCATTTTTCGTATTTTTAAATTTCTCTTATACTCCCTTCCATCAATTTCATTAGGTTACTACCAGTTAAAATCACGCTTGTGTCATCTGCGAACAAAGTAATGTGTCCGATATCTGATACATTGAATATGTCGTTAATATATAACGAATATAGCAGTGGTCCCATATTGGATCCTTGAGTTATTCCATAATTATTTGTCAGTAGCTCTGATATTATTCACTTGACACAAACTAATTGTTTTCTATCCCTTATATAACTACTTAAGAAATTATTGATTTTTTCCCCCTAATCCATAAGTTTTCAATTTTTCTGTTAATATCGTTATATTTATTACATCAAATGCCTTGCTTAAATCATAAAATATGCCAATTCCATTTTCCTTATTTTCAATTGCGTCTTGTACTTTGTCAATTGTTCTAAGCAGTGATCCCTCTGTTTTCATTTTTATTCATTATGCTGTTTTTCCTCTAAATTCAATTATTCTTTTATTGCAAGTTCTGCAAGAATTGAAAGTTCAAAATTTTTATACATATAACTTTGAGTAACATAAACATATCCATAAATTTGTTTTCATTGTTTTAAGCATTTGGCCTGTTTTGGCATTAACAATATGGATTTACCACATAGCAGAAAATAAATGTTTTTACAATGTACACCGATGCTTGTGTGGACAATAATTGGCATTTATGGACACAGAGCTTTTTGAATATTCCTGTGAAGTTTTGAAATTTTGTTGACTCAACCTATGCTTGTATGTTTGCCTTGTGGAAGGGTGCATATTTGCGACTTATGCACTTGCTTTAGGTGAAAATCATCTAGCTGACGGTTCGCTGTAGTTCAGGGGCCTGGATTCCTCAATGCATGTCCCAGTGCAGCAGTGATTCTCAATGGGTAGCCCATGGGCCAGATTCGGCCTGCAAACTGTAAAAACTGGCCCAGCTACAGAAGATAAGAAACTGAGAAATTCTTTTCTAGAGGAGGCTAAAGCTCTTACCTCAATGCTATTTCATTGAATCAGAAAATAGTCCCCTCCCTTCAAAGTTACTCTAATGTCTAAATAGTGCGTAAGATAATTGCGTTTTCATATCTTCTAGCCTGCCGCTGAAGGAAAGAAAAGGGGGAAGGGGAAAGAAAGATCTAAAGTGGCCTGCAATGAGAACTAATTGTGAACCACTGCTGTACAGCATGATCTCTGCTTTCTGTCCTTATGTCATAAAATACAAATTATATCCAACCATGTAACCCCTCCCTTTTTTTAAAATATGTTTGGTATCTTTTTAAAAATGAGTGTAAAATTATTTTAAACAAGATTAAATTTAAGCACTAATAAGGAACCAATTTCGTGTGAAGCTTGTGTGATTTTAATCTGTATCTTTTTCATGCATGTCCCTGTGTTAATGATTGCTTGTGGAACTGATGGCCTTTTCTTCCTTTAGAATGATTATGACATGATTGATTATGTTAACGAATTACGAGAAGGTTGTCTGGAAGCGTATACGGGAATTATCCAAGGCTTGAAAGGAGATCAGCAAACCCCAAATCGTGAGTTTCTCAGCTAAATTACTTTCATATGATATTGCTAAATACTTTAGTTCAGTGGTCGCTAACCTTCCAGACCTCACAGATCACTAAATTCATGATTTTAACTCCCACGGACTGTCAATATGATTTTTTAAAGATAAATGCAGGGCTTCTCTTAGTAACCGCATTGTGGCAAGTGAGCTTTTTTCCACCAATTGCCAATAATTCATTCATTCTGGATATAAAAATTGACAATTATTTTAATAGAAAGTTAGAAATTAGTACTTAAAAATTTAGGAACCTATCAAGTACATTTCATGAATCTAGTGCAATATAATCGCGAAAATTGTCATTCAGAATATTAGAATTTCTTAGAATATTATTTTTGTTTTATTAATCAAACATTAAAAATGGCGTATGTCCAAATTTTTCTGCAGACCACCAAAATTTTCTCGCGGACCACCGGTTGGCGACCGCTGCTTTAGTTCTTAGATCCTAGTACTATCCAAACAGCTCCATGTGGATTTCAGACCAGTGTTTACAGTTGTGTGAAAGAATTTTACTAAATATTCTGTCGTGCTGTCTTTTTATGCCCAATTTGGGATAGATCTTGTGAAAAGCTTGTAAACCTGCTCGCATTTCAAATCGTCTCTTGGGGTCTTTGGTATTTAGGCTTACAGTTGTAAAGGATTTTCTGTTAAGAATTTGTCTTAATGTAAGTTTGCACTTCTTTTGGAATAAGCTTCTGGAAAAGTGTGTTAGAAAAGGATTTCTAAGTGCCAAACACTAACAGCATTTTAAATGTCATCCAGATGAAGTAAAATGCAAGCCAACAAAATCAAACTGTCCTGGTCTTACTATCGAAGGTCCAGAAATTCACGCATATTAGTAATTACGGGGTGTCTAGCTATCTGGAAAATTTGGAAGAGTCGGAAATTTGAAGTGCAAAGGTGCAAGTCAGGGAAATTTGAAATTCATTGTTATAATAAATAACTTATTAAAATAATTTTTATGAACTGTACTTTCCATATTTTGTAGCCAACTGAAAATTTGAAAAACTTGTACTTTTGACTCAGCTTCTGCCTCCCCCCCACTGCAAGAAAAATTACCTTTTTCGCTTAAAAAATGATTTGTATAAAAGTGTTAAGTCCATATTTCTTAGGGGAGAATATTTGCCAAGCATGACTAAGTCATAAAAAACAAAAGGTAGTTTTAGTTAAATTATATTATCTGTAAGGGTTTCTGATCATCTTCCCGTGTGTGTAGTAAGTTATACATACATTTTAAATGAAATAAAAGATGAAATTCCAACTTTCTAATTATATTGCTAAACCCATTTATAATTATTTCAAGGGGGATGAGTGAAAATGTTGTTGCAAATGTTTAATGCAAGTTTTGTAGTGTAAATAAATGAATCATTGTATTTCTAAATTCATTATTCATCATTTGTAATTCGAATAATGAATCATTGTATTTCTAAATTCATTATTCGAATTACAAATGATTTCGACTTTTGTTGGTGGAGTTTATGGTCTTAAAACTTGTTTTGATGAATTGCATTGTAATGTGTTTACTATAATTTGTGTTTCAAAGTTTGAAATTGAATTTGGCCAGATACCTTGTAATCAGCTTGAATCTAGTGTACAAATATATGCATATATATTTATGCATGTGTATGTGCATGCACATCAGCAAATACCTGTAGACACAGTTTTTAATTTGTGATTTTATTTTTCAGCTGAAGTTCAATTAATTCAGCCTCACGTTACTTATATGACACAATTTATCACACACATTGCTCAAGATCCCGAACATTCTGATGGAAACATTGCAGCCTCTGCAGGAGTTATAGGGTATGAAGATTTTTCATTCACTTCATATGCATGCAGTATTCTGTGGTATTTCTATGCCATACACAGCTATTGTCATTATGCATGCTCATTTCTGTTATTTTTATTCATAATGTGGAAAAAACTGTGTAATTATTGATTTATAAATTTGTGTGTGTGTGTGTGTGTGTATATATATATATATACACACACACACACACGCATAGGTGCCGATCATTCCGATTTTTTATCGGTCTTCCGGTCGGAAAACGATTTCTTCTAATTTTCGGAGATTTCGTTTAAAATTTCCAGTTTTTTTTTTTCCCAAATTGAAATACCTATTTTTCTTGATGCGTATTTAAATTTTTGCGTAAATAAACGCAAATATCGTAAAAAAAAATCAGAAAAATTCGTCTGGCGCATGCGCGCTGTGACGTGGAATTTTAGCTCCAGCTATGACGTAGAGTGATGCCCCTGCGCAACGAAATCGCGCATCGGGATTTGTAGTTGTTGAGGGAGGAAAGAAAAAATGCGCTGCATCGATAGGGTTTTGGTGAAGCATGTGACTTTGTTTAGGGAACTTGTTTATGGTATTTCTTTGCTCTGGAAAGAAAGTTTTGTTTTTAGGTGTTTTTGAAAACAATGTTAACAATGTCGACCGTTAATAAAAGGTACTACCAAACGTTTAAAGCCAAATATATGAAGATGTTTAATTTTATTCAAAAATCAAGACTGGGGCCAAAATATGCTTTCTGCATTTGTTGCCATAAAAACAAGCATTACTCACGGTGGTAAACGCGATATTACTTTGCATTCTGAGACTGTTGAACATAAGAAGACGTTCAAGGCTGTAGAGTCTAATCATAGTATCAAGCCTTCATTTTTTGCATTTAACGATACCTCCATGATTAACGCTGAATGTTTATTTACATCGTTTTTGATCGAACATAATTTGCCAATGAATTGCAGCGATCACACGGGGATGCTCTTTCGGAAAACGTTTCCTGACAGCAGTATTGTAAAACAATATGGATTTGCCAGGTGGGGCCCTTGAAAACTGTCAAAAATGCGGTTGGTCCTTGAAAAGTCCTTAAAATTTTCTCAAAACCCTTTTTCAAGTTTCGGCAAAAGAAAAAAAAGGTATTATTTTGCCTTATTTCCTGAACAAAGCCAGTAGTACTTTGGACACGCTCCTTCCTCCCCCACCCGCTGAGTGCAGCTGATATAAGGGATAGAGAAAAAAAGGTAGCTTTTTTTGCCGGCAGTGTGCTGAATTGAAAAGGAACAACATAATTAAACCCTAATTTCAATATTATGCTTATGATATCTTAAATTTTTAATCATGTATATCGCGACTGACAATGTAAGGTCCTTGGAAAAAAATAATAATAAAAAAATTGGTCCTTGAATTTCATCAGGACAAAAGAGTGGGAACCATGTATGAAGTACCATTCTTGAATCCGGAGTCATATTTACATGGCAGAAACCTTGCTTAACGTGTAGAGTAAGGTTCTAGAGTCTGGTGGCATGTAACTTACCCGGCAAGAGCCTTGCTTAACCTATAAGAGGTTTCCTGGACTATGTATTGGGCAGATGCCTTTCTTAACCTGTCGTTCTTGAACGAGGCAAAAATCACCATTTTTATTGGGACACTGCAATAGTAACACGTTCTCCTAATATGAAATTATCCTATGTTTAATTCCCAATAATGGGGACATACAGAGATCGTTACTGCTCACCAGCAGCCACCGGGTTCCTGTATCTTACTAGATTCGGATTCCTCGGAAAACTGGCTCCTGGTGCAGCATGACCCTGGTTGCCATAAAATTCAGTCATTTTTATTGGGTAGGAGCCTTGTTAAACCTGTAAAATATTCGCTGTTATCTGTGTGGGACTCAAAATCTTGACAGAAAGACAGTTCTTGTTTCGTGTTGTCTTGTGGTGGCAGAGTGTTGTGTACTTGTTGTAATTCATGTTTTTTTTTCTTCCAGGGATCTCTGCCTAGCATTTGGTGCAAGTATGATTTCATTAGTTGATAATGATATTATTAATGATCTTCTGACCAAAGGCAGACGATCAAAGACAAGTAAAACAAAGACTTTAGCTACTTGGGCAACCAAAGAAATAAGGAAGCTAAAAAATACGGCTTCATAAAGTAAGTACAGCAGTTGTGTTTCTGGTAATTTAATGGACATTTAAATGTGTCATACTGGGGCCTGAAATTAACAGGATCAATTTTGGTTGATGAGATCTGTTAAGATCGTGGATGTGTGGAAATTCTGTAACACACACACACACCTGTGTGATAAGTAGTAAAGGAACAATTAATGAGAATAAAAATTTTCAACCTATTTATGCTGTTTTGGTGATACATCCTGTTATGTGATATTTTTGATCTTAGTTAACAGTTTTGAGGTTAGAAATATTGACTGGTGATTAAGTTAGAAATGGAGGAGAACAGAAAGCTGCAGCTTGTCACAAGGTTCTCCTCCAATTCATAAAACCATATATAATGCATGGTATATGGAAGGAAATATAAATAAACGTAGGCAATTGGTTAGCTTGGAAGAGAGAGAAGAGAAATAGCTAAGTTCATATAAACTCTGCGAGGAAGTGCTGTAACGACATCCACCATGAGACAATCACATACTGCATTGACATTTCAAGAACATTTTGTTCTGCACTCCCCATTTCCATTTATATAATTCATGCGAGTTTCATTACTAGTATTATGCTTGAAAGTTTGGAATTGTGTACCGGAAAGGTTTTAACTGGTGCAACAGTCATTAAAGGGTGTAGGAGTCTTTAACAATGATTGTTTTTCACTGTCCAAAAACGTTCCTTCATCGTCCTCATACTCCCACTTTTCTCAGGTTTTCTGTTTTGTCTAGCCATCCTCCCCTGCTGTCCTTACGCCATAAAAATTAAATTTTCTTCCCTCTGGGTCTATTATCGTAATCTTCCTGTCTGTTTTTTCTTCTTTGGATCGTGGTCCTGCACCATCTGGGATTTCAGAGCTAACTTAAAATGACTAACTTCTATAGCTGTTCACTGCTATGAATTGTCTGTAATTGTTATGGAATTTGAAAAGTTTTTAGTTGTTACCAGTACTATGTCTGGAAAATGTGCTGATTTTCAGCCGTTTTATGTTTGCGATTTGTTTTGTAATTTTCTTGATCTTCTGAACTGTAATTGCACGAGAAAGTACATTAAAATCCTGCTTAACGGACAGTCCTTGGATACAGTCACCCTGTTTATGTGGTTTAAAAAAAAAAAAAATTCCCAGTCAGAAGCTCCTTCACAATAATATTCCCCCTTTTTGCGGAATTTTTTTTTCCGAGTTTTTACTAATTGGAGATTTTAATGTAATCTGCGTTTGCTTTTTTTGTCAACGGTATGCACATCATTGGTTTTAGTTTGTATGCTATTGCTTATTACTTTGCAATTTGTCTAGGTGAGATGCAATATACCATGGGTGGGCATGCAATAAGAGCCGCATTCCAATTTATCGTATATTATAAAGAGCCATGCCATAGTTACATAGTATTAAATACACAAATTTAATTAATATGGTTACATATTGTACCAAAGTCTTAAGTGCTGTATAAAATATACATGTAAGAAAATATAATTAAGAGAAAGAAAATACAAAATAATTATTTCAAAGTTTAATAATTCCTAGAAGAACCTATCGACACATCTACTTTCGAAGCGATGTTTGACTACTACTCGCCATTAACCACTTTCTTAGTCAATTTAACAAGATTCGTAAAAAATGTTCTGGGGGGAAAAAAAAAGATTTAAATTTTCGACTGGAGCCACACTTAATTCAATGAAGAGTCCCATTTGCCCATCCATGCAATATACCAATGAAATATTTTACCCCTACAAGTGAATCTAAATACAGACAAGTTATCCAGAGCTTCAAAGAGGAATATTTGGAAGAATGGCTATGTGTGTGTTAAAGTCCGACTTTATTATTATAATTTCCATATTGTAATATATAAGTATTTAAAATGTATAAAAATATATTTTTGTTGTAATAACTATTTTTATTTCGGAAAACCTTATTGCCCTCTCTCACCTAATGGTGGTAGAAAGCTACCTCAGGAAGTTTGCAGTTGTACTTCTATTATTACCTCATACAATATTTTTTTAAAAAAAAAGTGTGCATGTAGTATATTACACTTCATCTTCAAGGAGCACATTCTCAGTGTTAGGCAACGTCCATTTGTATTTGAAGTTAGAAAATGCAATCTTAAGGAGATCTGCAGGTTTTCCGTGGATTGATGTATTTATACATGTATTTATTGCAGCTACCTTAAATGAAGCCCACATTCATCAGTAAATATATGTAACGCTTAAAAATGTTTACCTTTTGAATTGTTTAAATTATATGAAAAGGATCAACATTAACAGAATCTTACGCTTCAATGAAAATCTGACCTTCCCATTTATGTTCAGCACTCTGAGAATTTTGTAACAAGCTATAGCTTTCTATTCTCTTTATTTCTTATCTAAGGCCTATTCCTGAAAGTTTCTAACGTAATTATCTTTGTGTATAACTCTTTGCTTATTGGGTAACATTCAATATGCATCTTTGAAAACCTCCGTTGCATGTGTGCTCTAACCGAGTCCCAATGAGGGGCTACGAAGTCTTCCCGAAACGCGTCAATAAATTCTACCGAACACCAAAAGCTATGCCTTATAATTGTGTTTCTAACGTAAGGGTTGAGCAGATGTTCTAAGCCTAATTTTAAATGACTGTTTTCTTTTGTTTCAGGTATGTAGTTGCTGACATTGTTCAGAAGTTAATGTGAGTCGTCATGTGCACTTTTTATTTAAATGCCATGTCAGTCTCCAACTAGGCGCCTTGAAAAATTAGCGCCACCTAGTGTTTGGAAGGAGCGTGTTTGAATGTGCGTGTGTTCCATCATTCACACAGGATTAATTAAACCAAATACGAATCGTCTTCTGCCAGTTTCTAATCCAGAGCCAATCACAGTTCTGCGAACGCCAGCGAAAATGGACCAATCGGCACTTCAGTTTGTGGCCCATTCAGTGTCCGGACTTTTCATTCGATGTTCTTCATTCACTACCCAGTCGGCTGACATGTTTTTGTTTTAGAAACTTTGCGAGCAAAAACGTCTCTTTGAAGCCCTGGGGCAGCCATTCCGAAACTGCAAAGAAAACCAAAAAAGAAGAAAATTTCAAGTTTTGTGTCTTTTGGAAAGTGCCTTGACAGTTCAGCTGCACCCCTGTTTTTTTTCTTCGTGAACTGTTCACGCACTCAGCCAAATTCCCTTTACGTTGGCGCAGTTGGACTTGTAAAGTATTTCTACTATTTTCAGCATGAGCCGTCAACAATGTTGTTTCTAAGACTGATATCTTGTGTGTACAGAACAAGGGTAACTCAAGAGGACCTATTTTACAAATTCAAAGTCGACCTGGCCGAGTCGTTGAGGATTATGCTTGTCGCGCTGTCAGACTATTTGGTCTTTGTTGACAAGTCTGAGAGAGAGAGAGTACCCATGGCAGCTCCGTATATTATTGTTAATACAAATTTCTTGTTTTAGTAGTTTTAACATGTATTGTTTAAATTATAATACTATTTTTGAAACTGAAGTGTTTTTAGGCTTAAATACTGTTTTATATTTTTTGTTTGGATCGTTTTGGTCACTTTTTCTACAAAGTAGTTACCCTTGTTTTAAAGGAGGAATATCGTTGCCTGTATATCATGAACTAGATTTGTCTATTTGTTTAGCTTTACCGAACGGAATTCAAAATTTTCTATTTTTGTGATTGGGGACAAATTTTCAAAAACTGTGGGACCTTCATTTCTTCACGTGTGAGAGGTGTGCATGTTCAAGTTATTTTGTTTCTATTTGTTTAAAATTCCTTCTCAATTCCATATTCTGATATTGACCAATAAAGTTACCTCGAAGCAATTTGCGTCTTATTTGTAACCTTTGTCTTTGTATTTATAGAATGTTTTAAAACGGGGCTGCAAAACTTAAAAATCTCAAACTTACTCACCAAAGCATGACTTTTAATCACCAAAATAACTGCTAACTTTACGTAGATGGTGAGGAATATTAATTTACTTTTTTGCTCAGGGTTGGGTACTAATTTTGAGTTCCCTTAGTATTTGACACCTCAGATGACATTTGCATTCAAAACAAATTAAAATACTTGATGAGATGCTTGTTTTTGTGGTTATGTCCCATTCCTCAAAACTCAACTGTCCCTCAAATTGGGTTTTAACTACCAAGTAAGATTGGTTGGTTGTAAACGTATTATGGGGTAGTGTCAGTCACTTACCATCATGCCCCTCTGTTAAAATGACAGATTACCCACCTATATAAGACAGTTAAAAAAAGGTCAAGGCAGATACCAAATAGTTAGAAAACCGAAGGTGGCCATTGGACCTCTAAAAAATATAACATGAGTTCCCAGTGTGTCATAACTGAGGACACATGCGCTTTACACTGAAGGCGAAAACACATTTACATTAAACAAGGACCTGTACACAGAATTTCAAATAGTAGAGGTAGTTTGTTCGGAAAAATTTTCCCTCGTAAGGGGAATTTTTGCTCGATAGATAACCCTGTGAAATTTAATTTTACAGTTAACATTGTTTAACCTCTGCCTTGTACACAGCTATGCCTATAATACTCATTGAAAAAAAAGTATATACAGTCGAGTTTCTATTTAACGAAGTGCCATCGTTCCTCTGAAAAACTTCGTTATAAGGAAAATTCGTTAAATGGAAATTAACATAAATGTTGAAACTTAATTTCGATAAAATGAAAAAGGTTAAATTTGGACAGTAAAGACTAAATTCAGTAGACTCTTCTTTTTCAACGAATTTAAATATTTTTCGTATACAAGTACGTACAAATTAATAACAAAAAGCAAAGACTGAGGATTACTTTATATCTGTATGATCCTCATACAACATATTTGAAACAGAGAAATAATTCTTAAAAACTTATTCCACGTGTTCCCTTCATGCTCCCCATTAAGTTTAACTCCGTTTTCAAACAATGTAAGACGTATGTGCAAGAAGCAAATTCCATGGTTTAGCCAGCTCTGGAGAGTAATAACACTGTTTACTACACCCCTGCTGCTTCGAAGTTCCCAGTTTAGAACAATAGAATTATTTATCACAACTGGTCATATGTCCACAATACAGAAGGCTACCTCACCTCCATCTTTTTGCTTAAAATGCTCAACTATCCCTTCTACCTAACCATCCCGCTGAAAAATTGTAAAAGGTAAATTAAAAAAAAAATCAAATTCTTTATAAAAAGAACTTCGTTATATAGAAATTGTTTTTCGTAATATGGAGACAAATTTACATGTTAGTGCCATTCAAAGTCAAGGTTCCGCCGAAAATTTCATTAAATAGAAAACTTTGTTATATGGAAGTTCGTTATATGGAGACTCTACTGTATATACATCATGGGTGGCCATATTAGGGGCAGTGGGGTTTCAGCCCATCCCATTATTTAAAAATATGATACTTTTTAGCTTATTATCAATTATCAAACAGTCTCAATTATTTTTATAATATTTTAGTATCTTGTACATTTGGTTAAATGTTTGGCAGCCTTGAAGGAGATAATGATTTTTCTCTGCCCCCCCGTAATTCCCAAAGAGTATTCATATGGGTGCCATTTTATATATATAATAAATCAAACACACCAAGGAAAAGTCGTTAGAATCAAATGAAACTTTATATGTGTGAAGATAATGTAACTAATTACAACATTAAAGTGTGGTTATTGTAGAAAACTATGCAATTTAGAGGGCTCTAGTACCTTCTTCATCTTCTAGCCTCGGTATAAGACATATGGTCTTATATAGAGGCATATAGATACTATGTGGCACGTTTGTTCATATAGGTTGCAACTGGGCCTATTGATCCCATACACCAGTAGGCTGCCTAACAAGCAGGTATTCCAGCTGGTCCTGTAAATGCTCCATCAGCGATAAATTTAGCAACCACAGAGGCCAAGGAAATGTGTTAACCTGGTGTAAGTATTTCTGGGGAAATACCTTCTGTGTTAGAGTGAGCATTATCCTACTGTAAAATGCCTATTAGAAGGCGTGTCATAGGAGGCAACACAGGGTCACTGGATGTTATGCGTATATTGCAGAGATGTATTTCTTGTGTCATTAGGCTGGGGACCGTCTGTCATACCTGATGGCTTCTCAGTCATCTTTCCAGTAGTTGGGGCAGTGCACCACTGTAAACACAATGGGAAACTTTGGTAGGACATATAATTGCATCGTGACACCAAACATCCGTCCTCTAAGTATCTGGGAATATTGTGGGCAGACACGGAATTTTGTAATGAGAATGCCACTAGTTTCTGGATAGCGGACAATGAAATCGTTGGCACTGCTGGTGCTCGTTGGTGAGTCAAATGATCCTCTCTACTGGTAGTCTGCCTGAGCCATCTGAAGCCTTTTCGTTGCGTGTGTATGCCCTCACCTAACCACTGCTCCCAACACCTAACAGCTAGGTCAGAACATCGTACGTGGCGGGCAATTCTTTGAAATGCCCGTCCTGCTTCTCTCAGTCCAATGATGTGCCCCTTTCCAAGTCCGTTAACTGGCCAAAATATCTACGACAGTGTCGTAGAGGCTAGTGGTCAACCATCTTTAACAAATAACCGAAATTTCAATTAACCAAAAAAAAAAAAGTCCACTACATGATCGTAGCCTTTTTGCAAGTTATTTTATGGTGAAATGGAGGTTACATGGTTACATCTGATGACAAGACCTAATATTCAATCATACCACAGATGGTTATTTACATATCTGAGACAACTACATACAGAGTTTTGCAGCAATCTGGCATTTTCCTCCAAGTACGTTGAGTGTACGGGGTGATTCAGAATAGATATAACCCCAATTATCTTTTTACTCTCTAATTGTATGGGAAAAAAAAAAACTGATGTAAAGTGCTCAAATTATGTAAGGATGTTTAATATGTTATTTATTTTACAAAGGGTTGTATATGTATCCAGACATGGGAATTTAACTTTTCACACAGACCCTTTACCAGAGAAGTTCCAATTAGAAAAGCATTTATAAGTAAAGACAACTTTATAAGTGTAAGGTAGGTTGAGAATGTTTTAGCTCGGCATACATTTCTTACAAACTTGCCAGTCTTTTGTCGGGAATACAAAGAAAAAACATTAGAAAATTGGAGTTGTTATTGTGTGACTTGTGTTGTCAGTTGTGCATGAAAATAATGTAAAAATTTTATTAGACACTTCCATGTTTGACTGAAAGTAGGAGTAAATTTTAGTTCATTGACTATGATAGGCCACATTTAACTTTAAATTCAACCAGCCCACACTTATCTGTCAACCAAAGTCAATAGACGAATTGGATTTTTTAGAAGCATTCCATACCAATAAGATTTTTTCTGTTATAATTAACCAAAATCTACTTCCACTTTTAGTTGAGCTTGGAAGTGTCTAATAAATATTCCACATTCATCCACAATTGGTGACAAGTCACGCAATAATACCTCCAATTTTCTAATTTTTTTTTTATTTTGAATTTCTGACAAAAAAGTCATGTTCTTCAGAAACGTATGTTGACATAACACATTTTCAACCTTACTTAGAAAAACATTGCTCGATATCTAATTTGTTGAATGCAAGGAAATTTATATTTCTGAGAATATTCACAGAGTTATTGAAAGTTAAAATTTCATCACTTATAAACTCTTATTTTGACTACTTTTTGTGGAAACAACGGCAACCTTGGGGGGCTATGTCTGGGAAGAAACACATGCGAAAAATTGTTGTGAACGGCACATAACTTCAGAATTTCATCAAGCTGTTATTTCAGTTTGTAGATGGCCCCAATTTGTTCAGTGATCAACTTCAAAAATTTAAATACAATTCTATGTCTCATCGACTATTCCATGTAGAAACATGGAAACCTCATTTGACTAATTAGATATAGGGGAATATTTTTCTACTCCAGAACTTTTCCTAAAGGGACAGTATAAAAAGTTAAATTTTGTATTTTTTTACGTGCACAACTCTTTATAAAATAATAAATTTAATATATATCCGTATATATAATTTGAGCATTTTTTTCTTTTACTGACTAACGGTTAAAAAGATAAATTGTGGTAACACCTGTTCTGAATTTCCCTGTATATATACATACAGTAAAACCTCCCTACAACGATATAATGGTAATCTCTATATAACGATAATTTTTCTTGGTCCGTATAATAGTGTTGTAGAGAGGTTTTACTGTATAATGAACCCTCCCTATAACAATAACTCCCTCTACAACGATAATTTTTCTCGGTCCGTATAATATTGTTGTAGAGAGGTTTTACTGTATATATACCCACACACAGATTGTCTCAGCACCAGGCTTACAAACTTCAAGAGGTCATAGTACTCATCAAGGTGAAGAGCTCCAGATATAGTACGTTCGCGCTCAGTTGACGCCTGATCCCGTTACCATACGGGTTGTTCCATTGCAGTTTAGAGAAGGGCGTCTTGCCCGAACTGTTTTTTCGCGCGGGAAAAACCAGTTACAGCAAGACTCCCTTCCCTAAATTGCAATGGAACAACCCGTCTGGTAACGATATCAGGCGTCAGATCTGCGCGAACGGACTATATTACTCAGGTCAGCTGATCAAGTGCATAGATGAACAGGACAACTCATATTGCGCTTCTCATGCACTGGTTGTAAATATTTGTGCATGCTGGACGGTTTTAGAACTGGCGCTGTGGGTGGTTTGCGACTTTAGATTCTATGACATATTATCGTTCACCTTGATGAGTACTATGACCCCTTGAAGTTTGTAACCCTGGTGCTGAGACACCCTGTATATAACATAATAAAATGGGTGATGATAATACGTTCTCCTGTCGTACCAATAATTCATATTAACTTCCAAAGGTGCCGAATAAATAGTTCTTACCGACCAACTGCTTACTTTAGTTCGAGGCTTTAAGAGGTTCGGATGTACTAGGATTTCCATTAACCTGCAATTATCAAGGAATTTAAAAACATCCCTAAAGTTGAGGGGAAAAATTTCCCTAACTTTTCTGCATTGAATTGTTAAATCTGTTGCGAATGCGAAGTTCTTTTCGTTCAACCGAGTTCAGTTAAATCCATAGAGAGAGAAGCCAAAGAAATTAGTCTGGAGAAATTTTCCAGAAAAATTCGGATTTTTTTTTTTTCAATGCGTGTGGGAGCCACCCATGGTTGCTTAGTGATGTATTCGTATATCGTTTCTTTAACCTGGGTTCGACTCCCAGTGTAGGGTTGCCACAGGCGACTATTTGCTACTATGTTTGACCTTAGCAACTTTATGGCCAACCTTATGGCAACTTTTTTCGCTGAAAACAGCTGGCAACTATTTTTTCCTTTTTCGTTCATTTTTTTTTAACCAAGGTTTGCAAACAGTTAATGGTTTTATCGAAATTTGATTATTTGACGAAAAAAATTATCGTCAAATATTCCGTTTGACGTATGGCATGTTTAGACAGTAGAAAACGCCGAGAATCCACGCAAGTGACATCTCCGGGGATGTCAACTTGTTTAACGTGACCAAATCACAATTCATGGTCCGACTTCCAAAATGAAAAGGTCTTAAATGGTACTATTACCAATTTCATAGGCTGGGTGCAAGTTTCTCAATCATTTTTCATAAATCTAAAGTCAAAAGCGTTATGACTGGATAATAAAAAATAATCTTGCCAAAAATCTTGCCAACAGCTTACTTGACTGCAGGGCAATCAAAAATTGAAGGTCACGTCCAAATGGTTACGAATATGGCATATCTATTTACCACATTTCAAGTTAAAGTTTTAGTAACTAAATATCTGATTCCATATTAATTGCGAGTGCAATAGATAACGAGCACAATAATTAGAACACCTTTTGATGTCAGAAACCATTACGCTGTTGAAAAGTGAAAACCAGAATACTGTGTTGCAATAATGAATACAATGATAAATAATGCCGACTGTTTAAATGCAGAAGTCATACACGTTGCTGCCATTGGGATCCCCCGCCATTATGACCAGGTTATGAAATTAATATTGTCAATACTTCTTTCTTGATAAAATGTTCTTGTTTAATGCTGAGGAATGTAATTGAAAATCATGTCCAGGTCGTTATCGATATTATGATTTTGTAACTTTCCTGCAGTCATAATAACACTCATAAGAGCAACGAAAATAACTCAATGGCACACAGATAAACAGGAACCCAGAACTGTTCTTTTGTTCCTGAATGATTATGATGCTGAGGGCATTGCAGATCACGCCCAGATGGTTACCATTGTGATAAATAGACTTGCTATAATTATTAAGAAGTGGAAATATATATTTATACACATAGGACATAATAACAATAAAAGTTTTTTTTTCTATTCTTATGCTTTGTTTTTGTTCTTGTATCTTGTGCCTAAGCTGTAAAGTATTCTGATTCAATTGTGAGAATAAAACCGTACAGTATATTGAATTAGGCAAGGTCTTTTTTTTTTTTTTAAAAAGCATGTAATTTCAATATTTTGTTAAATTTTTGCATAAGGCAACTTCTTTAACGACTAAATTTTTGTTGGAAGACAACTATTTTTGTGACTAAATTTTTTGCTTGAGGCAACTATTTATAAGTGTTTAGGCTACTAAAGCAACTATTTTCAATATAAATTTGAGTGGCAGTCCGCAGTGGTGTGTTCATCAAAATGTGTGGTGCGTATGGTTTCACTGTAATCTTGGGGGTGGATTACAGGTGTGCCAAATTGTTCACTGAATGAATTAGTGAGCAATTTTGTCCATCTGTCATCATAAATGAGCAAATTCGCCCAACGATTTGGTCATTGCATGATTTAGTGCATCGCTGATTTGAATACCTCGGAAGACTAGGTCTTCTCGTCATAAAAACACAAACCAAATTAATATGCATGATTTATAAACTTGAGGTTTTAAAAGAAGTATTTAGTTCATATATATATGCATAGTTCGTTCACGAAAAGTAGTCCGATGGTACCGTTAGAAATAACGGGAGCTGACGTCACAAACGGCCTAGCCGATTACAGCAGAGGGGAGGACGTCATTTCAGAACTGTTTGCAGCAAACGTTATCTTTGTCAGTTCGACATCCTCCCCTCTGCTGTAATCAACTAAAGCCATTGTAATCAACTCCGTTATTCTAACGCTATCATCAGATACTTTCCGTGAACGAACTGTACATTGTCATGTGCTATTACATACAAAACAAAAATGTAAAATAAAATTCTAAAATAATTTATTTTTGAAAAACTATTTTCAGGGCGATGACCGCTTCGGAGGTGGGGGCTCAGACCTTTTTAGCTCCAGCCTGGCTCTATTTAGTATTTAGTTTCTTTCATGTACACATGGGATCTTGAGTTCGATCCTGAATATGAAAGCTTTTTTTTTTTTTTTTTAAATTCCTGTCAAAATATTAGTTTTGCCCTGGCACATGGCGCTATAGGGCATGCGAATAAAACAATATGTGCAATTACTGAAAAACGGCCTCGGAAATTAATGTCCAGTTTCGTCATTATGTAGAGTCCTGAGTACTATCCCGGAAATGCGAGCGTTGTCCTGTTGTTGTTTTTTTCCAAGGAAATGAAACATGCGCCTTGAGAGAGAGAAAGCAGTGTTTTCACGTACCTAGAAAACCTGACATGGTCTGGGAATTTGAAATTGCCTTAAAAGTCAAGGAAAAACGAGATTTTTTAATCAAACCGGGAAAAATTTTCCTAACCTCTGTTCTGAATAGCTGAACTTCGCGCGAACCTTAAACTATTTTCCCCAAAATCGACGTTGAATTCAAAGCTTTGTTTGCGATTAGTCAGGGAATTTTGTTGGAAAAGTCAGGGAAAAACCTGGAAAAGTCAGGTAATCCCCCCTTCCCAAAGTGAGGGGGTACCCTGGAGAGAGAGAGATTCCCCTGCGCATCATGTTGTACGTCCATAAAGATGGAAACAAGTTCTCCGCCGGTTGCTCCGCGCTTTCCCTTTCATATAATGGGCTACTAACACGGTTTGGCGGAAGGAAATAGAGGTTAGGAAGACATACATCACTGTAACATCGAGCAACGAAATGGCTTTTTGGAAATGAAGTTGCGTTGGAATTTTATTCGTTTATTTCAAAATGAGATTTTTAGATTACATCCTTAAAGCGTTTTAATTCGAGAAGCTGAAGATGCATTTGACGTGATGGAGGTTAAAGATGACATGACCTTTGATCCGGAGATATATAAAAACAAAATGGCTGTCGGAATAAAACAACGCGGGTTTCATCTCATCTGCTAAAGTAATTCCACGTCGTCTGTCTGGGTTATCATAACTGGCAAAATAGAATTCGGAACCTCTAATTTTTTTTCTATTTTTGTTATCTTCTGCAAGGTCTTGAACTCGTATTATAAGGTAATAGTACAGTCGAAATGTGTGTCTGCACTGTGCCGGATTTATTTAGATGAGGATTCGTAGATAGTCACAGTCGTAGCTAAGATTACGAGTAGTTTTTACAATTATTTCGGTGCAAAATGGTCTGCCATCATCAGAAGAAAATACAAATCTTTCTCTATTGTCGTGGATTAGAAAAATTGGAATAAGAACTAAAGCGAACGAAATAAAAATTTCGTTAGCAGATGTTGCCAAAATAAAATAAAAAATTATTATGTATATAAAATAGGAATTAAATATATGAAAATGAAATATGCAGTAGAAAATTGAAGATGGCGAAAATGAAAGGTAAGGTTGGAAAGGAATGATAGAGTTATTAA
The DNA here is from genome assembly GCA_006491805.2 of Dysdera silvatica. Taxonomy (NCBI): domain Eukaryota; kingdom Metazoa; phylum Arthropoda; class Arachnida; order Araneae; family Dysderidae; genus Dysdera; species Dysdera silvatica. The sequence continues at coordinate 59,025,583 of QLNU02015359.1, read as the reverse complement.
AAATTATAAATGGCAAAACGGAGAGGAATTAACAACGCCTATTTATTAGATTCAGATCAGTGGCGTAGGCAGAAAGTTCATAAGGGGAGGGTTATAGGCTTAATGGGATGGGTTACAGAGCTACAGCTCATATATTCCTATGTTAATTATACAAAATTTCATTGCGATGGGGGGTCACCCAAAATATCCCCCTAGCTACGCCTCTAGTTGAGATGAACAGTTTTTTTCGTACGGTGGAAAACGTTTTTATTTGGGTCATTAATTGTTGAACTGCCACTACGAGAAGTATAAAAAACTTCTATATATTTTTATGGAAGCTTATTTAACATAACGAAGTACTATCTGAAAAAAATTGTGAACAACTCAGCTACAGTGTGGCTATCTGTAAATTTTCATATAAACCGTGATATATATATATATATATATATATATATATATATATATATATATAAAAGTTTTCCTCGCCCATTCTTGGCGGAAACAGGCTTTGGGACGGGCAGAGCGCCATGTTCCCAAGCCTCTTTTTACATCACTTCTTAATGTGCCATGTCTAGAAACTTCCTGACAATGTGACACGTGTTTAGGATTGTGGCTTTTTGTATTTCAATGTAGGTGTTTGGGTCAATGTTGAGTATCTCCAAATTCGTCGCAAGCGTTTTTGGTACTATCCCTGTTGCTGAGATGACTAACGGGATGATGAAGATCTTTTCCATACCCCATATATCTCGTACTTCATGTCTGAGATCTTGGTACTTGGTGATTTTCGTTGTGTAGGTTGTCTGTATGTTATTGGTGTTGGGTACTGCTATGTCGATTAAGTACGTGGTCTTATTCGATTTATCGACGAGGGTTATGTCAGGACGGTTATGTGGGACTGTCTTGTCTGTTATGATTGCTCTATCCCAGTAAAGCTTGTGTGTTTCGTTCTCATGCACGGTCTCTGGCTCATATTTGTAGTACGGGCATTTTTCTGTCAGAAAGCCAGCATTCGCTGCCAATTTCTGGTGGACTATTTTCGCTACTTGATCGTGTCTATGTTTGTAGTCTGACTGCGCAAGGATCTTGCATCCTGCCATCACGTGTTGGATTGTCTCCGATGCCGCATGACAGTGTCTGCATTTGTCGCTTTCTATGTCTTTTCTCTGGATGAATTTCTGATTGTTCCTTGTTGCGATCACTTGGTCTTGGATGGCTAGCATGAATCCTTCTGTCTCTGGCTGGAGAGTGCCTTTGGCCAGCCAAGAATTTGATGCCTTTTTGTCAACGTGTGGTTGTTGCAGGTCATTGTAGTGCCTGCCATGTAATGGTTTTCCGGCCCAAGTTCTCAGTTTCTGTTCGTTGGCTGTTTCGAGGACACGCTCTTCGGTACTACACAGGTTTAGTGGCGTGTAATTTGCATCTGCTTGTATTATGGCTTGGATGAGTGGCGATCGGGGACTCTTCAACTGGAAGTATTGCCTCATGCTCTGGATCTGCTTGTCATGTAAGTCTTTGAGGTCCGCTTGTCCGCGTCCTCCTTCTTCCCGGGGTAGTGTTTGCCGTTCAATTGCCGTTGCAGGGTGTAGTTGTCCGGCT
>QLNU02015359.1:58999753-59011663 GCA_006491805.2 Dysdera silvatica | reverse complement strand
TTTCAGCAAGTTACGGAGTTTGAACGGGGACGAATGATCGGCTTTCGTGAAGGAGGGTTTTCTTATCGTGCAATAGCAGCTCGTATGGGGCGTAACAGCAGCACAGTGATGCGAGTGTGGAAGCAGTGGGTTCAAGAGAACCAGACAACTCGGAAATCCGGGAGTGGACGCCGAAAGGTGACGTCAGCACGGGATGATAGACACCTGGTCCGCATGGCGGTGACGGACCGTTTTGCTTCATCTGGACAGTTGGCAGAACGTTGGTGCACTGCTACAGGTGTATCATTGTGTGCTTCATCAATTCGTCGGCGTCTACTGCACCGTGGACTGCGTGCAAGAGTTCCTTTATACAGGATCCCCCTGACGCAAAACCATCGACACTTGCGGCTACAATGGGCTCATGGACATAGAGACTGGCGTGCTGATTGGCAACAAGTGGTGTTTTCTGATGAATCCCGCTTTAATTTGGGGTACAGATTATGGTCTGGGGTGCGATTGCGTATCATGGACGATCTCAGCTGCTACGAATTGTGGGTAATCTTAACAGCAACCGGTACATCAATGAAGTTCTGGAGCCCGAAGTTGTTCCCTTCCTTCAAGGCATTCCCGGAGCTGTATTTCAACAGGACAATGCCCGCCCACATATTGCCAGGAATGTTCAAGACTTCTTTTCATCACAACAGATACAGCTTCTTCCTTGGCCTGCCTATTCGCCGGATATGTCGCCGATTGAACATGTGTGGGATTTCGTTGGTCGGCGTCTCGCTCGTGATCCTCGTCCCATAGCTACTACAGATGAACTTTGGGGTCGCATACAAGCAATCTGGAATGCTCTTCCTCAGGCACACATTCAACATCTGTTTGATTCCATGCCACGTCGTATAGCATCACTTATTGCAGCGCGTGGTGGCTTCACCAAATACTGATTTTCGACATGTAATATTGTTTTTTTGCTTTGTAATTTTAATCGTTTATTTGTATCAACACAGGTCGTTTGTACATTAAATTTCATTCAATTCACACGAGTCTTTCATGGTGTTGCAATTTTTACAAACATGAGTATACATATGCTGACTTGTCACCAAAAATATTTTTCCCTCGGTATTTGTTTTGCTACTGCCAAAACATGGTTTTCAAAGCAGTCGTTAAAAACTTGGTTATTAAGGTTTCACCCGGTTTTCAAGATGTTGCAAAGTGTTTTTGTAAGTGCGCGATAAATCCAGTCAGGCTATTTTCAGTTCCTGGCATAATGATATAGAGTGGAATAAAAATATTCTCCGCCTTACCACAGAATAAGATAGTATAATAATTCTTAGTGGAATTTCTTATGTGTTTAAGATGGTGCGAAGCATTTTTAAGGGTTCTTAAGACCTTCAAAAACTCAAAAAAATTACTTTTATATATTTCTAGAAAAAATTTTAAAATGTGGGGAATAGTTTAAAACGAACCGCATGAAAATCGGACAATTTAAAAAATCACGGTGAGCAAACGCGTGGTGATCACAGTCGATCATTTTAAATAAAAAAGTCCAATGAGAGAGGTCTTCGAATGGGGAAATCGAAGTCTTCTTTTCCTCAGGGTATCATGAAATCCAATCTTAGAAGTCATCCAATCTTAGAAGTCATCCAATCTTAGGAGTCACTAACTGTAACTCCATTAGCTTCTTTTCCTAGATTAGAAGATAATGATTTTATGATTAGATGATTATTGATTAGATGATAATGAAAGCAAATCTAACAGTAAGCTGTCTCAAAGCTATGCTGAAAATAAGGTAAAATATGACAGTGTCTCTATTTGTTTTATTTACTTTTATCAAGTGTTAGAAAACAAACAACCGTTAGCCACTAAATATTGTAATTTTCAGAAAACAATATATAAAATGAGTAAATTGGCTCTTATATGCTGGATTAATGGATTATGAATTAATTTGGATTTAATTGGAATTGGGGCTTTTGGATTAATTAATGGATTTGCGCCAACTTCAAAACAACGTTCAAACAAAACTTATAAATGCCACTTCAGAAAAACAGATGAATGACCAAATTAGCTGTACGTACCCTTGCCAAAAATTATATTTCAGAATATAAGGTAGAAAATAACTTCAAAACCTTGCCATATCATAGTGGCAATCCCAGGATCATACGCCGGACCATGTGCAGCTCTTTAAATTCAAACATACTGAAAACTAGAAGGTGGCCCAAAGTTACTGTGGATCAAAATTAGTCTGAATGACTGTAGTGTATGAATATGAGCTTGCTGATCAAGAATACGCTTTACTACAGTGCTTACAATCCCCTCCGCATTATGTAGTAAGTCATGTTTTTGCATAATTCATACAATCTCGAGTCCTCCAAGTTTCCGTTCTTCATGTCTAGTGATGTGGGTTTGCCGAAAACTTTGAAAACGGAAAATTTTCCATCACTTCAACTACTAAATATCTAGAGTAAGTGTGATATAATATTTACTAAATAACATATAAAACAAATGTTATTTAATAAATGCTATTTACTAAATAGCATTTGTTTTATATGCTACACCATTACCCAAACTCTGATCCCCAACACCGTATTTACCAGCCCCTCACGAATACCGGTCCTCACAAAATTTTGGAATAATAATAATAATAATATTGGTTAAACTCGTTATTGTTAATTTTACTTCTTAGTAATTATTAATTCTTAACTTGTTACTATACCAACAGTTCAGTCAGAGAGTCAAGGCTGATTAGATACTTCATGATAATGATACCGGTCGCTTATATTTGGTACTTTTAAAAATGTTAGTTTAACGAATACGACAGTATCATATTGTGTGAAATACATAAATAAAATTCAAAACTAAAAAGTATAAATTCCTAAAATTATTAGTGAAAAAATGAAGCATTACGTGGTATAATAAACCTTTTCGTTATGAAATGGGTTGATTTTTTTTTTTCATAGTTTAAGTTTTATTTATATGTAGGCTCATTTAGTAATATTTTACACATAATATTTTTGCGTGTAAAAATTAATTTTCTTTTTTAGATTCATATATACCTATCTTCTAGCTTTATTTCAGAGTCGTAAGAGGGTGTGAGCCTCTGCGATATCGCCAAAAGGAGGGGGCTTCAGTTGAAAATGTTTGGTAACTTTAAATAGTTGATGAAATTTATAATGATTTAGTGAAAATGTAAGATATATTTTAACAGAATGGGAAAAGAAAAGCTAATGTTCGCAAAGGATTCTGTTTTATGTAGTCAAGAAAAGAAGGAATTGTGTTTATGTTATGAATGATCGATGTTAATATTTTTAATATATATATATAATGCAGTTTTTTTGTGTTTAAATTTTTGAAAATTAAATATGTACGCAGAGTGAGAGAGAGAGAAAGGGAGAAGTTATGACATTTTTTAAAAAGAAAAATTAATTTTTAAAATTTCAAGACCGGAAAATTTTCCTCAAAAATTTTTTTCCACCCACATCTCCAGTTATGGCGGATAAACACTGGCGCGCCAGTGGAAGGCGTTGTGTGCGCAATCGCCAACTTGGGATGATAATAAATTGCCTTGGCTTTGATCGGCGCGATTTGTCAATGACAGGACTCCGGTTTGTAAACTTCCGCCTTTTTTTTACGCTTGTGGACAATATTTCTCGTAAATATATCACAGCAAAGCGTCGATTATCAGAAATAGCTGGGACTAAGTCTGATTCCGTTACTCGACTATTTACGAAATGGAACTAGTTCTAGAACGTAAAAAGTTAATTAAAACGGTATATTTCTCATTCTCTTTCTTCCTCGCTTTGATCTAAATTATAGATAGGTAATTCAATTAAGATTACAACTGTTAAAAATAATGTTTTATCTAAAGATGTAAATATTATTATCTGATAATAATAATCTAATTTGATAATGATAATTTGATCTGACGATGATGGTAATTTTCTCTCTCTGAAAAATCTCCAATGGGTCTTGTAAATAAATCTAATGGATCTGGTAAATAAATCTAATGGATCTCGTAAATAAATCTAATGGATCTGGTAAATAAATCTAATGGATCTCGTAAATAAATCTAATGGATCTGGTAAAAAATTTAATGGATCTGGCGAAAAAAATCTAATATATAAAAAAAATCTGGTGAGTCTAACGATAAATCTTACGGATCTGATTCTCAAAAATGGCGCTGACGCTGTGGAACTTTTGTTCACATTTGCTCGTGCTAAATTATTAATACTAAAAAATAACATTATTTTTTGCGTTTGAATTGGCGGGCAAAAATGACGCTGTTTTTTTAGTTTCAATCATTTACTGAACGTCCTCGTATATTATCCAGTTTAGCAATTTTTAGTGGCTAGTAATCGTATATGCACACAGCCGATAGTCAAGTTCAGTTATTTCCAAGTTGTATTCTACTGTTCCGTAGTCTGAGGTTTGGGTCTCTGGGTAAGAGAGATTAGAATTCCTCCGAAAACTACAGATCTAGGCTCAGCATAAGCTCACTCGATCCTGCGCCTTTAAACACGAATGAAACGAAACAATATAAATATATTTTAAAAGTCTATTTTCTTAAAATCTGAGTCAAATGTTCGATGTTCGTTTTGGATGTAATGGTGTGGTGATTTATTTGTATAATATCTGGCGCCGATGAATTTTCGATAGTTTTCTGTTATCGATTACGTATGGCATCGATTTTCTCTTGCATGGAGTGCTATTGAAGAGATCGATATATCGATTTCCACTGAACAACCAGACTGTAAGGAATAGGTGAATCCTATTCCACTTTCGTTTCTGGGGACTTATCCTCTATGACTATATATATATGGCTTATATATAATATGAAAAAATCCAATTATTTCCAATAGTTTTCCATATAGCTTTATTGCGTAGATATTTTCCAGGTCAATTACTTATATTTCATATGATTGCATTAAGATTAAAGATACTTTACCATACAAATTGCTTTATCAATTTCCCCCGCGCGACTAGCCGCCTATAGCGTAGGCTGATAAGAATACAGAATTCAATTTTTCTAAAGCCATCTGAAAAAGTATTTATATATCGCGATGATTAAACCGTGGAATAAAAACAAGGCGAGTGGTAGAGAAATTATAGCTTAAATTAGATAGCTTTTTGATTAATGGACCCCGACTTGCGCACGTATTAAATAATTAACAGAACCTCATTAGAAAATGTAACTACTAAATTAATTTATCATAAAACAACTGAAACGATTAAACACACGTGACACAAAATGTGATACAAGTTACTTAAAATTGCAAGCAAAGTAAAAGACAACAATGTTAGATTTAATAGCTTACGACTAATTTATTAACAACTATTACTTAAAATATTACTACAATTTGTTACCAACCGTTATTTAAACTATTACTATGATTTATTACTAACTTATTACGGTAACTTAATACTACCTTTAGCTAATGGCTCATGAAACCTCATGATATTTTAAAATTATCAAAGCATGTCAGTTTCAATGTATCAATGAAATGGTGATCACTTAATCAACGGAATTGATTTATTCATTTTTATCATGTTCTTTACGTTTTATATCTGCTCATGTTAAGTAATATACACAGTATTTTCATTATTTATTTAGTTAATGAAATCTTACGTTTTTTAGTAAATAATCTCATTTGTTTAACCTCAAAGTGTGCTCGATATTTTCAGATTATTTATTGTTTAAACGATGTATCTTTATCTCTCTCTATTTTCGAAGCGTATCATAAAATTTTTACGAATTTGGTTTTTCTATTTTACGGTGCATTTTTCTATTCGTGTATTTATATTGTTTAAGCATACCGTAAAGTTTCTTTAAATTATGTTTACGTATTTTAGAGTACGACCGCAAATTCTTGTATCCGTCTTATTTTTGGTATCGTAATGCTTTTATGAATTTTGTTTATGTATTTTAGAGTGCCACCGAAAATTCGTATGTCTGTCTTATTTAGCCGCATCGTGAAATTCTGATTAATCTTGTTTTTGTACTTCAGATTGGGATGGCAGATTTGTATTAAGTATGGATAATACATCCAACGCTGTAAGGGCAGTAATTTTAATAGAAAGAAGGTTAAAACATGTGTTTCGAAAGGACTTTGGCCGTCCCTCATCAGGAATACATGTGCTTCCTGACAAGGGATAGGAAAGGGCCATCCGAAACATACGTTTTAACCTTCTTTCTATTAAAATCACTACGCTTATACATACGATGTTGGATTTGTGATCTTTATAATACGTTATTACGTTATTTATACGTTTTTTATACTTTATTAATCCGTTTTTATACGTTACTTATACATTTAATCGTTGGTTATACGTTTTTATACATTTAATCGCTATTTATACATTTTATATATTTGATCGTTATTTATACGTTTTTATACGTTTAATCGTTATTTATACGTCTTTATGCGTTTAATCGTTATTTATACGTCTTTATGCGTTTAATCGTTATTTATACGTTTTTATACGTTATTTTTACGTTATTTATACTTTTTGTACATCATTTATACTTTTGTACATTATTTATACGTTATTACGTGTTATTTTATACGTTATTACGTTATTTACGAATAGTATTACTTCATCATATTACTCTTAATTTTGTATGACTATGCTATTTAGGAAAGTCATAAACTTTCAGGAATTCCGTTTATATATTCAAAAGCGCGTTGGCAAATTTATGTTGTCATACTGTACAAACACGTTACAAGGTTTTTACCAATTATGCGTGTCTATTCTAGAGTGCGACCGCAGATTCGTGAGTGATCTAAATGGGGCAAAGAACGGCAGCTTCAGCGCACCACACATGGAAAATTTTCAGAACTATTCCAGGCAATGCATCTATTCCTTTGTGGCCACTGAAAATGAAAGGGTACACATCACGTTCACCTTTTTCGCCTTGCGTGGTGCAACGCCGCAGTAAGTCAATCAATCAATATTATATTTATTTGTCATAAATTTTATATATAATTCCCAAACTATTTGCATTTTTCATAAACATGAAAATCAACATAAATAATCTATTTAAATACTCCAATAGCAAAATCACACTCATTAAATATTGATTTATAATGCATTTTCAAATGTTTGATACATGTTTTCACAACACAGAGCATTGTAATCGGGGGGGTACCATGGACTTATCAGATAGCAGATTGTTCTCTTTAACTATCGTATCCCCAGCTTATTATAAAATGTGCATAAATGTAAGAGTGTAAGATGAATATCTGCAAAATTAAGTTAATGTTATATCATCGTAGTGCATTTTTCAAGGGATACAATATTTGTAATCAGTTGAAAAATAAATAAAAAAATGTATACATTAATTTGTTTGTGTTTTTGCGGCGAAAGGGAAGCGAAGGTGAAGCTGGTCTGGAACAGGCAGTTTTCCGAGGAATCGGAATAGCTGCTGATAGGGCCATCAAACCCCGGACTACGATGGGATGACACATTTCTGCGATACCATTGGGAGATGAACCAGCTTAATGGAACGATAGACAAATACGTTGAGTAATGACTTAATTAAATGCAATGTCTACAATTGGCACACTGCCAATTTTAGAAATTGTGCTTATTAGGTTTGAGTTTCTTGGTATTCCAAGTGGTAACAGTCAAGGAATCCATTTTGACGAATACGTATTATTTCTTACGTGGAATTTCACAAACCTTTGTAACAATCATAGTGTACACAAGAACTACCCTGAATACATCCGTAAAATGCATTTTTCACATCAAAGAATATTCTCTACCGTCATGTACAAATTTGTACAAAACGACAAAATTTAAGACAAAATTCTGCAACAATTTATCCTATCAATAATTTATTTTAAGAAAAATATTTTCTCCAGCAGAGGGCTTAGCATCCTTGCCTCAAGGTGGCCAAACCCATCGGTCGTATGAATTTGCACTCTTGTCTCCTACTCTAAAAGGTACTATGGGCGCGCCGTGATTCGTTTTTAATGAATAATGTTTTTCTTTTGATTTTACTTGATTTATATGTAAACCTGTGCTATAACGAATAATCGTGGGAGTGCGAGACACTGACTTCTTCGCCTTGCTGTTGCTGTGAATATGAATACCAGGAAAAAACATCAAACGTCCACCAGTTCTTCACCTGGTCACCTATCGAACAGGGAGCTAGACCAACAGGTGCGTAATGTCTCTGATGAGCTATCGAAATTTCGTATACTGTGGTCCCAGGACTTAGAGAAGTTGAAAGGCTCCATTAATGAAAAATAGATTTGAATTTGTGTTCTGGGACTGATGGAGATTCCGATCGCGCTGCCAAATTGGCCTCTGTTAAAAATGAAATACGGAAAGATCTTGATATTAAAATCACTGAAATAAATAATGAATGGGTATCGCGATTTGTCGTCTTGGAGAGCAAGGTTCAACATCTAGAAAGAACTACTGCTGATCTTGAATGCGCCCTAGAAGAACACCAGCATGACATTCGTCAGCCCTGTCTCATAATGTATGGTTTACCGGAAACTGAGAACGAAAACCCAATTACCGTTGCAGTGGATACTTTAAATGAAAAGATAAAAACTACCATGTTATCAAAGGATTTGGAAAACGCGCATCGTCTAGGAAGCGTAAGTCGCAATACCACTCACGGACAATCACCGAGACCAATGGTCATTAAATTTATAAGAATGGCTCAAAGAGACTATGTCTTCAAGAACAAAAGACTTCTGAAGGATACTGGCCTGGTCATAGCCGAAAGCCCACATTAGAAAACAGGCCTACAACAAAATTCGTGCCAAGGGCATACAATGCTGGACACAGCAGGGAAAAATTTTCTTGCTAACTGAGCGTGGTGAGTGGGTAATTCTCAAGTCACTGACTGACATCCGCAATTACAGAGAAAGAAATTAACATTATTCATTTGGATATGCATGATTTACTATTTCTTTTGTCGCTGTTGCAATTCCAATACTGTCCTTGCACCATAAAGACAAACTTTTTACTGAGCGTGATGTGGTTGTGCTCAGGTCGCTGATGGACAAACGCAGCTACAGAGAAAGAACTTAGGATTACTAAATTGGATGTACGTAGTCTACTATTTCTCTTGTTGCTGTTGCTTCACCGATATTGCTCTTGCGACATAAAAAGGTAAATGAAATTAACAGGCTAACCTTTTATATGATCATGATCCTGGCGTGTTTTGAGTATGTTCTTCATGTCATAATAGCCTATTTATCATAAATCGCATTAAATAACTTATAATTTTTCTAGGCTGTTCTGACCCTTTTTTCTTTTGTCCTTGCGCCATAATGGATCATGATTGCATCTGAGCTGTAAACGTGTTCTTGTCAAACTAACCTACTCATTATAAGCATGTTTCATAACTTGTAATTTATCATTTCTACGCCTAAACTGGTCAATCGAATGAATCTAGTGTTTTCAGTCAATTTTTTCATATTATATTCGATGTTAACTTACTTTATATTTATCAATGCAATGTCTATATTTCATATCAGATGCTTCTATATATTTCGTAAGACACCACACTGAATACAAGTATTATTTTATCCTTCAAGTGAACAGCGTTCAGCTTGTATATTACATGAAAATTGTTTATCTAATTAAATAATCTGTAAAACTTATATAGACGAATAACACGAGGACTCAGTTTAGATCTAAATTTCTAATCTGCTCTAACCTTCTTCCTTTTGTCCTTGCGCCATAAATGATCATGATTTCATCTGTTTTAAACATTCCCTTGTTTTCCAACTAGCCTACTAATCACAAAACGTATTACGTAACTTATAATTTTTTTAAAAATTTTTACGTCTAAACTAAACAAATGAATCTATAGATTTCAGTCAGTTTTCTCATATTGCATTTGCTGTTGATAACTTTGTCTATCAATACAGTGTTTATATATCATATCAGATGCTTCTGGTTTTTTTTCATATGATACTACAAAGATATACTAACTACAATTTTTATTTTATCCTTCAAGTGAATGACGTTCAGTTTGTATAAAATTATATAGTTATATTGTAAATTTTGCGAGCAGTTCCCTATTGTAGGATGCATAATGACCATTACTGTCCTTACGCCTTAAATATTTAAATTTGTTTGCATAATAATTTAGCCTATTATCCAGATATATAATTTGATGGTCTTACACATGAATCAATTATAAATTCAGGTTTTGCCTTATCTAATGGGAATTTCGATGCACCGTGTTGGTTCAGTTGGATGTTTTAAATGTAAATTTTAATATTAAAATATTGGTATTTGATAACAGGCTATTACTCTTCGAAATGATTTTTTGTGTCGTATTCGCTAATTAACTAAACGACTATTATTGTGATATGGTGCGCCCAGATGGCTTTTGACCATATACGAATTGATATATATCTTTATATCAAAGTATATTTATATTGAATTATTGTATTTTTACATCATTTATTTATTTATTTATTTTATTATTCTTTTATTTTTATTTTATTATTCTTTTATTTTTATTTTTATATATTTATTTATTTTAATTTATTTTAATATTCTTTTACTATATTTTATAAATGTCATTCCTGAATAGCGGACATATAACCGATTGTGGCTTTGCGGCCCTTGGGGATTCATTCACTGAGCCGGATAATGAATTAACTCTTGATATTAATAACCAATATTACTATCCCTCACAGATTACTTCTCATAATCAAGTTAATAACACATTATTAACCGTTCATATTAATGCATGCAGTATTACTAACAAAGTGGAATTAATTGAAGACTTCATCCTTGGTATAAATCCATCCCCTGACATATTATGTATAACTGAGACCTGGCTCTGCCCAAATTAGGCTCCATCTCTTTTTGATTATGAATCGGTCTCGATTGCACATGAATTGGGTAGAGGAGGTGGTGTTGTAATGTATGTTAAAAGAAAACACGAGTTTAATTTGATACCTCAATGGACGGGAATCTTCCCGGGTGTTGAGATGCTGACATTACAGATTTATGGTATTTTTGTCACTACCATATATCGACCACCTTCTGGTGAATTGGGAGATTTTTTATGTCGTCTTCAGGACCTACTTGCCTTTATTACTTCCTCGAGAAAGAGGCTAATCATCATGGGAGACTTAAATATTGATTTATATACTTCCAATGAAAAATTTGTAAACCATACGCAAGCACAGAGACTATTGGATCAGATCTTCTCATTTGGATTTAATAACTATATTCATAACCCAACTAGAATTACATCACATTCTTGTACAGTTATTGATCACTGTATTACAAACGTTTTAAATCCACAATGTGGCATACTTCTTTATCAGATTAGCGATCATCTTCCCATATTTTCAATTTTTGGTATTTCACAGGGAATATCTAGAAGACATGGTAATCCATCTTTTATTAGGGATTTTTCTGAGATGAATTTACAGACATTTAAAGCAAAGTTACAAAGAGTAAATTGGAATAATTTATATCTCTTGGATAATCCACTACATGCTTATGGATATTTCGTTGATATCTTCAAAAATAATTATGAAGTTTGCTTTCCATTAAAAACAATAAGCAAAACCAAACGTATACGTAAATCATGGATTACAACTGAAATTTTTAGAGAAATAAGGAAGAAAAATAAACTTTACTTCAAATTTTTAAAGGATAAATCACCAACAAAACTTGCTGTTTTTAAGTCATTTCGGAATGAATTGAATACTAAAATAAAACGTGCGAAACAGGCATATTTTTCGGCACTATGTAATATGAATAATAGGAAAACATGGTCAGAAATAAATGAACTTATGGGAAGATCAAAATCCAGAACAAGAGAAATTGATATACTAATAACTCCTCATAAAACGATTACTAACATATCACAGATTTCTAATACATTCAATGAATATTTCATAGAATTCCCTTATTCTTTATCTAGTAAATTTAATAATG
>QLNU02015359.1:58976854-58999653 GCA_006491805.2 Dysdera silvatica | reverse complement strand
TAAATTCCTATTCTAAGTTTAAGTCTTTAATCCGGATCCTCCTTACTAATTCTATTTAATCAATGGCATACTTAATTTAATTTTCGCTGATGTTTGCGCAGTGATATCCCATGGGGCTGCTTTGGCTATCTGGTATCTCCTGGGTGGTGCAGGCTTTGTCAGACTACGTCTTTATCTGCGCTACCCAGGCAGACATGGACAAAATTCTATTTCACAGTATATTAATTAATGTATTGATATTTTTTTTTTAATTAATTTTGATGTATTTATATTTTTGTAATTAATTTTATGCATCTATATTTTCGTATGATGTTAATGTAGATATGTCTTTGTTCTTATAATTAACTTAAACTAACATTGATTTGTAATCTCAATGTATATTTTTTTGTTGTTCATGTTGCTGCCTAAATAAAGTTATAAAAAAAGTGTAAATCTTGCAATGGCATAGATGTTGACCCCGTTGATCCCGCAAAGAAAAGAGATACGACCTGAAGTAGGGAAAAGAAGAGAACTGAAGTAACAGTTTTACTTCACTGACTTTGGTTGCCACGCTCACATAGTGTCTACGCTTTATTTCTGCGGTTTTCTATTTAATTCTGAGAGATAAAGGTTAACACACTCGTGGCAAAGCTAACCTGGTACACTGACAAGGCGCAGAGCAGTATGATTCCGCCAGTGCAATATAGTTCGCCCTTTCTTACGTTAAGAGAGTTAATAAAAGCTACATTTCGGACATAAAACATTAAAATAATGCTCAAATACATAAAACATAGGCATATTTGTGTAATTAAAATCTGGTATTTATTAAATTTAGGAAAAAGAATCATTATAGCAAGCGCTGACGTCATTCAAGTAACTGACCAGTCAGAGGACTTCGTTTGCTTGGCGAGAAATTTGGCGCCTGGAATTTTGGCAACCGCGTTTTTCTGCATTCCAAATTAGGCGATAAATAGCCTAATAACGTTGAGGGCTATCTCATTTTTCGCCAATTTGGGAATGAATATTTATTGCACGGGCGTGAATAGGTCGTCGTAGCCTTAACAGTGCACCAGGTTAGCTTTGCCGCGAGTATACTGTTTCAGAGGTAACGTTAAGGAATCGATTCCGTCTCAAGCCATTTAAGCAGTGACGGGTTGTAAACTTTTTAAACCAAACAACAAATCCACATTTTAAATTCGCGTTAACAGGACTCCTAATCACAAAAATTAAACATTTATTTCTTCTTGACTGTTTTTTACTTTCAGCATGACCATGCCATCCATCAGCAGGTCTTAAGTGTGTATTGTAATTTTAAACGAATCTCTCCCTCTCTCTCTCTCTGCTTTAGATGTTGCTGGAACCGCAATTCCGGTATGGTCTACTATAACCGAAAGGTTACACAACTGGATTAAAATCATCAGCAAACAAAGAGAGCTTATTAAAAAAGTATCAGAGCGACATAATGACTGGTCCGTGATCAATGATCAGATGATATCATTCAGAGTTTTATGATGGCCTGGGAATCAGATGACGCTAACGATATCTTCGCCATGATCTCAATAAGGGACTTTTTCTGCCACCATTACCCAATAACCTGCCTTCCTTTCGCGCCATGGAAATGGCTTCTATCCGCTTCCCTTCCCCTTCATTTTAGCCCGCGGCAGATGTGGAAAGAAATGATTTTCGATTCGGGCTAAACTGGTTCGTGAAGAGTCTAAGGTCGGCCATTTTAATGCAGCGATCCTCGTTCCAAGCTAGGCTATATATTTTATTTAATCACACCTGAACATTGCTCATGGATATAGAAAATCTGGAGCATAGGGAATTAGGAAGCCTAAAGGTTGAAACTATATGCATGTAGAGTTTGCCGTCAATGAAAATTACTCTGCCTATTTCCATATCAATGACTCAGAAGTGGTTTTCATGTTCCAGTACTGAGTTACGGATTTGGTATCTTGATATTCACTTTTGCATATCAGCAAAAGAAGAGCACAAAACGAACTACCAATCAATTTCATCAAAGAGTAATTTATTGGATTTGGGCTTACAACGGGAACTAATCAACGGAACAAAGATTTGTTACGGGGACGGCTAAAAAAGTTTAAAAGTTCGGACAAAACTTTTGTGATGAGAGTTATTTGTAATGAAATTCAGGTTTAACTGATCAAGATAGTGTGACAATAACGACGCTAATGAGCCATAAAATGTCATATATATCTGTGATCACAAAGAATGACTTGTTAAGTATAAAATTGCAATTTTTCAGGGCGGCACTTTTTTATCTTACAACTTTTTCTGTATATACAGTTTTTGAAAAAATTTAATTTGGTTGACATCAATGTGATTCAAATAACGTTTTAAAATTAATGGTTTAAAGAATAATTAATTTGTTGAAACGGTGTACACTAAAATCACAGGTCACTCATTTTTGTCATTTTTTGACTTAAACACTTATTCCCTGGGACTACAGATATATATGCCCTTTTTTATGACTTCCTAAAATATTATTGTTGTCATAGTTTACATGTGTAGCCAGGAAGTTATTATACTTGAATTTGGATTTTTATCTAATAAATTGTTATCTAATCTTTTTATCTAATTAGATTTTTATCTAATCTCTTTTATATTGATTTTCGTAATAACAGAGTTCGTTTTGCGATTTTTATATTTTTGAAATGCATGTAAATAGTCAGTGTTATTGTAATGTTTAACATATGTTTCTAGTTAAAATATTCATCAATGTGTTACAATTAAGTGTGTGTGTATACTATGTGGTAGCGGAAAGCGGTATCTTTCTTACTTTATCCGGCCTGCCGTCCGGATCAGTTGTTCAAATTCTAAATCTGGCGTTCTTCGAATTATCCGGTGGGCCGGATAATGACTGGAAATACGGTAATATAATCATGATAGGATCAAATGAAACTAAATCATCAACTATACTAAATACATCACCTGTATTTAGTATAGTGAAGTGTTGTAATCTCTGATTCAAATTACTTTTTAAAATTAATTTATCGTTCCCATTCCCATTCCATTACATGCAATCACATCACAACTCTATTACATATGTTCATATTACATTCTAATACATATATTTACGTTACATTTAATACATGTATTTACGTTACATTTAATACATGTATTTACATTACATTTAATACATGTATTTACATTACATTTAATACATGTATTTACATTACATTTAATACATGTATTTACATTACATTTAATACATGTATTTACATTACATTTAATACATGCATGTACATTACATTTAATATATGTATTCATGTTACATTCTAATACATGTATTCACATTACGTTCTAATACATGCATTCACAATACATATATTCACATTACATTTTAATAAATGTATTCACATTATATTCTAATACATGTATTCACACTACATTCTAACACATGTATTCACATTACATTCTAATATATGCACTCATATTACTTCCTCTTACTGTCACTCGCTATGAAAAAAAGATTTAACGTTTATTTTTTAGGCGTTTTCTCCCCTTCACAAGAATTACTTAACCTTTCAATAATATTTATAGTTTGCTGTATTTTCTCAGATAAAATTTAGCCATTACATCTTTTCGACGATATGAACTTACCGTGAATGATTTAAGATAAAATTGTTTTTGAATTTTTTTATACAATAAACATATTTTTACTTAAAATTCTTGTACATTTTCTTTGATGAGCATTTATTGGATTTTATGCACACAGAAAAATAAAACATATAAACAAAGGAAATATATTTGCAAAAAATATTTGGTGTGGTCGTATTGAGAAAACGTTATTTAAAGTTGTTTCGATAGCTATTTGTCACCTTCAGCAGGGCATGGCAACTTCTGATGAGAACAGCACATGGCTATTGAAACAGCTGTAAACAAAAATTCTTGAATATCACTGCGTGAGATATTTTGTAAAAAAATTCTTTCGTTCGATTAGCGCAGTGTGTCGCCCAAAAGAAAGTATTTTTTATTTAAATTTGAATGAGCAGCTCTATAAAAGAGCACGGTAAGAATCGATTAAGATGAACTTTAAATTCAATTATCGATCACGTTACCGATGTTTACAATCGATGATACAAATTTTGATGTCGATTCTGTCGAAGTCAATAAACTATTTACAGGCATAAGCTACGTGTATTTCAACAGGAAAGCAAACGACTTTCCCCTAATCATCGAATCGTATAATCGAAACAAGGAAGGGATTAAAAGATTAATCTATATCGTATCGTTTTCCTATTTTATTTCTTAAAGCCGCCAATCAAGAAAAGCAATTTGGACTGAAAAACTAGTAATTTTAACTATAATTTATGTTAATTAGATTCCCATGGCTACAATTTTAGATATAATTTATGCTAATTAGATCCTGATTATGGATATCAGTTTTATATTGCATTTACTTAATCTTGTTTAGTTATATTAATGCGTTTAAGATTATTTCTTCTTCTTCTTATTATTATATTTAAAGTTTAAAGAAGATGGATAGTTTAAATATTTTAATATAATAAGCGTCGTCAGTGAATAGATACTAAAATAAATTTATTGTTGAATGATCGATCAGTAAAATGAAATTATTATTAAATAATTATATAATATTTCGTTTTTATAATCACAAATATAAACACATTAAACAACATTTAAGCATTATGAGTGCCCTATATACTTTTTATTAATATTTTATCACTCTATATAAAAACATATTACATTCTAAGCCAAGATTCTCCAACATATGGTCCGCGGGCCACAATCCGGCCCGCCGATAACTGTTTGGAATCAACAAATTCCCCCAAAAAATTTTAGACTTTTTTTTTTTCAGAAATCAGGAAAAACCATGGGAATAACGTGGATGACCTCTTTCTATATCGTAAGTGAACAAACGAATAACTGGAAGAAACTCTGAGGGTAGGCTTTTAAGTGTAAGTTCGTTCGTGTATTTTTTTTTTTTTTAAAGAAACCACTGGCCTGCGAGACACGTGAAAATTCTTTAAGTGACCCCCCTCCGTTCAAAAAGGTTGGACAATCCTGTTCTAAGCAAACTGATATTGCATTTTTTATTAAACGATTTCAAAAAAATCTGAAAATGGAATTTTAAGCATTACATATACTCTCATTTTTGTCCCCAGCAGATGCCAATCTTTACTTCGGTGACCCAGTTGGACACGTTTCTAACAGTAGGTCGATAGATTAAAATGGCTCAGTCAGATCCGTTGGAAATTTAAGATCATTTGAGTAAGTTAGTACGTGCGATTCTGTAGAGATGGACGGCAAAGGAGCCTTGCACAACTAAAAACAGGATGTTTGCCAGAATATTTGCTCGTGGGGTCTCAAACTTCGTTGGGGGTGTCAAATTTACCTTCAAAATTTTAATTTTTTTTATAAAATGTACTTACCAGAAAAGAAACGAAATAAAATATTCAGTAGTGTTGTAATAAATCGTCTATATTTTACACAGAAAAGTTCATTTTTTTATTCGGAGGAAAACAAAATTCAAGCATTTCTTCTTGGACATTTAACCCATTCACAGACAGTTGATAATTTTTGAAATTACAGGATTTTTCTTTATGTGGTAACTTTCTCCCTCTTGGTGTACTTATCCGTATTTTTCTTTGAAAAATTGCTACATATAAAAGATTATTACAATTTACATATGCAGAAAAAGTATAGAAAAATAATTTGCGCAATGTTTTATTTCCTTTCTTGTAATTTGAATATTTAGCGGGTATGTGAACTTTGAGTTTTAGGGGGTGTTAAGAAATTTGGGGTGCTAGGGGGTGTAGCAGAATCCCGGACCAAGGACCAACATCTTAGTGGACTTGTTTCTTTTCTGTGTAAAGAAAAATCGTCTTAACTTTTTAACAACATTAATAATCTCATTAAAAATGTGGTTTGGAATACCGGTTAAATCGTGGGCTTCGTTTCTCAGTGACCCAGCATTTCATAATCGAAAATGTTAAACTGGTTCGCTTAGTGAGCTACATATGAACAAATCGTCTTTTTATGAAATATGATCAAAGCCATGCAAGTAAGTACTTGATTTTAAGGCAAGAATGGTACAAAAAAGGAAAACAATTCAGCAATGATTTTAATTGAACGCATGCGTTAAACATGAATATGCATGTATATATAAAAATATATGTTCTGCTTTGACTAATAACTAATTAACACATTTCACTAATTATAATTATTAAATTCAATATTAATTAAATCAATAAATACTTTTTATGTTACTCAATTCTTTTATACTTCACATAGTTATTGCGATTTCTAGTGCACGATAATTAATTTTAATCTAATATCCTATTTTTTTTATTAATATAACGTGATGTAAAACCTTATTTTTTTCATCTAAAATTATTTTTTGACATTATTTTAGAGTTGCGTTTAAAAATTTAATCTAAAAATATTTAATAGATTGTATATTTAAAAATTTATAATTTAATCCATACCTCATGACTGTACCATGGCTTGCGCAATAAATATATAATTTAAAATAAAATATTTTATTTTTAATAGACAACAAATAACAAAATGACTCAATTCGACCACCTGTTTTCTACTTTAGCCTTGCAGCAATTTGCCCCAGTTTTTATATAGAAAAATATATATATCAACAATTCAATAATACTAATTATTTAAGAGAAGACGGATTGATAAACAATTTCTTTTGATATAACTAAGACACTACTTCCGTTCTCCGCAATAAGTTACCGGTTTAAAAATCTGAACGGTGAATCGGCGCATGCGCGCACTAGTTTCGATGTCAAGATCGAGGTCGTCGTCTGCTTTCACGGCTGCGGTAGCACGCCGTTTGACGTCTTCGCAATCTTTCACTTGAGTTGATAGTTGTATTACCGCAATTATCTTTATTTACAAAGTGAGAAAACCAACTTTTCACAATGTGGTTCCATGCTTAGGTTCTGCTCCAGTGAAATGACCACGAAATCGAGCTAAAACCTGAAAAAGTCAAGAACTATTTGGGAAAAGGTAATTGAAGTAACTGGCTCTTGGACCTCAGTGACCATCTCATTTTAAGGGGAGTGGTTAGAGCAAAGCTGTAAATGGGAGTCACATCGTGCATTGATAACTGTTGCAGCGCTTGAATCTTCATATTGCTGAATTCCTTCCGTGGTGTGGTACATCTGTGGGAAGAGAGAGAAAGGGGCCGGCAATGTAAAACCAAGAAAAAACAGTGAAATCATTGTTGAGTATCGTTGCTACTCAACAAATTCCGGAAATGGGGTTCGTCAACAGCAACAACAATTGTTGCAAAGCAAGTGGCACTAACAGGATCAACTTGACCTATGCAAGCGTTCTACAATTCTTCAAACGAGGGAAACACCGTAAGTGCAATTTATATCATCATATTTGGTGTTATGGCAGGCAAACTTGTAATGAAAAGATTATCTGATGAAAGGTGCCGTAGTTTGCAAAACGTCGTTTATTTAATTTAGCAATAACAAGGGGTGTTGTAAAAAAAATAAAAGATCTTCAATTTATCGGCCACTAATCTTTAAATAAAGCGAAGAATCAATGATGCGCCTGAAATATTTTTATTGTATTATCTTTAATTAACAATTCTTAAATAATTATATGTGTATATTGGAGATATTGATTCATGCTACGAATTTTTTCAGGGTATGTGCTATTGTCTAAATAATCTCAATATTTATGTATTTTTGTGATAAATTAATCTTAAGTGTGATTCTAAGTTGAAATTATAGTTTAATGGATTTGCTACATATTTATGTTGAGAAGCTATTAATTGCAAATGACCTTTGGAAAATATTTTTGGAATTTTGCAAAAGAAACTTGTTTAACCATATGTGCCACTAAAATTGGAAATACAGTGAAAACTGCCCAGAACGATATACAAGTGGGGGGAGGGGAAGAATATTATTTTAGACAGTATCTTTAAAGATAGAGTACACTGTATTTGAAATACATTATTCATGACTTTCCGAGCGAATTCTAGGGAAGGACAGACGATTTTTTGCAGCCCCAGAATTGCCATCTTTTCTTAGTGCATATGGCAACGGCAGATCGTCTGTTAGCTACATTGTCTCCGTTGGAACGTCCTTTGTTTGCTCACATGTTGAAGTGAAGGCCTTTTATCTGAAATTTCACTATTTTTCACCGAAGCAACACACAGATGAGTAAATATACAAATATAGATAAGATGCAGAAAAGATAACGCAATATTTCAGAAAAATCATATTCTAACGAACACACACGCGCAGTAGTTTACCTTTCTATATGGCATGACTGGCATGATTATATTGATTATATATCGCCTGTCTGGCGTATAATTATATATTTATATAGAAATTATATATAATATTCCTATTATCGATACATATGATTGGTAGAATGAATAATGGTAATGATACACAGGATAATTTGTGCTTTTGTGTATGTAATATTCGATGGTATTGGTAGGGTAAAACCTTTTAATTTAGCAATTACTTTTTCCAGTGTAGATCTTGCGCGCCTTTTCTCGTATAGATCTTGTGTACTTTGTCCCCTATAAGTTTTGTGTATCTTTTAGTATCTTCTCTAGTGCTGAGTCTCCTGAAAGGACACACCATTCTTCATACTCAGCTAATGGTGTATCGGTATATTTGTTACCCAAGGGTAAGTGACCTTTGGCGCCATGAATTCTACGATGCGGTAGAGATGATGGGGTGGTATGGTGGTCCTACAAACTATTAGCCTTCCTAGCGCCAATTTTCTACTTTTCCTTATTTTTCTGACTACTGTGCAGGGGCGCCGAGAGTCAGCGCGGGCCCTCGGACTCACTTTGAACGGTCCCATGAGCCTTCCCCAGGCAGGGCCCCCCCGGGCTGCTCTCCCTCTCTCTCATCGGCTCTGCTATTGTGCAATGTAAAAATACTTTATTCACATTATACTACTTGTTATTTTGCATTGCTACATTATTTGGGGAGATGCTGCTATTTATGGTTAGATGACAGAGCGCATAAAACAGTTTGACCTTTTAATTTCGATGGGCTAACATTTTAAAGCCAATCCTTTTTTTTTTTAAATCTAACACCTTTTAATGCAGAGTCCCTAATTTCTACATTAATTGAATAATTACCAAGGAAACAATAAATACTTTCTATGCTTTCTTTTTTCTTGTAAGTTTTTTCCTTATTTTTTGTCGAAAACTGTTGCATTCACCAGGTAATATCCACTTCTTGGTGCAATATCTTTTACTTTTTTGAACAAAAATAACTTGCGATATAATTTTTCTTTATATATTAAATGCAAGTTGCGCATATGTCAAACTTTGTGTTTCATTAAAGAATGGTTTCTTAATTAATTTTCTTTAAGATGATATCTGATTTAATACAAAGACGTTATACGTATATTATACTTTAATTCTTCCGTCTTTTTGAAGCTGTACTTTTTGTATAAAAATTGCAGTCTTTCAATTTTGAGAGAGGTTTTGTCCAAATACAGTATAATTTATTTACAACGAGCCCACATTTAGCGAGTTTCCGAATTCAGCGAGAAAAATTAGGTTTTTATTTGGAATAATGATTAAGTGCAATAAGATTTAATCGTCTTTAGTGAGCTAGACATTTACGAATCCTAAATTTAACGAGTCGTAAATGGTGTGCGTTTTTAAATGAAATGCGAAAAATTCTAAAAACAAAAAAAAAAGGGAAATAAATAAATAAATTAGTGATCGAAGACATCTTTTTAACTAAGGTGAACAGTAGTATTTTTCTAGTACTCGAAATAGTAAATATTTTAAGAACTCTTGTCTCTTTCAGAAAACATAGCAAAAAGGTTCACAATAAGCACTTTTTTGAGGCAATAGATTACATTGATGAATATGTATTCAACAATTTATATATTTTGCTGTGAAATCTTAATGAATAGAGACACTGCATGACAAAACAAACAAATACAGATCGTTGGTTGAGCATCTCTAAATAAAACTTATTTCGGGAATAATTGCTAATGTAACATGTAATAATTGTAATGTAATCATGTTCTTTTTAATTAACTTATTTTCCTGAAATTCAAGACGGTAGTATAATGCGTTCGTCATTAGATTCAAAGCAAACTTAAAGCTAAATATTACTGTATATACGTTGCATGCAGACATGTTATCTATAAATTTTTATTTTTGAAGCCTGAAATTATAAATTCCAAAACTGACTTAGACAGCACTTTTCTTGGCCCCAAGCTCCTCGTTATATGCGGATCCTACTGTATATATATATTTTTTTCCGGCGCAGAATGACCTTGCTGTTCTTGAGCCGTAAAAATTGTACAAATGAAGAATTATATTTTCTTTATTCCTTCGTCATTTTATAGATATTAAATGGCAAATAGGATGTTTGTACATCATTTTGTATATTATATATAACTATTCTTAATATAACATAATATACATGGATCAGCTAAAACATTAAAACAATCTCCGCATTATTCGAATCAGTGTAGCCAACAAGCGTCCATATCGCCAACGATGTCTTGGGTCATAGATCTTTCAGTCAATGTTTCGTTTCGACGTAACATGGAAAAAGCAAAAGACTTAATTTCAACGAATGCTAGATCGTTATCTCAAGCTGTCTTAGTAAGAGGTATCTCCACAACAATGACGCTAGTGGGCTGTTCATTTTGTTCAGCAGTTAATGCCTATCAAAAATGGTCCGAAACAGGTGGCACTTCCATCCGCCGACAGGACGTGGGCAGCTCACGCCTCACCTGATGCCAAAGATCAGCCAAGATTTTACCATGTTTGGCGCAGTATAGCCCAGATGCTCTTGCGCCATAAAAAATCCAAACAAACAAAGATCAGCACAGTTTCGCAATGATGGAAGGTACCTTGTAGCTGATATTGTACCCTTAAGTTCAATATTGGTGAAGAATCCAATGTTTCTGAACCATTGGCGTACAACTTCATAAAAGGGAGTTACTTGCTTATGGTGGTGGGGTTGAGGGGGGGCGCTCAGAGCTACAATTCTATATGCTCATATGTATATATAAAATTTCATAGCAAGTGGGGTTATGACTCTCATTAAACACTCCCGCGTACATCAGTGGCCGGAACACACACAGTTCAGTTTAGAATGTTGAGTATCATCTGAAGCTGTAACTTGTATGAATGTTGAGTATCATCTGAAGCCTTAACGTATGAATGTTGAGTATCATCTGAAGCCGTAACTTGTATGAATGTTGAGTATCATCTGAAGCCGTAACTTGTATGAATGTTGAGTATCATCTGAAGCCGTAACTTGTATGAATGTTGAGTATCATCTGAATCCGTAACTTGTGTGAATGTTGAGTACCTGAAGATAAACGTACACTAGTACATACACAAAGTATTAGCTTATAAAATTCAAAGTGCATGTAACGTGCATTGTTCACCATAGCCAGGGCTTTACAATTCAAAACTTATGGGGGGGGGTCCGTTGCTTTAACAAAAACGATCAAGTGATTCCCTCGGCGGTAATAAGAACAATGTGCCTTGTTACCCAATAGGAGGCCTGAGACCCATAAGACCCCCACTTCTTACGCCACTGACTACAGCTATATTAGGTTATTCAGATTCATTGAGCGCATTGAGATATTTCCGTTACTATACGCTGTCGTATATAGAAGCCGTATAATGGAAGAATTGCATTGTAAGATCCCTCAATTAGCTGCTGTAAGAAAATGCCTATTAAAAATCCCTTTTTGTTCCTCTGGCTAAAGCGTTACTCCGATATTAGCCTCATTAAGCATCTGAATTAGGAAATCATACGCTTTCGTTCTTTCTTCTTTTTTCTAACTGACATTTTCTGATTGAATAAAAATGATCGTATCTTACTTATGGCATGAATCGATGATGGACAGACTGGGCATCGATTAATAGGGTCACGCGAACGTAAACATCGAATACTGATGAATTGGGCATAATTTTTATGCTTGGACCCATTTCCTTTTCCGAGTAAGTAAGTCGACCATTCCGGTTTTGCTGATCAGTGTTTCCTAATTGAGATCGGCGAGTTTCCCCCTCGATCGTAATAAATGGGGATATGGCAACAGCTTTTTAAGGAGAATATATACGTGGAGCTGGCCTAAGGATGGATGACCAGGAGGGTTTCCGACCTAGTTTATAACGTCAAAGCTTGAATTACGTTCCCTCTTTTGAATTCGTTTGGCCTCGATTAGAAACCATCTTCTATTTTGACAAGTAAATATGTTGTCCGAAGGAGCCTTCCAGTTCTTATTAAATTATATATTTTTTTAATTTTGGAGGGGAAGCTGAAATGTCCGAATCTCCTCTTAAACACTATATTCCTTTTCTATCTTGTCATAATTTAAATAAAATTTTCTCCATGGAAAACAATACTGTTTAATGTACTATTCCGTACGATATTAAATTTATTTAAATGGAAACTGTTGTATATTTTGTCGATATTGTATATATATGTTATGCTTTTTCGTATGGTTTAAAATGTCTTTTGATCGATATAATAGCTTTGTGATATTCAGAAAGTATGTAGCATTCCACATTTCATTACGTCAGTGTAAATTCTGATATAAGGCTATTTAAATTTTGATTTGATGGGTGGCAAGCGGCGATGACAGTTTGACAGAATTTTATTAAATATATTTTATTTGCTTTCGATATTATTGTAGAACATGGTCGGGTCCTGTTTTTATGTAAAAAGAAAATTTGAGAATTTATAATTTGTATATAACTTTTTCTTACATAGAAATATGTCCCTTACCATCATTTAAATCTAAGACAACAAAATATGCGGCATAGTTGAGATTGCCTAGACGCAGTAGCGTAGTTAGGGGGGGGCAAGGGAGCGGTCGCCCCGGGCGCCACAATTTGGGGGCGGCAATTAGCCTTTAAAAAACAATGACAGGCACAACAATTACGGCAATGACAGTCACTCTCCACGGTCGGCGAAGTATCTAGATAGGCCACTGACTAGACGTCAAAATTTCTAATTATTTTTATTTTGCGTTTTCATTTAAATCTGATGAAGGCATACATTATCATATCTTGTTAATCATTATCATCATCTTACTAATTATATATACGTAAATATAATTAGTAAGGTGAAAGAATAGCTTGAATGGCACATCACCAAAAAAAGGCATGTGCCACTGCTAAAGGTGGCACATGTCAAAAAAAGTTGTTCACCCCCGATTTATGTACATACTTTCTAAAAATTCCAAATTTACTTTAAAAAAAGGAGATTGAAAGGAGAATCTAAACGTTTTCAGCGCTATTTATTTAATTCCTCAGTAAAACTTTTTTTTAAAATTTTATTTCTTATTTTAAAGTAATAGTAGTGATAGAGGAATTTTTTAATTATTCACGTTGAATCTAACGGCCTCAGTTTTGTTCTAAACGTAGACGAACAAAAGATTTTGTTCTTATTTGTTAGTCATCGCCAAATACAGTTTTAGTTTATCGCGAACCCAACAATTGTGCCAAGTGAATAAACCCGCGAAAATAAAAAAAACCGCGCCAAATTTAAGAGATTTTAAGACCAGGAAACAGGTTTCAAAATTCATTTAATGTATTGCTACGAGTTTCAGCGTTAAATGAACGTTAGTTTTGCTCATACATAGAGCATGTAGGATAGACATCCCATTATACATGGTCGTCTGCTGTGGGTAATTATCCGACGTAATGCAATATTCATGTGCCATTTGATGACGTAATGGCCAACAGAAAATTGTAACTTTGAAAGAATGGAAACTGGCTCATTCTCATAAAATTAAATGGAACTTATGAGCTAGAAAATGGAAATATAGCAATTAAGAGATTGTTCTTAAAGTAAATATTTTTTTTTCAAATCCCCCCTCCCCCCGCCCCCTCCGAGGTGCCGCTTTACAAAATTAGTCTTTAAGAATCAAAACTGATTCATATTTCTAACTTTAAAGCAATTTTGCAATTCAATAACGAAGTAAAACCTCGAAAATCCGACTTAATCAGACGTCAGATTAGCGAATATTCGGGCTACCAGAGTCTGTATATTTATTAGAAACGAGTTGGGTCGGATTTTTCGAAGCACCGACCCGAATACATGCAATTTGAGCTTGCTAGAACTCGAAATACTTTGTCAAAATTTGAGCCCGACCAAGCCCGAGCCCGAAGGCATGCAATTTGAGTTCGCTAGAGCCCGAAATACTTTTTGGAAATTTGAGTCCGACCAAGCCCCAGCCCGAAGACATGTAATTTGAGCTCGTTAGAGCCCGAAATACTTTATGGAAATTTGAGCCCGATCAAGCCCGAGCCCGAAGACATGCAATTTGAGCTCGCTAGAGCCCGAAATACTTTATAGAAATTTGAGCTCGACCAAGCCCGAGCCCGAAGACATGCAATTTGAGTTCGCTAGAGCCCGAAATACTTTTTGGAAATTTGAGTCCGAACAAGCCCCAGCCCGAAGACATGTAATTTGAGCTCGCTAGAGCTCGAAATACTTTATGGAAATTTGAGCCCGACCAAGCCCTAGCCTGAATATTCAAATGTAACTTTGATCCCTTGACGTACGCTTAAAAAAACAATAAAATAAAATGCTAAACTGCTGTTCGTTCACGAAAAGAAGTCCGATGGAACAGTTAGAAATAACGGGAGGTGACGTCACAAACCAGCCAGCCGCTTACAACAATGTATTCACAAATGAAATATATACTAATTGTTGGCACCAACAAACGTTCGCCAAAAAATCGAGTTCTGAAATTGGAGTCCTCCTCTGCTGTAATGGGAAAGCCCGTTTGTGACGTCACCTCCCGTTATTTCTAACTGTTCCATCGGACTTCTTTTCGTGAATGGACAGTACGCTATTTAATTTCCTTCGAATTTTCATATACATGTGTATTCTCTAAATCCTCGAAAACAAATCATTTGCTTGTATTCCTTGGAGAAGTTCGATAGAGAAAAGCTAGTTGTCAGCTTCAGTTGCACACGTCTAATAAGCTCGGGCCCGAAACTATATGAAATATAGGGTCCGTCTCATCTCTAATATTTATGCAGGTTTTAATACGTGCACTATCATTGCATGTGCTGCACGTAAAACAATACAGTAAGTTTACACCAACAGATGCCACGTTTATAAAATGTTGAAGAGATATTGATATTTCGTTTTTCCTTCTGCCTTTCATCAGATGTTTTTTTACGGCACAAGGACAGCCAGATGTGCTGCGCTGGAAATAAGTTTTCTGTGGAATCTAAACCTCTATAGATTATAGCACCAAACTCTAGACAACGGTGGGTAGGAAAAAACAGCATGCATTTTAAAGGGCCGTTGAAAATGAATCCGGTCCAACGGCAAAAATAGGCGAACGCGCTACAATTTTTCTAACGCAGGGTTACCTTTCATCAGAAGACATCAATAGCGTTTACAGTTTAAAGTAAAACAGGTTTTAAGTAAAAACTAAATATAAAATCAAGTTTCAACATAAAATCAAGTTTCAACATAAAATCAAGTTTCAACATAAAATCAAGTTTCAACATAAAATCAAGTTTCAACATAAAATCAAGTTTTACCACAAAATCAAGTTTGAACACAAAATCAAGTTTGAACGCAAAATCAAGTTTTTAAATATATCATTTCAAAATAGGACTTCAAATTAAATTGTAAAATAAATGTCTGCATTCAGGGGCTCCGAGAGCTAACGCGCCCCCCAGGTTCACTTCGACCATCTCCCATGACATCTTCCCTGGGCCGCCCCAGCCCCACACGGGGCCCCTAGACTCCATTCGAGCCCCCCCGGGCTGAAGCCCTTGCTGCCCTTCCTCTCGTTGGCTTTGTGTATATTTCCTATGCAAATATGTTTCCCTTATCAGTACTGATTGCCAAAGATTTACTAAGATTTTAGAATCTTTTTCTGTTAATCTACAGTATTGTGATTTGTGATAGTGATTAATTAAACCATTAATTACCGTCACAATTAACGATTGCTGATAAGAGTATTGACAAAGTGACATGTCTTATCAATGACGTCATTAATCAATTACCATAAATGCAGTCATCATAAATTGACATAATACAGAAATAACGGATGACTATGCCACTGGCCAGAGATGACATCAGCCGATTTTTCGGTTGGGCGTGGTTTTGACATTTTGTCACCTGTCTGTTTGAAAGAGTTTATCAGAGAGAGAATTATATATTTTATATATTCTCAGCAGGCCCGTAGCTAGACGCTTGTTTTGGGGGAGCTCTGAAGGGTACAGGGGACTCAGAAAGCTACAGAGGTGTATTAAAATTCTTACATATTTTGATGTATTTTATTAATATATTTAATAATACTAAATATACAAGCAAACTAACATTTAACCTTAATTTAACGTTACATTTCTTAAATTAAATTTTGCATTAAGAAATGAATTTTAATGTACCCTTCTATAATTTCTCCTATCATTATTATAAAGCATATGAAGACTCAAACCTGCGTAAAAAAAAACATTACAGACACAAGCTCTACAGTAGAAAACTATTTCGAATACACTTTTAACGTCAAAGAACAATTTTCATTATCATTCACAATTTCGTACGAAACAAAAAAATTACAGTAAAATTCTATAATATTTTATGTTTGAGAAAAAATATTTTCCGGGGGAGGGGGGCTGACTACATCATTTCCAGGGGATCTCAACCCCCCTATAGCCCCAGCCTGTCTACGGCTCTGATTCTCACATGTTGAGTGCACGAACATGTGGTTTTAAATCGTCGTTTTTTGCGACTTCGAGAATTAACAAGCGAAAAAAACTTCTTTACTGGTTCCATAAATCTTTATAAAGGATAAAGATAGTTAGGATTATCAAACAAATCTTTGGAGGATAAAGACCGGGTTTTCCTGTTTGCACTGGGCACGAAGAGGTTCCTTACGTTTTGAGCTATTTATATTGGAATGTTCCGTTTGTATGTAAGATAAGGGTTTTCTACTAAACTGTCGAATTATTGGGCTAACCTCTAACAGGGTCAGGTTCAACGTATGGGAATGACGTGAAACACAAACGTTTGAGGTTGGAAAGGATTTGTCTATTGCATGACTGCTGCAAACGATTCTTTTTTATTCGATTGGGCACGATCCTATAAATAATGTTTTACAGTTATGGCTTAGCTTATTGGGTATTGTGCGAGGATGAAGGAAGTGGACTATATATATATATATTATTGGTTTGTTGGAATATTATTGAAAAATGGGCAGGATAAAGGGCAGATATAAACTCATAAGAAACTCGACCTTTCTTTACAGGTTCGGTCTACGAAGTTAAAAATAAAATGAATTAAATCCATAAGATATAGTTGACAATTCAGAGAAATTTTTGAGAACAAATGAAAGGGAGAGAAACAATTAAATATTGTAAATCAGCGAACATGCAACATAAAGTAACGTTATTTTAAAATGCATCTCATTTGGTAATTAAATATTTATAATAATAATGTAAATAGAAATGGTTTCATCCAACAACAGTAAAATATATGTCCTGTATAAAATTGTTTATAAAAAATTAAATCTATTCTTCATAAACTTACGCACACAAATTCAGAGTCGTCATCAGGGACCTTTTCTAAAATTACATACCTAGCGTTTTTTGTATGAACGCTTTTTCCCATACTTTGCGTGTTATTGGTATTGGATCCAATTAGTTGTATTTTTAATATTACTATATTTTAGTTCCAAATGAAATATGTGTGAGAAATATGGAATACAAGTCTGAATATTAGATACTATGCTGTCGAATGTGATTTTCACACTAAATACATTCAATTTAATTGGTTTTTTTTATTAATTACGCTTTTCGACAATTTTAGCCTCTGTTTTTCTTATTAATTGTCTCAGGGGTTTGAAAAACCGCAACGAGCCGTGCTTACTAAACAAGATCGGCATTCGCCCGCCTTAAAAATGCCACTCAGGAACTTAATAGGAAAATATTTTTCATTTGCCAACGGCAAAAATTTAGCCACCAATAGTATTTATTTTTCCTTTCGTGTTGAAAGACAGTGTTCATACATGCCGTAGAAATGAGATTAAAGAAAATTATAATTCAATTACTCTCTTAGTTTTCTTTAAATTGCACATATAGTGAACTCTCGAACTTCTAAGTTACCACGCGTTTTTACAAGATACTGCATTAAGACTACTTCATCGCGCTACTACATTAGATTCATGGGATCTAAAAGCATCTCATAGAACTAATGTTAATTCTTACGTACCAGTGGTTCCCAACCTTTTTCAAGCCGCGACCCACTTTTATAGTAGCCAAGTAATCCGCGACCCACTTTTATAGTAGCCAAGTAATCCGCAACCCCCTTTTACAGTAACCAAAAGATCCGTGACCCTCCTTTGTCCACCGCTGCCACATTTGCATAATAAAAGCATTTTTAACAGAGTAAAGAAAACACATTAAATACAAAATTATATTAATTATACATATGTTACATTATGTATATTATATTAATTATATATATTAATGTATATTATAGATATAAAGTTAACAACCATTAGTAAAATATTGCAATGTGTGTAGCCATGTTGAAATATAAAAGCGTTGGAAACATTTGGTATAAAATTCCTTATAAAAATAATTGCAACTAAAAATAGTTGTGGCGAACCTCCCCCCAAGTCTGTTCGCGACCCCTTGACAGTTGCGACCACCAGATTGGGAATTATCGCTATATACGAACCTTTGTTCGGGGAATGGTACAAATTTCTAAAATCGAGAGACAATTATAATTGAAACTTTGATGTGTATTTTTTCCCCATTCCTTCGTATGGGATTAAATATTAAATACACGTAAAGTCTTGTTAGTAATATGACAACCAGCTTCTCACGAATAATTGATCAATTTTACCAAAAGAACTTGCACATTCCAAGTCTTAATGTAGATATACAGGGTGCGTCAAAAGTTCGTAAAAATTTCAGAAAAACATAAAAAAAAAGGAACAAATAATGAAAAAGGAGTGAGGTTTGCACAAAAAGATTTCTAGAAAAAATGGGATTTTTTTAGTCACAAAAAATATTTAGTTTAAAAGTCACCTGCAGACAGCGCTGATACGCAAGATATTCAGCAGAAGTACGCAATGTAGGCTTGCAATGAAAGACCTGGATGAATGTGGACTGTTCATTCGAATCCAACGGTATTGCATAATTTGAGAATGTTGCCATTGCAAGATCAAGCGTTGCTTGTGACGTTCTTCTATCTGAAAGTTGAATTAGAAGCAACTAAAAATTTCGCACGGCGAAACAACTGAAGACAAAAAATGGCCGCATGTCGTGTTGTTCGCCTTAGCTCTGTGATCATCAACGTAGAGTTCCCAAAATAATTGGTGGTGGTGGTGGGGGGGGCTCGGGCCCCACGGGCCCATATATTGAACAAATGTTACAATAATAAACAAGGCACAGTTGTCTTGTTCATTGTTTTTTGGATTGTCAGTGCCGTTTGTAGGTGATTTTTTGAACTAAACATTTTTTGCTACTAAAAAATTCTATTTTTCTAGAAAAATTTCAGTGCAAACCGCACTTCTTTATCATTATTTGTTCCTTTTTTATGATTTTTTAAAAATTTTACGAACTTTTGACGCACCCTGTATACATACATTCGTGTATATGTATTAAAGCACCGTTCTAAAACCTCGAAGTGGGCAATGGATTAAACGGATGCTCCGATCAGAAGTGGCTTTACGTCAGAAGAAGACGTTACGTCAAAGAGATTTTAAAACGTCCTTTCACCTAAATCGTGACTTTCAAAACTTAAAACTTTAACCAAATTAATGGACGAAATCAAATTCGTGAAGTTCTCTTCTTTTTTTTTTCAAGTTCTTTGCACTTGAAGAAATCTGCGCGTTTCAAAAACAGTTTAGTACTCGAAACGAATTCCTCGCGTGGGTGAAGTGCTGTTTAACGCCATTGTTTGGAAACCAGTTAATGAGATTAGATTTTCAAACCTCCGCCATAAAAAGACATGAATTTCATGAAACCAGTTAAATTTAACAGAAAAGGGCCTCTTCTAGTCTTAGCAAATATGTGCATAACCTATTATCCTATTTAAATGGATTCTGTAGTCTTAGTAAGAGTTCACAAACCTCGAACAGTATTTTTTTGAAGGACAATGGCAGTTTCTTAAACCTGATTCACGTTCATAATTTCAAGTTTGGCGCAGTATAGCACAAATGTCCTTGCGCCATAAAAAATCCAAACAAACAAACAAACAATACTTTCAAGTATTCAAAGTCGCGAAGTCATTCCTCCCTGTCATTAAATAGTGAGTTTGAAACGACATTTCTTAAATGTTGAGTTCTAGATTCAATTGGCGCAGTATAGCCCAGATGCTCTTGCGCCATAAAAAAGCCAAACAAACAAACAAACAAACAAACAAACAATAATTTCAAGTATTCAAAGTCGCGAAGTCATTCCTCCTTATCATTAAATAGTGAGTTTGAAACAACATTTCTTAAATGTTGAGTTTCAGATTCAATTGGCGCAGTATAGCCCAGATGCTCTTGTGCCTTAAAAAAAATCCAAACAAACAAAGCCCAGATGCTCTTGCGCCATAAAAAAGCCAAACAAACAAACAAACAATACTTTCAAGTATTCAAAGTCGCGAAGTCATTCCTCCCTGTCATTAAATAGTGAGTTTGAAACGACATTTCTTAAATGTTGAGTTCTAGATTCAATTGGCGCAGTATAGCCCAGATGCTCTTGCGCCATAAAAAATCCAAACAAACAAACAAACAAATAAACAAACAATAATTTCAAGTATTCAAAGTCGCGAAGTCATTCCTCCTTATCATTAAATAGTGAGTTTGAAACAACATTTCTTAAATGTTGAGTTTCAGATTCAATTGGCGCAGTATAGCCCAGATGCTCTTGCGCCACAAAAAAGCCAAACAAACAAAAAAGCCAGATTCAATAAGTTCGCCACGTCCATCTTAGACCAATTGTAGAAAGTCGTATGATGCGCAGAAGTAACGTATTTTTCTACTGCGCGGAACATCCAATTTTGAACCCCGCTGGTACCGTGTAAAATATTTTTTTTGCCAATCCGTACTCTGAGGGTTGGTTTCCTATACGACGGAAGTTCGAATACAGCGGAAAGCTGTATGTCTTGGCACAGTATAACCTTAGCTGCATTGCTGTTCTTCCGCCATGAAATGCAAAAAATATGAAGTCATAGAAATTTCAGGTTCGCCTCAAAAGGTGAAAAGTGAGAATTCTGAGGTAAATTTTTTAATTAGGATTGATTTACAAGGTGGGTTGAGAAGAGTACTTCAAGTTCAAAATTTGTTTGACAGTATATATTTTAGTATATTAGCTCACTCAATGGCGGCGTGACTCAATATTTAGTCTCTTCTAACCTTTAGATACAATCGAAGTTCCTTAGTTACGTAAGTTGGCACGTCGTTTACTATTGTTTCGGCAGAATCACGTCTGCCTTCCTCAGAACAGACCTCCAGACTGAAAAGACGTTGCCACTTAGGTAACTGCATTTGTGTGAATTTCGACTTAAGTACATCGTTGCGCAGTGCACCGCTCATTTATTTATATTTTAGAATTGAAGTTGATGTTAAGAATAGAGTAATTAAATCGCTACAGATTAAATTTATAAAAATAATTGAAAAAACTAAAAGTTTAAATCAAATTATATTGTTTAGCAAATATGGTATTCTACCAATAGATAAGATATATGATTATAGTATACTAAAAATAATGTTCAAAAGAATAAAAGAAAATAAATATATAGAGAATATTGAATTAATAGATTATGGAAACAATCGAGCTTCCAGAGAAAAGGTCAATATAGACTACCAAAAATCAGAACGGAATTTTATAACAAGGACATTGAATATTCGGGCTTAAGGAGTTGGAATAAAATACCAAACACTCTTAACGACATAAATAATATTAATCTATTTAGAAAAAAAAATATTAGATTATTTGCTAAGAGGTGATTTTGCGCCATTACATTGTTAGGGTCCTCAGCCTGTTAAATCGTATGATTTTTAATAGGGACCCGTCACGATGGTGTTTTTTTTGTTTTGTTTTTGTTTTTGAATTGCAGTGTTATTGTATACATATGTATTTTCTAAGTGAAATGGAAAGTTGCTACAACCATTGTGACAAATAAATAAAAATTGTTTGTTTATTTGAAAGAATTTTTTTATATTATTTCTTATGTGTTGGCTGCAGTATTGCCAGATTGGGCTACAAGTAGCGCACTGGGCGATGTTTGAAGTGTCCAACTACAAAAATTTCGAATTGGGCGACACGCTACTTATTGGGATACTTTTAATTATCTTCAGGCTATAAATCTGAAAAATACGCTACTTTTTTATTTTTATATATAAAATCACAAAATATTATTAGTATTACATAATACTGCAATACAAATTTTGTTTGTTGAACATTTCTATTCGCAGTGAACGATAGTTTTATTAAAACATAACATGTTCGATACTCGTTCAATTCATAAAAGATCTCTGTGGTTCAATTCTTGTTTTGGTACTTTCAATCACAGAGATTTTATATGTACTAGAGTGGACGTCACGTAATTCCGAAACACGTTTAACATTGAAGGTCTGTGCAAACCTTCGAGCATATGTGCGCTATATAGGCTCGAAATGCAAACCTTGGAGACACATTTGTGCGGTCAATTTTTCTATTTTCCTGTGTTACAGTACGTAATTATAATCAAGCGCGGATATATGGGGGGAGGTCACAGAGGTCAAAAATAAAAGGTCTTAAAAATACATTTTTTCACTGTAAAAAATTCCAACTTTCATGATAAATGAAGGGTGTTATTCCAAGACCATGGTTTTGGAAT
>QLNU02015359.1:58931501-58960428 GCA_006491805.2 Dysdera silvatica | reverse complement strand
CTTTTCGAAACGGAATGGCTATAAATAATCATTTCTGGCATCTACGCTATGTGTTCAAACTAGTTTTTTTTAATAGAAAAAAAAAGAGCGATCGCATTGACCCTGAATCGAACCAGGGACCCGTTGTATCTCTACCTACCCGGAGAACCTAACCATGAGTAATAATGTCCCATAATAAGGTTCTTTTGCTCCTCATCGATTGATTAAATTTACGTCTGTCAAATCTTATTGCAATCCATGAACTCTGCGTGGCAATACTACACAATGGAGAAATGAGAACCGTTCATCTTGGAAACCGGTGTTAAATTTTCGTTTGAGTCGTTCATTTTGCCTTAATCATTCCTTCAAAATGAACGATCGGAGTTGTTTTTAAACGCACCAGTTCTACGTATTTCACCTGCATGTGTTATTTTCAAACAGGCGATTTACCTTAATTACTTGATAAATATCCCGACAGTTATTCTTAGTCTGGCAACAAGCGATCACGGCAATGTTTTACCTCGACTATCCGTTCCGAGGAACATGCACAAATGCTGTATACGGGACTTCCTATTAGAGACGTTTCACCTCCGGCGAAACCTCTTATCCTCTCTGACCTCGAGACCTTCGACCCGAAGATCGTTGAAGTCTTGTTAGGTCTGCTGAAAGTGTACAACAATGTTTTCCAATGCCGATTGAAGTCGTGACGATAGCAACGATCATCTTCCGATCTCGAAACATTTGATTTTTTTTTTCTTCTTCTTTGGAGTTGATAAGGTCCTCTACTTTCTTTCCTTTAGAAGTTCAAGTGGGTTGATGCAACAATTCGTACAAGCATTCGTACAAGCATTCGTACAAAGATTCAAGTCAACTGAAGACTCGCATTGAAAAAGACTCACTTGAACTTTATAACACGCAGAAAGGAGACACCACATACGACCCCTTTGTGGAAATGAATGTGAACTTGTAGAATTGCAAATTTGTAGACTTGTAAACTTGTAGGCTGGTAGAATTACAACCTCGTAGAGTTGTAAAGATACAGACTTGTAGACTTGCAATTTGTGAACTGGAACACTCACTAGTACTATGTCTAGCCATAAGTATCGCTTACTTTCCGCAGATTCGAATTTGTGAGGATAATTTAAACGATTTAAACATAGCAAGCCATTTGCAGATTTGTAACTTGTAGAATTGCAAATTTGTAATCTCATAAACTTGTAAGCTGGTAGAATTGTAAACTTACAGACTTGTAGACTTTCAATTTGTGAACTGGAACCCTCATTAAATATAATGTGTAGCCATAAGCGTCGCTTGCGGACTCGACTTTGGGAGGCTGCTATTATGTCAATTTTTCAGACCTACAACATAGGCGTAGATATATAGGGGCCTATCCCCCAATTAATTTAAACCAAATTTCAATTTTCCATATATTGTAACGCATATATGAATATACAATTGCGCACCCCCTCCCCCAAATAACTTTGAAAACTCTATGTTGCTACCTACCAGCTTACAACTGATGTAAGAATTAGCGACGAAGCAATTTGATTACAAAATTTTAGTGCAAAAAACTACCATTCGTAAAGGTACCTTACGTTGTACACATTTTGTTACGTATGTATTGTTGTATGTATGTTTGTACGTATAATGTACACGTTGTGTACATTTGGCGCAGTATAGCCCAGATGCTCTTGCGCCATAAAACATCCAAACAAACGTTGTACACTCTATATTGTTGTACGACATAATACTTTATGTTGTTGTACACTATAACCTAGTTATCCTTTTTCTCTACTTTTTTGCCCGAAGGAATCTTGGAAGCAATTTTTGTGTCTCATGAACAATTTCAGAAGGTCTCATACCCACAGTTCACAATACGTTACCGCGATTATTACTTTTCTTTCATATTTTTTAGTGTTTCTTCATCAAGATCTCTTGGGGAATACGGGATCTCTCTGCGGAAGGGGTTCTTCGAACTCTGGTCAAGAAATACTGCTGTAACGGTTCAATAGTTAAATACACAAGTCTGGCTCTTAAAACTAAGTTGAGTCAACTTAGTTGACTTTGGATTTTTGTGATTTTGGTTGGTTGTAAATGGATTGTGGTATAGAACTTGTACTAAACGATCAGTGTGATCGTAGATCACCCGTTAAACAATCCTTGGACAATAGAGAGGGATTTTTGATGAAGAAATTTATACCTTTCATAAAAGATAGAAAATCTAGAAATTTCTTGAGGAAGGTTAAGAAGGAATGTTGAGGGATAAGTAGTATAATGGGATTTTCAGTTTGGGGATCAATGATTTAAAAACAGAAGTTTTACTTAATATAATAATATATAATAATAATTTTTACTTAATATAATAACGACTTTTTACTTAATACAATAAAGACTTTTATAATATAATAAGAATTTTTACTTAATATGATAAAGATTTTTACTTAATATAATATCTTAATATATATGACATAATCATACCATCCTGTTTTACTGTGGTAATCTTACAGTAACGCAGTAATTCCAAAATTATGGGGGGAGGGTGCTCAAGTGATTTTAAAAGAAGATCATGTGATGCGGCCTTAGAGAAAATAATGTGTTTTGATATACAATGAGAAGCTTGATCTCTGTGTGTTTACAGTGACGCAGGAAAGGGGTGAGCCCCACCTTTTCTGCAGTGTGTATTGTCAGTCCTTTCTTGTGGATCAGAGACATGAAGTTTAATAATTGTAGCAATACGGAAGTTACAGACAACCCAAAGGAACATGGAGAGGTGCACGCTTGGAATAACTAGGGGAGATCGAAAAAGAAACACTTGGGTGAGAGAGAAAACTAGAGTAGAGGGCACCATCGTTAAAGTAAAAAGGCTCAAATGGAGATAGGCTGGGCATATTGCAAGAAGAACTGATCAACGGTGGACAACAGAAATTCTCAACTGGATTCCAAGAGACCTCCGAAGACCTAGAAGTCGTCCTCAAACTAGATGGGTGGATGAGATAAAAAAAACAGGTTGGGGTGACGTGGAAGCGAATTGCTCAGGATAGACTTGTGTGGAAAGCATTTGGAGAGACCTTCATCCAGCAGTGGATAGATAATGGTTGAATATGATGATGATATATATATATAATGTGTTTTCTTTACTCTTCATAATAAAATACTTTTAACAAATGTGGTGGCGGCAGACAGAGGGGGTCGCAGATCTTTTGGTTATTGTAAAAGGGGGTCGCGGAATACTTGGCTACCATGAAGTGGGTCGCGACTTGAAAAAGGTTGAGAACTATTGTTCTAAGAAGATTTACTACAGATGTAATACTAGTTTATGATGCTTTTGCGATATTACTATTTTATGATAGTTTTACGATATCACCGTTTTATGATATTTTTACGATACCGCTAATTTATGCCATTTTTACATTATTGTTTTAGATATATATTACAACTTCATGATAAAAAAGAAAGCTAAGTATCGATTGTTTTTCTTTTTTTTTCGTTTGAGATACCGTTCAAAGAATATCATTCCAATATTGAGCCAATGGCATAAAACAAACAACAAGAAGTTGCATATTATCATGTTATAAATATTAAATATTGACATATAATAGACGTTCGATTGTATTTTGAATTCACCAACTCTTCATGCAAGACAATGGCTGTAGGATAAACAATTTGTTTGGATGAAAGATCCACATTTCGCACTTGCGTTTGAAAAGTAAAGAGTTTATTTATAAAGTGTACACCGTTGCTGTGAAAACAAAAGCTGACGTCATTGCCAATGGAATACATTACGCTTTGGAACAGGTTTTCTAGTTAAAATCTGCATATATTTGAATATATTACATGAGCAAAATATAAATAATAATTCATCAAACATTTATCAATAAGAGATTGAAGCTCCATTTTTCTTATCTTGCGCAGTATCACTGAATTGTGTTTCTAACTTTTTGTTTATTTCTTGAATTCGTTAGTCTCCTAACGAGCAAATGTACTAATAAGTAAATTCCCGTTATCTTTAAGAAAAGCGATATCGATATTTATATCGAATTCGTTTGTTAAATCGATTACGAAGGTATCGAGGAGTTTTATGACTTTTTTTAGATCGGGCGAGAGTGGAGACGCGTCTCCGGCTCGAGAACTGAAAAAGGTTTGACGTCACACAAGAAATAACCAATGAGCATTGTCCTCTTTGGACTTGCCTTGGCGAAGATAGGAACAAAACGCCTGTCTGAAATCTCTCTTTGATTTACTATAAAAGTTATGAATGGAAAGAAGGCCACAATGTCAGTATTGTTCTAAGCAGCCAATTGTAACCCACAATGAAATACTTATTATAAAATTAAAACGTTAAACATGGCTATGTTCGTATTGTTTGCAGTAACGACGAAGTAACTAAACCTCATGGAATCAATTCGTTAGTGAATTATAATGAACTGAATATATTTAGAAATGATAAAATAAAGATTATCTATTGATAAGGTCTATTGGCTCTTGATCGATCAGGTTTTATAAAATAAAGAACGATAAATCTTTTTTTGAAAAAGGGAACAAAATTATCATCATCCATCGAATCCCGTTGATCACTCCCCACTTTGCGCTAAATCCAAAACAATCAGCCATTTAGCCATCGGATAAATAATGAGAACACCTGATTTTTAAAGCATTATATCAATATGTCCTAGTCTTTAACTTTTAGGGTATAAATTTCGTCTTAATCATGTCACTAATTAAGAACCAATGAACGCAATGGGGCAAGGAACTTAATGGGATAGTCGGGGGAAAGGTAAATTCATCAAGTTTAATGTTTATTCTGTTTAGATTTATATCATAAGTTTATATTAGAACCCCAAGAATTATAGGCCGACGCATAAGCCACCATTTTCTTGTACACTTCCGGTTTCATTTACCTTGGCGAAAAAGGTTTTCCGCTTTGAATCAATGATCGCTATTTTGGCATAAAAATAATGAACACTTCGCGATTATCCGACGAATGTAAACATTGGCGCAACTTTTAAGATGTCGCCAATAAATACAATTTGCAACCGTAACTTAGTTTCCGATTAATGTAAAATTATAATGCAAATAATCAAAACAAACTTACATTGTACTTGATAGTCGTACATGACGAATCCAAACATTCTATGTTTATTTCTCGAATGATTAGAACAATTCTTAGCGATACACCCACCCATTTGACCTTATTTTATTAAAAATTACACACTTGTAAATCACTAAACTTTGAAAATGGCGGCTACGTACCAGCTCTTTTTTTTTAGGAGCCTTAGTTTATATCATTGAAAAAACTACGAAACTGAAGTTTCTGCGAACTTACAATAAATACCATAAGTTAACTTATATGCTACAGATTACATTAAATACCACAAGTTAAAAATAATACTACGAATTTATTCGAAAAAATTGTCAAGTAAAACTCTAATTATAGCTCACGAAGCATATCTTTAGACATACATACGTACGTATTTTTTAATCTTTTAATATGCAATGTATGTGTTTAAGTTAGAACAGTAAAACCCCTTCTTAACGGACAACCCTTATCTCCAGCCACCCCAGTTTTACAGTCGGATAAAATTCCCCGGAAAAACCCCCTTCACAATAGTATCTCCCTTTTACGGTCAACTCTCGTTTACGAGCAGATTTTTCTGTCTCTTTGGTGTCTGTTAATAAGGCATTTTATTGTAATTATATTAGTAAGAGTACATAATTTTGATGCTGGGTAGTTGGACAGAGTATATAGACAAATTCGGGGGC
Source organism: Dysdera silvatica (assembly GCA_006491805.2). Taxonomy (NCBI): domain Eukaryota; kingdom Metazoa; phylum Arthropoda; class Arachnida; order Araneae; family Dysderidae; genus Dysdera; species Dysdera silvatica. Next base: position 58,954,689 of record QLNU02015359.1, on the reverse strand, counting down.
TACTCTCAAAGGGCCCATACATTGGATTATCGGAGTGCGCGAGTCTTATAGTCCATGAGGGGCAACGGCCCGGGGGCCGGTGGCCTAATCCACCCCTGGACGAATTTCAAACAAATATCGTTGTTTTCCGTTTGAATTTGATTGGCATGAAATCTAAATGGACAACAAGCGTTACCAGCGACTATTGGTTGGTTACTTAAATAATGCGCCACCTATTGGCGGAAAATGTTTTAGAAAGGCAAAATTGTGAAAGATAGGTAAATTTGAGTAAATGGAGATTCTTAATTGAAACTTCAAAAAATGTTCTCACCGTAGTACTTATGGGAGGAGGATAATAATTTTAAATTTACTAAACCTTCTCTTATCTAAATGGCACATGGAATTAAGCTGTTTGGAAACCTTCTACGTTTAGGTACATTCAAACAACTTCGTTAATGATTATAAATCTACTCCTAGCTTCAGTAATTCGTGGAAGGGTTTTCTTAGACTTTACTTACCAATAACCGTCTGCTTTTAAATTTTGTCCTCCATTTCTTCGCTTCCAAAATATGTTTGGCTAACAGGTGACACTACTGCCAGAAAGTAGCATGTGATAATAACACCCCGTATTCCCTTGGGGTTCATTCTGTACGATTTTTGACGAAGGATAGAGGCGTTTGTTTGAAACGATTAATACCATCCAACACTGGCGTACGCAGTGGGAGATCAATGAGGTCATAACCCCCCCATTGCGATGTAAGTTTGTATATACACATATAAATATATGGAGTCGTAGCTCTGTAATTCTCTTATGAACTTGTTGCGTACGCTATTACCACCCAGCACAGGCCTCGGCAATCTATGACCCGCGGGTCACCGAGTGACCCATTTCATAATTTCAAGTGACCCACTTGAGATCCAAAAATAAAATATATAAAAACAAATTATAAAACATAAATGTGAAACGAACACTTGAAGAATACATAAAAAAGTAAACTGAAAATAAATAATAACAACAACAGTTTTGTTTGGTTACAAAGTTGTTGTAGCGAACATGAATATTTATTTTTAAAGAATAAAAATTGTAACATAATTTCAAGGAGAAAACGATGTTTGGCAACATCTATCCATAATTCCTTGACAGATATCTGATGACAAAGAAAAATTCAGAAGATTATGATCTTTTCATGATATCAACGTGTTGGGCAACACTTTTTATGAAGTTTTCATCTATGAAAAAAATTGGGTTTGCCACTTTGTCCGCATTCGGTTCAACTTACAATTATAAATATGAGCACATATTTTCACACATGAAATATGTTTTGTATAAGAGCAGCTTAACTTAAGCAGCAGCTTAACTACCGAAAATTCAGATGCTTGTATTTCGTCTTAAGACGACTAACTATAAGCCAGACGACTAAATTGACGTCACAAGTTCAGCATCAGGGGAGCCATTGATATCAAAGAGAAAAATAAAGTTCATTCAGTTATGTTTCTTTTTATAATAATTTTAATTTTTATGTTTAAAATTTAAAGCGTATTGTAATTAATTCCTCAATAAAATTTATCTTATTATTCACCAAAAAAGACTGTTTTAAAATAAAAATACCACTGACCCAAACGTTTTCTTAATACACACATTTTGGTTGATTTTGACCCGCAGCCAAAAAAGGTTGCCGACCCCTGATCTGGTATATTAACACCACGCTCTAAAACGCTCTATATTATTACTAGTTCCAGCGCATTTTGTGTAATGCTACGTCAATTTTTTACACTTATTCAATCCATGTGCTTATCGTCCCACTTACGTGTATGCAGAGTGTTAAATAAGTGTTACATTTGCGCCCTTTCTTCCACAATGAGAATAATAAAATCTAGTGACATTGTGTTGGTATCTAGAAGCGTAAATTATGCACTCTGTAGAACAATGTCTTGAATATTAAAGGCACGTGGGTTTGATGATGTATTTCAAGGCCAAGGAATGACAAGTATACAAAGAGGCAATCGTATGTGCTAAGAAAGATAAAGGGAAAAAAAACGAAGAAAAGGAAAAAGAGTGAAATTGAACTGGGGAATAATTCAATGCAAATATAAAGATTATACAGCAAGTATGACAGCAAGCATGTTTGGAAACTTTTTACTTCGAAATGCAAATGCTTTCAGATACTGTAAAGTTGTCCATCAGATGTATGGCGAAGGGGATTGGGCCCCGACATCAATTTACATATACTGTTCGACAAGGTTTCTGCACAGAAGACCACTTGAATGTGTGGTAGGTATGGGCGGATTGGGCTGCTGCGCCCTCATGGGCTATAGGACTCGCACCTTCTGATAATCCAAAGCATAAGCCCTTCGACAGGACTCAGTCCGCGCGTGGTGGTAGGACAATTTCAATCTGCTCAACGTCGAAATTGTCCCATTACATAGTGAAATTGTCTTCTGGGAATGGAAATTTAAAACGTCTGGTTGGAAAGTTTTATTCGGCCCCATATTAGAATTGTCCCACAATAAAATAAAGCTGTTTTTTGTAGTGTAGGACAATTTTAGCCTGCTCGACACAGAAATTGTTCCACAACACGTTGGAATTGTTTTTGGGTTGGACAATTTCAATTTGCTTGACATTAAAACTGTTCTGCAAGAGATTGAAATTACATTATGGGTAGGACAATTTTAATCCGCTTCACATTGAAATTATCCTACAATATAGTGAAATTGTAGTATGGGTGGGACAATTCCAACACATCCTTGGGCAATTTTAATCTGCTCGACATTGAAATTATTTTCTGAATGGGGTAATTACAACATATGGTTGAGCAAGGTCAATCTGTCCAACATTGAAATTGTTTTCTGAGTGGGGCAATTTTAATGTCAGCTAGTATAATTTGGGACTTTTACAACTGCGCGGGAATATAAATAATTTGCATCGATCATGTAGTGCTGTTTAATGTTGCATTCTAATTTACTGTTCCAATTTCATTGTCTTTCGGCACGTCATTATACACCTTTCTATTAAGAATAATATTTTTCTCCAAAATATTGAAACGTATAAGTAACCTAATTAATATTTGCTACGAGAACATCAATTGCACCACCAGAAGCTGAATTAAAATTCATCAGTCATTATCTATCAGTTGTTAAATGAGGTCTCTTCAGCGTTTTCTGAGAACTAAATCTTAATCAAATATACTGAAATTCGGTTTACTTTCATGCAATTTGTTCAAAAACCAATGAATTAGAATATCCCCGATATTCTTAAAGTAACTTGCCGATATTTGCCCAAGAAAATTTAGCTTCAGCATCCATGTTTTTCAGTTCAAATTGGGGTGCTTTGATTCGTAAGAAAAAATCAGAAAAAAGTCGCGTCACGTCGCGCGACCTCCAGGTTCGCATTCTGTCAGCTAAGGCAGACACTCGAATAGAAAAACGCGAGTGACTGAACTTGTATTTTTTTAAACTGAATTTCCCGCGAGCTTCTACTTTTACATGCGTGTGTCTAAAATTGACAATATTAACTTCTATTTAAGTTTTTATACAACGCAAGGGCAGTGGCGTAGCAGTTCAAAGCTCATAGGGAGGGGGGGAGCTAGTGGCTTTAAAGAAGATTATGTAATGCAGCCTTAGAGAAAACAATGTGCTTTGATATTTAATGGGGGGATTGAACCCCCCCTTTCCCACGTCACTGCGCATGAACAACGAAGATTACTGCGCCGAGATTTACAATTTTCCTAGATATGCGAACTTCTGATGCCAAGGGAATAAAACCGCGGTATTATTTTGGACGGAAATGGACATCTAAGATACCTAGTTAAGTGTGAAGCAAGGGCGGACGGGGCCGCTGGGCGATAGGACCCGCGACTCTGAATAGGCAAGGACTCGCGCCCTCCGAAAATCCAAGGTATGCGCCCTTTGAGAGGACCCAGTCCTCCCTTGGTGTGAAGGGGGTGGTGAATTCGGAAAGATGGCCGCCGGTGGCGGCGCTGTAATCCCGGGCAGGACTTCTACGATATCTTCAACAGTCGGACCCAGGTTAAGGGCCCAATAGACGAATACGTTACTACTTAGGTCACCGTAAGGAAGTGAACCTACAATTTTCCTAGGAACCCGCACGCTTAAGACCTAGGAAACCAACTTCCCAGTCTGCAGTGAGCAGTTATTTGGTAAGCGTCTTTTGGGACTCAAACCCGGCTTAACGGCACGCTAGGCATTACCACAGCAGGGCCCATATTTTCTTCTGCTCACCCTTTTATATGCGTAAGGATAAATTCCTCTAATGTAGGGATAAAGGGAAAATTAGGGAAACCAACGAAAACGAAATTCTTAGTAAATGGCAGAAAGAGCGGAACGACCTATTTGGGGAAAAAATAACGTCGCAGAGCTAGTTTTTATTACCTCACTCGATGATTGCGCATCTTTTGCCATTTTAACAAAACCATTAGAGTTGAAAAAAAAAATGTGCACTAATTTTACATTTTCTTTAAACTAGCCCGTTTCCTTGCGCCGCCATTTTAGTGCTTTTTTCTCTCTTCAAAAAAAACGCTATTTTTAGCGAAAAATAGCGCTCACATTAAGGCCTTTCTCGTGTGGCAATTTGCTTCCACTTTCTTGAAAAATTTAAACAATAGTTCATTACAGAGAGGCTTGCGTGTTTAAACGGCAACCGACCCCGAAATAAATATTAAAGAAAAAAGAAATATGCATTAGAGAGAGAGAGATCTGAATATGATCGTAAAAACCAGGTTAGGTTTCTCAAAACTGCACATTAGAAAAAATATGGCCATTTGAAATTAGGCCAATTCCAGGGCAAGGCAATTTAAAAACCAACAACTCGCAAGAAATGAGATATCACTGCACTGGATTGCATTTACCTACAATTTCTTCATATTCGTTTTGCCATCCGCAATCAAGCCGTTAATAATATTTCAGACAGTCAAGCTGATATCAAATTATAGGCGACAAACCATATACGCCGATCAGGGACGGAAACATCAACATTGGAAAGTGGGGGTTACACAGTGTATTCGACATATACTATTATATAAGGGCATTGGAAGAGCCTATTCCCAGAAAGTGTTTGTATTTTACAGTTAAAAAACGTTTGAGCTGATGCTTCACCAGGACCTAAAATATTTTGATAGATTGGTGGCTCACTAAGGCAGTGGTTCTCGGTCTTTGTGAGATGGAGATCTAGTACCAACGAATTTACTCGTGAATAACTCTCGAATTTTTTTTTTAAAAATTATAAATTAAACTAATACATTAATAATTGATAATTTAAAGGCCGAAATATAATCATAGTGATACAATTATGATGATGCAACCATCATTATAAAAAATGATTCTGATGAATCATCCTTTACGAAGGACGCAGACAAAGCTAAATAATTTTCACGATGCAACAGTGAAGCGGGAAAATTGTTGAAAATTAAAAATTAAAATCAAAATATTATATAGATTTTTAAAAGATCAATTCTGTGACTTCTCCTCCACCACCTTTTGGCGCAATATAGCCCACATGCTCTTGCGCCATAAAAAAATTCAAACGAACAAACAAACATCCTCCACTATCTATTTCCTTATTCATGCCGGATTTACGTATAGGTCAAGGAGGCCTGTTTCAGTTTTAGCATTATTGTAATGCTGTTTATTTACAATTATGACTGAAAATTTCATTATTGATACACCTGCATGTTGAAATAATGAACTTCAGAGAATATTTCAGGATTTATTGGTAGAATATTGCAAGGGCCACAATCTATTCTTTCAGCCTTGGGCCCATAAAGGCCTTAATACGGCCCTGATTCAGGGGAAATGACATGAAATTGATGGTTTCCTATTTAGGTATCGCCAGATGTTAAACCAAGGCCGGCCATATTCTTAAGGTATTCCGTCGGTATTGTTGGCCATGGGTTTACTATTCCCTCCCACCTCTTTCTCTTGCCAATTTGCTCTTTTTTTTCTTCTCATTCTTTGTTGCAGATAGTTCTTTTCAGAACATGATCTAAACATCTATGACTTCTTTCTCTGATCTTCTCTATATTTCTAGAATGTCTAGTAGAGTCAACCAACAAATAAAAAATTGATCTTTTGGTTCTTCGAAGTTTTGACTTTGACATTTTACCTCCTGTTTACATCGATGATGTCAAAGATATATTTTAGATATTTTTGAGACGTATCTTTGTAAATAATAAAAGAGATCTCACCACCAAGGTCCCATCAGCAAGCTCTTTTATGAATAGCTCTTTATAACCTTTGGTGGAATAACTCAAGGCGTACGTTGAATGGAGTTTGTTTCATTTACGATGCAACTCGCATTTATTGCTTCTCCAATGCACAAACGGAGCCATTCTCGTCACTCACGTATTTCGCATTGTTTACGTGAAACAATTCTGCGCATTTTATTTGCGGGAGTGCATTGTGGCATTGCACAATATATCGTGTGCGAGATCTTTGTGTTATATCGCGCAGACGAAAAGATCGAATATATAACTGTAATTTTTTTTTTCTTTTGACATGCGTTTGTATTGCGTAAGTACGCTAACGCAAAGCTAATGAGGAATGCTAACACAAGGGTGGTTCTTGTTAACCTAGCATTAACCTAAGTAATTAAAAAAAAACCGGAACGCATGAATTGAATTCTGGGTTTGAAATTTGGCAACAGCGTGGACCATTACCGTGCTAAAAGCCAAGCTATTAACATGCTAACGTTTACAGTGAATTATTAATTGAAAGTTTCATTCATTCATTTATTCACAGGAGTAAAACCTTGTAGGAAAACGGGTAAAGGTAGATAGAGACTAATTGAAAAGTCCCCATCCTCCTTTAATATTAAAATCGCTATTATAATATTTAATAAATCTTGAAATATTAATAAAATATTTGAAAAGTTAATAAAATGTTAATACAGTAATCACAGTATCAGTAAAGGAATTGAGGTAATAATTAAATGTTAATAAAATAATTGAGGTATAATTAAAGCATTTGAAACTTTAATATAGTGCTAATAAAGTAATTGAGGTACCATTAAAGCATTTGAAGCAATAATAGAATGTTAGTAAAGTAATTGTGATATTATTAAAGTATTTGAAGCATTAATAAAATAATTGATTTATTAATAAAGTGATAATAAAGTAAGCGCAGTATCAATAAAATAATTGACGTAGCAATAAAGTAATTAATGTATTAATTAAATATGAATAAAATAATCGAGGTATTAATTGAATATTAATAAAGTAATTGATGCATAAATATAAAGTAATTGAAGTATTAATGAATGTAATAATATTATTGAGGTATCATCAAGGTTAATAAAATACACTAATATTAAGTATACAATTAATAATTATTATTAAGTATAATAATTAATAATTAATATTAAGTATATTAATTAATAATTAATATTAAGTATAATAATAATTAATATTAAGTATAATAATTAATAATTAATATTAAGTATAATAATTAATAATTAATATTAGCATAATAATTAATAATTAATATTAAGTATAATAATTAATATTAAGTATAAGTAATAATAATTAGTTAATTAATAATAAAAATCAATAAGAAGAGATAGTTTATATTTACGCTGGACCTATAATCGGACATAGATTCAGAGGATCCAACTCGACAAGCCATTTTTTGGACAAGTCACTTGCCCGACAACCGTTTATAATTTTTAAAAATTATGAACGGTAATAATTTCTAAAATTTTTATCTATTTTTTGTTTTAATTTTTATATATTTTATTTCGTTTATTTTCATTCCCAAAATTTATACAATATATTACATTATGTTACGTTTATACATTAATTTAATTACTGAGAGAGAGTTATAGCATTAAAGTGTTATTCGCTGCGAATTCTGGAAAAAATCAATAACACATGATGGATTGGACGTTCAGCGAAACTCTAATCTGAATAAGAAAGTGGGAACTTGTACGTAAAATTGACTCGCAAATCAATAATTGTAAATTAATATATAAATGTAACATGCAATATAATATACTGTATAAAATATATATATAAATTAATATATAAATGTAACATGTAATGTAATATCTTGTATAAAATATATTGTAAAAAATATATTTGAAAAAAATGAAGTACAAAATAAAGTATACAAAAATTAAAACAAAACTAATACAGAAAAATTTTAGAAATTATTACCATTTATAAATTTTAAAAATTATAAATAATTGCCGTGCAGACGGTATTGGGAAACGACCCGCTCTAATCCAGAGAGATTATAATTATTGCTAATTCTACTGTAATCCCAATAATTTACCTAAGCAACTCATCAGGCGATCGACTCATTTAACAGATCAATTATAAAGCTAATTAATTTAATCAATTAACAAAACAATGGATAAATTATTCTAATAAACTAATTCACTAAACAATACATTAATTTAATTCAAGTAATATATAAACTAAAAAAAAGAAAAAGAAAACGAACGTACAGATATATAACGTTTTGCAATTATAGCAAAGCGATGTAATATTTTACGATTACAACATTATAATAGTTTGGTGTTTGTATGTAAAAATTTAAAATGTTTTAAATAATTACAATTCTCAAATTAAAATATTTTTTTGTCGTTGTTAGGCGAAAGTTGAATGGAATTGATGCGTTGACTGTTCATAGTTTGTTTGTTTTGTGGTTTTACGGCTCAAAGACTACAATGGTCATGCTGCGCCGGGACCTACTGTTTTCCGAGGAATCCGAACCTCTTATGGCCTAGGGAACCAAACCCCGGACTACAGTGAGCAGTGCGATCTTTTTATGAGATCTCTGAGTAAGCGTTCTTTGTACACTGTTGGGAGTCGAACCCGGATTAACGGCGTACTAGGCGAACGCGTTACCACACTGCGCCACCGCAGGGCCGTTCATAGTTTACGGCGCAGGAGTAACTAAAAATAAGATGATAGGTCAAAACTTACAGGTTCCGGGAAACGGGGACCCTTTTTTTTTTCAGGGAATAAACCCTCGGAATACAAATTTATAAAAAAAAATGAGTAAGCGTTATAGGTAGGTACCCGCTAGAATTAAAAACGTGTTATTCTCATGGGAAATTTCCTTTTTATCCAATTGCGATAAATAGGCAAGAGAGAAAATAAATAAATTTATATTTTTTTTCTTAAGAATACATTTATTAGAATGGTTTTTTTTTAATATTGTGTGTTTAACATTCAAGACTAATTTTGCGTCAGAAATACGTGCAAAATTTCAGTTGAACGGCATGGAACGATTCTACGGATATGCTTTCTAAATTACACAGCAGTGATTTATTCTAATTTTGCCAATTTTTTAGAGCTGAAGTCATGAAATGCCTGCTCAATTTTTATATTTCCTACAAATGAATATTGATTTTTATTAAAATTTATTTTCTAAAAGGGTAAAAAACTCCAATCGAACGGAAAACTGTAAATCTGGGGCCATTATCAACGTCTTTATTTATTCATAAATTATTAGTATTTTTTAATAGTCATTACAAAACTTTTGACTGTTATTTAAACCAAGTCCAATGCAGTTTAAATTTTTTTAACAGATTTAAGGAAAAATCTTGAAGAATACTTTAAAAATGTTAATGTGTAATATATAATAAATATAGTTTATTCGAACTAACATTACTTTCATGCAAGCCTGTATCCAGGGGCGGATCTTAGGAACCAGTCCCCCCTAGGAATTAAATTTGTAAATATAATAGGTAAAAAGCTTTATTGAAACAGATGTGAATTTACTTGTGAAACTTGTAAAAAGGTGAAGAAAGTAAATCTCTCAAATCTTGAATAATTATCAAAATTCTAACCACAAGATCTCATTTAGCAGATAACTAATATGAGAAAACTTCTTTAAAGAAAAAAATATAGAAACCGCTTTCTTTAAACGGGCGACCTTATAAAAATATAAATTTTAGTGGTAAAAATTAACAATGACATCTGTTAGCAAAATTTGCATTTTCTCATTTGCTTTTGTGTGATATATTTATATTTCTTCTTTTCAATGAAGGTGATATAATCTTATTCAACGTTATTTTATAAAAAATGCTGAATCCCCCGAAATTATACCTTGGCTACGACCCTGCTTCCACCTCCTTGCCTTGAAAGCGCCAAGTTCATACCATCTGTCTCTTACACAATTGATGAAGAGAACATTATGTTATGTGGGGGAAAACTTCTTTTATATAAAATTTATTTTGTAAAATGCGAATAATTAAAAAAAAAAATACACGCGCTTTTTGATTTAACCGGAAGTTTTAATTCAGGTGCAAGTGTAAGTTTTGGCGATTTTTTCGTTTTTTCTCCCTCTTTAAAATGGCCAGTTTGGCCGGTTTGGTAAGATGACTTGCAATTCTTCTCGAGTATTTTCCCACCCGCTTTCCAGCGAGGAGCGCCTGCGACTAAACCTTTTAAGGTGAAATACTGGAGCGACTATCTTGAATATTAAGCTCAGATTCTCACGTCAACGTTTCGTTAAAAGCCAGGTTCTTTTTCACATATATTTAAAATATATTAAAAATACAATGTAAATGAAATTACACGTGATGAAGCGTCGACCTTCTAGGGGAAAAAGTAATGGGGTGTCAACTACCGTCTTCTTTGTATTATAGGCACGTACAGGTCTGATTTTGGGCGTGTGCGGAAGGTAAGATACTGGCTACAAACGGAAGAAAGGTCAGAGTAAAGTCAAATCATCGCCGATAACTACAGTCGGCTAGTTTTTATAGCATTTGTTAACATTTTCAACAAATTTTTGAGGCCTCATTTCCAAATGAAGTACCGAAGTTTCGTCTGTGTTATTGATACCATTGAAATCGTCTTCTACTCAAATGTTTTTTGTTTTTTTTTGCTTGAACACTGTGTGTAAACCTGGGCTATCGTGATTCATTCTGAAGCCCTTATTAAAGGGTCATTCCATGTCAAATGGTGCAATGACCTTTACCTTAATATTTTCTATCGTTTTCATTTTTAGTATATTAAAACTAGTATAGGAGAAAGTCACATATCTCAGTTTTTTACTTTTTTTTATCTCATCCCGTTTTTGAGTTATGGTGATTTGAAATTGCTAAAAATAGGGAATTTTGGCCTCATATGACTGTATTTAAACCTAAAAATCTCGTCCCAGAATTGAGATATATCAAAAACAAAAATATCGTTCTCTTCAACATCTCATGGACTTTAATATGATGTGAGACATGACGGGTTATTTTTTAATTGTCAAATCAATTTGAAAATTAAATATTAAAAATGTGATTAAAAAATAAATGAAAAAAATAAGAAACAATTTTTATGACACTCCATATTTCTAAAAGCTCTCTGCAAAATTTCAGCTTGGGACCTCAATGGGATCATGATTTTTAAAAATATTTTATAGATGCATCTGTGCCTTATTAGGATATATTTGAGGAAAAATCCCTACATTTAGGGATAATATCCCAAATAAATCCCTACGAAAGAAATTTTTGAGAAAAATCTCTTTTTATAATTTAGCTCCTGAGAAATACTAAAGAATTAAATGATATTATATACTAAATAATGTGCATTATTTAAAGATAAATATAACTATTATTTCTTTGTCAATTTTTATTGTAATTTTATTTATATTGTTGCTCTGCTTCGCAGTAAATAACACTTGTTAATTATTCACTAATTTCATTAATTAATTTTATTAATTACGGATACTTGAGAGTGGCGTATTTAGGACTTTATGATGAGGTAGTGTTCAAAACGAAATTCCTTATCAGCATGACCTATCCAATTTTTGACGTATTGTTTTCATATTTAGAAATGTTGAAATTGTTTCGTATTTTAAAATGTTTAAATTATTTTATATTTTGAAATGTTGAAATTGTTTTGTATTTAGAAATGTATTTTATATAATGTATTATTTTAATTCGTATTTCGAAATGTTGAAACACGACTAGGAGGTGTAGATGGGCTGGGGTTGGACATTCTACAAGCAGCCCCGTAGACATGCTATTACTCGGTTCCATTAATGTAAACAGAGAAAAATCACATTAACATTACGTTTACGGGCGTGTGCATGCTTTCATTGTACTTAAGCGTTAATCATGATTTAATAGGTTACACGTTATTGGGTTTCAAAGCCAGAAATGAAATATGACTTTAACCTAAAACAAAAATGGTTGAACTATAGTTCAGTTTCATCGTGCTATTTAACACGAACGTTACATAGAAGTACACTGGAAATTTTTTGGGGGAGGAGGGAGAAAGAGAAGATTCGTTTAAATAATTATGTGTATTTTAAAAATATTCCCCCATCGTTTATCATTAATGTGGTATTAGCTAAATCAGCAATTTAATACTAAAAATTAATTTAATAATAATAATAATGGAATAATTGACCACTAATAAGTAAGGTTCCAGTAATACGTAAGCACCTTTTCGGGGTTACTATCATGCTTATTTTCCAATGTTGGCCAATGTTAATTTGTGCATAGCTGGGTGGGGTATAAAATGACCAAAATATTGCTTACGCAATACTTGAAATCTTCCTACTTAATAAATATTGTTGATATAATTATTTAAATCAACAAGATTATTAATTACAGATAGCGATAAATGAGCCCACGTTAATTAATTGGGGAAGATTAATTGGTATGTAATTTTTTAATTGATATTCGGGGGAGTTACCCACGTAAGCATCTTTGTGAGGAGGGGGGGGGGGATGTTGCCACTGTGCTTATTTTCCTATGTTAGCCAATGTACAATTTTGTTTACAGTGGGGAAGGGGGTTGAAATGGCCAAAATATTGTTTACATAATATTTGAACGCTCCCTTAACAATAAATTAAATTAAGATTGTAGTTAACGTTGGATGTATTGGCAATATAAAAATACAGTAAAACCCCGATTATTCGAACTTCGCTTAACCGAAATGGCCCTCTGTACATTTATTATTATTATATTTTTCAATGAAAACCTTTTCAATGTTTTCGGAAAAAAACGTTCATATTTAATTTCTAGTGAACTCCTCGTATATATCAGAAATATAAAAATATATCGAACTGTTTTCAAAGCAATTAGTATCTTAATTAAAGCATGTATGTACTCATGGGTGCCCATATGGGGGGGGGCAGGGAAACGAGCCCCCCAACCGTTTCTTTAAAGTTTGATTTTCTCGATTCTGCTACCCGTTTACTTTCAGAAATTTTACAGTCACATTTTAAAATAAGGTACTTTTATCTCATTATTAATTGTCAAGAGATATCAATTATAACGAAACAATACAGAGTTTCACCAGGAGATTCCATAACAAACAGTTATTTCGACACTGGTGTTTTTAAACCTTACGCCAGTGTCAAAATAACTGTTTGTTATCAAGTATTTTTATACAATAATTTTTGCCACCCATGTATTAATTAGCTCAAACTAGAGCTTTTTGTTTTTGGAGAAAAAGAGACGCTTTCCCCATCCTGGATTCGAACCAGGGTCCCTCCGTTTAGCCCGGAGTGTCTTGGCCTCTAGGTGAACGAGGACCGGAATAACACTCTCTTTCTCCGTATATAAGGATGTAAGATATTATTACCCTTTTCGGAGATTTGCCAATTTCAGAGATTTGCCAGATCAATTGCCAGGATGGGGACGGCGCCTCTTTTTCTCCAAAAACGAAAAAGCTCTAGTTTGAGCTAATTATACGTGGGTGGCAAAAATTATTGTATAATAAATTCCCCCACGAAAACTCACAAAAATCTCGCCCCGGAGGCTTTTCTGTGTTGACCATTATTTGGCAATTGTGTTATCCCTGTGAAGGGTAATAATATCTTACATAATTATTTTTGTAGTATTTTAGTATCTTGTATATTTATTAAAAGGTTTGACAGCCTTGAAGAAGGTAATGATTTTATTTAGCACCCCCCCCCACATAAAAGTACTCACATGGGTGCCGCTGCATATACTTTGCGATGTTTTTCACTATTGATATTGCAGTTTAACAATATGTAAATGCACTCTTTTTGGATAAATGTTCTAATTTCTTCGCACTTTTAAATTGAAAATGGATTTCCGAATTATGCGAAAATTAATTCGGTTTATGCGAAAATTAATTCGACTTATCCGAAATCGTGTCTTCTCCCTCTATTTCAGATAATTGGGATTCTACTGTAGTTATATTAAAAATTCTGTGTTTTTTTTAAAGTGTTTCATAAAGTACAGAAACACAAATTTTGATATTGCAGATAAATATCGATATTAAATATTAAGAATGGTAGGCCATTGAATTTTAAACCTCTGAAAGTGACATCGATGGAGTTGGTAAATTAAAAACAATCGATTAGAAAAACGGACAATGATTAATCGATTACAACGAATAAAACGATTGTCAAAACCTAAAGAAAACACGTCAGAAATTAGTCCTCAAATAGTACTTAAAAATCAACAAGGTTAATCGTTTTAGAAATCAAAATAAAAACCTGAACTTGATTGATAAACAATTAAATTATTTATTTTACTTATTGAGCGATTTTCTGTCTATTCGATTTTCTGTCTAATCAATTTTCTGCCTAATCGATTCAAGGTTAATGAACGAAGGAGGGAAGAAATACGACGGAAAATTAAGAAATAGATCTCTGTTTTCAATTTCGTCGTTTTCTTATTTTTTCCTATTGTTTACAACGAATTTAAAAAATCTCAAGGTCTTCAAACGTTTTTGTTTTTCAATTAATAAATTAGAAACGGCGAATGTGAGAAATTTTCCTAATAGTCATAATAGGGAAAGAATATTCAATCCTTGAATTTTGTACTCGGTTCCCGTCGGGACTTACTTGAACAAACGATCCTTGAAGTCGAGGTCCTGGACTAAGGAACGTCTGGTTGGGGGTTCCTTCCCTCTCCCTATTTGAACATTATTACTAATTGCAAAATAAAGTTCCTTATTAGGAAATTTTTTGTTCCTATTAAACCCCTTTATTATAAGATCCCATCTGTTTTGAAATCCTGAGTACGTCCGCTTGAACTTGAAAATTTTAGTTAAGAAATTGAGGATTTCGGAAAGAAAGATGAAATTTTTAGTCAAGAAATTGAGGTTTTTAGGAAGAAAGATAAAGTCTAGAACAATTATTTTCACTATGCTACTTTTGTACAGATGATTATTCATATAAAACTGATTGTGCATGCAATAAATTGCATTTCTTAAAAAAGTAAATATGACTAATGATATTTTTTAATGAAAAAATTGTTGTACGTTGAGATATGGCTAGATATTAATATTCTACTTAAAGTGTGAAAAAGATTGAAATATACATACATAATACAAAAATAATCTTCGAGTAAACTAAAAAAATACTCATCCACACTCTTATAAGCGTAATTTGTAATCTGTATACTAATATATACGGTTAATAATCTATGCACTAACGAATTCATTTAGTAATCTTCACACTGACGAAGACATTTAGTAATCTTCACACTAACGAATTCATTTAGTAAACTTCACACTAACGAATTCATTTAGTAAACTTCACACTAACGAATTCATTTAGTAATCTTCACACTAACGAATTCATTTAGTAATCTTCACACTAACGAATGAATACCTTTAATGCTCTGTACACTTATACAGATAGAGATGGGAAGCAAAAGGATGGAAGTAAAAAAAAAAATCAATCAAATCAAGAATGAGAAATTAAGCACACTAGGTTTTAAATTATATCATGCCAGATTAACTATTATTCGTTAACTAATTAACGATGATTAACTGCCTTAATTTTGATCGATATTGAACATTCGAAGCACGACCTGTAAACGTTAATGATCACATAGTAACAGAAACAAGTTTTTCAATCCATCGCAGCATATAGAACTCCAGGTAGCATTGTTTCTTGCTGGCTTGGAAAAACACGAAATTTCTGTAAGTTTCTGACTGTTTCCGGCTATAGGGAAGTCATAATGGACGCTGAGGACGCCATTTTCACAGGAACAATACAAATTTCACCGATTCTTTCTCTCAGTCTGTTACCATTCTTTTGAAACGGCGGAAGCATATCTTTCTAATAATCAGGTCTAACATTAGCATTGAAAGTAGGGCGGATTTCGATGTATGATATTGCCCAGTTGGTTGCTGATGCTAACGGTAGAGGGAACTGGAAATGTAGTACGAGACAACAAAGGCAGTTTAACCACACCCATCTTCTTACTTGCATTATTTGGAAGATCTTCCGAAAACGACCATGAAAATCTGGGACCCCTTGCCGATGCACCGAGCCACTGACATAGATACTCTTGAAGATTAGTTTTCAGTGGGGTATCGCGATACGTACAAACCACACGTTGCATTGAATCTAGGCTGAACACCTTCCTGGATGGAATGACCTTTCTCTACAGTTACATGCAATGCGATCCTTAATTGCTGAAGAGCGAACCATTACGTTTAAGGATCTCGCTTCATGGAGCATCATCTTGGAGATAACATCGCATCTAACATTTTTTAATCGTCTGCTCGCTAAATCCGCTTTCATACATATCTAAATACGCAAGTTAAACTTCTTGTAAGGCAACACAGAAGTATCTTCACAATTACACTCAGCAGGAGCTACTTTCAATTAAATGAAACTAAATTTAATTAAATTCCATAATATACACGCTTAACATTTGTGATATATATATATATATATGCCTCACATGCTCCTCTATTAGCATTCCAGAAAGTTCATAAGCGGGTGTTACAGGCATATAAGTAGAGTGGTTGCAAAGCTATAACTCTACATATATATATATATGTAGAGTTATAGCTTTGCAACCACTCTACTTATATGCCTGTAACACCCGCTTATGAACTTTCTGGAATGCTAATAGAGGAGCATGTGAGGCATATATATATCACAAATGTTAAGTGTGTATATTATGGAATATACACACACACAAAAGTGCATCACTAGGGGGGGGGGTTATAACACCCATTAAACCCCACGAATACTAGTGGTTCTCCCTTGATGTAAATTCTCCTTATATCGGTGATTTTAATGTATTAAAATGCGTCGATACATGAAGAAAAAGTAGTATTATGCGTAAAAGAGGTAATGAGTAACATCTTAAGAATACAATAAATCTTTATGTGCATACTATACTACACCATTAAATGAAATGCGATATAAAAAAACTACAAAACATTTTTCAACAAATTAACATGTCAGGATTTGGTTCCGTTAAGTAACTGAGGCTTAGATCTCTTGTCGAACTGTGGCTTCCGATGCGGTATAATGTAAGATGTCCTTGCAACCAGGGGCGGACGACTGGGCCGGTGCGCTCTCATGGGCTCTAGGACTAGCGCTTTCATGGGCTCTAAGACTAGCGCTCTCCGATAATCCAAGGTAATCACCTTTTGAGAGGACCCAGTCCGCCCCTGCTTGAGACATTAAAGCCAAATAGTAATGCGTTGATAAGCCAGAAACAGAGTACCATGTAACATTTATAGAATATTTTTTTGTATTATTTATTAATTTAATTTCTGTATTTGTTACTTTAATTTTAGGCATCAGTGTACATAGGCCCCTACGTCGGATTTCGAAAAAAAGAAGGAGGAGATAAACTTTAAAGGATTAGAATTTTTCATTACAAATCTCTCTCTCTCTCTCTCTCCTTTTCTCAAAGAGTGGGGGGGACCCTTTTATTCTGGGTTATAATTTGGATATTTGCTAAATGGACAAGAGGGTAACTTACAAGTCCCCCCCATCATGCACGACCATGGGTCAGAGCTGTAGACAGGCTGGAGTTATAGGGGCTGAGCCCCCCCCCCCCGGAAAATATTTTTTCTCAAAAATCAAATATTGTAGAATTTTATTTAATTTTTTTTTGTTTTTGTACGAAATTGTACATAACTGGAAATTGACGTTAAAAATGTATTCGAAATAGCTTTCTACGGTAGATCTTGCGTATATAATTTTTTACAGAGGTTTGAGTCTTTATATAATTTATAATAAGGATAGAGGAAATTATAGAGAGAGAGAGAGAGCTATACTAAAATTTACAAGTTTTAAAAGAAAATTTACTTTAAAAAATTTATTTATTAACGTTAAATATATTAGTTTGTTTATATATCTAGTATTATTAAACATACTAATAAAGTAGATGAAAACATTTACGAATTTTAAGCCCTGTCTATAACTTTCTCCGCCCTGCGGTGGCGCAGTGTGGTAACGCGTTCTCCTAGTGCGCCGCTAATCCGGGTTCGACTCCCAGCAGTGCAAAAAGAACGCTTACTCAGAGATCTCATAAAGATCGCACTGCTCACTGTAGTCCGGGGTTTGGTTCCCCAGGCCTTAAGAGGTTCGGATTCCTCGGAAAACAGTAGGTCCCGGCGCAGCATGACCACTGTAGTCTTTGAGCCGTAAAACCAAAAAGTCTATAACTTTCTGAGCCTTCTATAACTTTCAGAATACCACCTGTAACAAGCGTCTATCTACGTGCCTACTATGGGTTTATATTTAATAGAAATTTAGATCTTTGACCATTCAATATTGTGTGGCAGAGTTTTAAAAAAAATAAATAAATTCAAGTTTTTTTATCCCACTAAAGTGCTATAAACTTACCACTTTTAATATTTTCAAGCAATTAAAATTCATTAAATACCCAGACTTTCTCGGATATATAACTTCAGTTTATATTTAAACATTTGAAGACGGTTTAAATTAATATTGTTTTCAAAGTTTTAATTAACACAAATACACTTAAAACATCTTTCCGGTCCTCCTATTCTGAAATCAGATCTTTCGGCTTTCATAAATCATACAAGTTCAGCCTCTTTGAATGACACATGTCGAACACGTCTCCAAGGAGATATCAGGCATGGCGTTCACCCATGTTAAAGAGCACGCATCAGTCGTGAGTAGACAGTCTATTCAAAACTGTTGAAGGCTTCGCACCAGGTACCACAGAGTAGATAGTCATCAGTCTATTAACCCACTCTGATGGCTATCTGATGATCGTGTCAAAGAATTCATCTTTCAAATAAAATTCGGCATTTGAAATTAAGTACAATCATTGCCACTCCCGAGTACTTCATATCTTCTTATCAGATATCATCAGAATGATACCCGCCGCCATTTGAGTTTGCATTTGTGTGCTACTTTTTAAAGCGATTTAAGATATTTTTTTGTGCGCGTCTTGTGCCAAGACTTTGAATGTTCTACTTTTTTTGGATGTTTCATGAAATCTCTTCTATTAGCGAATTTTATCGTGGCCCAGTTGCAGAGTTTTTAAAGGCATCATATAGGCTTTTCTTTTTTCGAATTTCTCTATCGGTAGCAAATCACATATAGCATTTCGCATTATTTTATCATTGTATTCGAATCAATTTTTTTTGGTGATATTTCAAAGGTTCTGCGTAATTGTCGAACAAGGAAGATCCATTTTTGGATGCAACTTTCAGTGTCTTTGATTTACGCTAGGGCTTTATCAGTTTTTATATTCGCGTTTTTGCCTAAGAAACATTTCAGTACGATTAAATTTTAGCATTTTTTTGTATAAGGTACACAGCGGAACATTTGTTTTAGGCATAGAAAAGAAAACATGCCACGAATGTGGGCTGGAGTTGAAACAACGATGTCTGGGTCACCGTTCCATTACCCTCTAAAAGAGCCATGCACGGGTGTATATAAACAACCAAGCGACCAAGGCAATGAGACCGCAACGAAGAGATCGCAGGTTCAACTTCAGCTTGAGTGCGGGACATATTTTCTTTACTCCATCTAAAACAAAGGTTCTAGTACGAACCCTAAAAAAAAGTGGAATGGTGAGAAATTTAATCGTATTGGTTAAGCTCTTCACACCTTCCTTGGATTCTTCGAGTTCCTCCTTTTGCTCAGTGGAGTTTCGATTCAGTTGTGCTCTACGCCATAATGGCAGCCATTGGCGTACGCAGGGGGGTGTTGATGGGAGTTTTGACCCCCCCATTGCGGTGAAAATTTGTATATTTAACATAGAAATATGCGAGTTGTATCTCTGTAACCCCCCATTGAGTCTATAACCCCCTTACGAACTTTATGCGTACGCCTGTGATGGCAACTAAATTCACGCCAGGCCATGACCTGCATTTTCTCAGAGCATTCCAAACTGTTGTTTGGAGTATTAAATCTTGGAGTATGGACAGGTAGTTCCAAGAAAATTTAAACACGGTTTTTGAAATGGTAGACGAATATGTTATCCCTATGCCACTACATGGCTAGATAATAAATGTAAACTTCGGTGTGGGTAAGCCGATGGCAGCCCATAGAACAGTGGTGGTTCCCAACCTTTTTTAAGCAGCGACTCACTTTTATAGTAGCCAAGTAATCTATGACCCACTTTTATAGTAACCAAAAGATCTGCGACCCCTCTGTCCGCCGCCGCCACATTTGCATAATAAAAGCATTTTTAACAAAGTAAAGAAAACACATTAAATATAAAAATATATTACTAAATATTTTAATGTATATTATAGATATAAAATTAACAACCGTTAGTAGAATATTGCAGTTAGCCATGTTGAAATATAAAAGCATTGGAAACATTTGGCATGAAATTCCTTACAAAAATAATTGCAGCTAAAAATAGTTGCGGAGATCCCCAGGTTGGTAACCACTGCCATAGAGCCTTTAAAACGTATAAAGCGTAATGGATACATTTGTTTCTAAACGGGTTGTTGTTTCAGACATAGGAACATGGAACAGTTCCTGTAAATAAGGATGCGGAAGAGCGACTAACGTGATATTGGGTTTATGAATTTCTCCGATATGTAATCGAAGCCTTAAGTTTTTAATCCGATCATAATTCCACCAGCTTCGAAGTCGTATTGATGAAGGTATTGTGTTGTTTATATATAAATCACTGAGCAATAATCCCCTTAAAATGCGCTTTCTTCACGCTTCACTATAGAAGCGTGTCAAATGAGAATTTGTGATGCCACCTCTTTTAAAAAATAAGAAATTATTTTGTTTTAAAAGATGTTATTTCCTAACATTTTTAGCACGATGGTAGGAGAATACTACGAATTAATTTCTTCAATATACTTTTCGTTATTTTCAGTATGAGCAGGGGGTGCTGAGAGCTAACGCTGGACCCCAGGACCCCTTCCCTGGTCCGGGTCGCCCACAGCATAGATCCTTGCCAGAGCGGACCCCTAGACTTCACCCGGAGCCCCGGGCTGCAGCCCCTACTGCCCACCCTTGTCGTCGGCACTGAGTATGAGGCATTAGTTTATTGACGATTTGCAAGTGAAAGTGGTAGTGGAAGCACTTCGGATACTGTCAGTGTGAAATACTTGTATCCTTATATTATTATTATAATGCGAATATTTCACATTAAGTAGTATCCGAAGTGCTTCCGCTACTACTTTTACTATTAATGTTGCTACAAAATTTATCTATCTTGCACTTAAATATAATTTGTTTAGTTTAGTCACATTAGTTATATGCAGAGCTGTACCCAAAGGGTAGGCGATATGTGCGCCGCGTACTTTCAAGAAGGTTTTTGTATTTGCTGGTTTTTGGACAACTTTCAACAAAGTTCAGCCTTTTTTTTTTCTAGTCATTTACAAACTTGAATGGAAACAAGTGAGGAAAACCCTCAAGCTTCAAAGTAATGTCCTGCATACGACCAGGAGAGGAATGAAAAACTGACACCTTGGGTTTCAATAGACGACCAGTCAAATGACAGTCAGCTCGGCGCTGTGAGGTCACCAAGTCCAGAGTTACCCCGCAATTTCAATACTCTTTAATTAAGACAACACTGCATACTCTCAACAATTTTCTTCAGAACAGCCCTGGTTATAATGGTGAATAAATGGAATTCATTGAAATTTGGATCTGGATTTGGTAGGAATTGGGTATGTATGCGTAAATTTGAAGAATCGGATCTGTCAGAGATCAGCAAGGGATTTAACTTTACTATGTCCTATGAAGTTATTAAAGAGTACACAATGAAGAACGAATAGAAATAGGTTGAACTTACAGAATTTCAAGAAATTAAGAAGCTAGAAGAAGAAGAAGCCATACCTTAATATTTTAGTTGTAAATGTTTAAAAGACTTGCAACCAATCTGCGGCCCGTAGAAAATTGTGTACCGGCCTTGCGTTAGCTTACACTGTCCTGTTTTCAGCAAATCAACCCAATTCATGTGCAAGCGATTGCTATTGTTCCTTCGAGTCATAAGTCATCAAGTGAAAAGGGGTATTATTTTAAAGTCGACCACGGAAAAAATAATAATCCCTTTTGTTTCTATAGTATTCATCTGTCATCTGTCCTCGTGGTACAGTGACCAACAGATCTTCCCAAAACCTTTTATTCGTCAAAAATCCACGGCTGATGATTGTTTACCAGATGTGCGAATGGGACCAGGGATTGGAAAGCACCATTTACTGAATTACTTGTAGTCTGCTTTTAGACTTGATGCAAAGATTGCAGACAATGCAGTCGAGTTTAGGCGTTATTATACAAGCAGTTGAAGGCCGAATGTCGGGCGTTGATTGTTACAGCCATCATCCAGGTCTCACTTTCCAAGAGTTGAACATGAAATCTTGGCCAATCTCCAACGGCTACAGGCTGAATTTCACAAGTTCATTGTCAAGGGGGTTTCGGTATCACGCAACCGTTGAGAGCTTGTGTAACATACCGAATTAGAAATGACTTGATGTACGTATGCGGAGGTTTTTAGCGATGCGTTTAGCAACAGGAAGTAGCAGTTTTGTTTCTGTGGCTGCTCCCAAAAATTTATTTCGAGTGAATGTTCCCCGAGTTATGCGAAATCGTCATGGAATCTGGCAACAGAATAACAGTCGTAATATATCGATATTTGACGCATATCCGCCATTTTCTTGCCATTGTATCACGTGATCCTCTTCACTGCTGCGTTAAAGTTGAGTGATTTACAAGTGTGTTATTTTTAATAAAATACGGTGAAATGTGTGGGTGTTCCGCTGAGAATTGTTCTAATCATTCGAGGAATAAATATAGAATGTGTTGATTCGCAACAGATTCTGTGAGAAGAAAATGGATTATTAATTTTCCAATGGTAAACGTTGTGTTATGAAACCGGAAGTGTACAAAAAAATGGCGGCTGATGCGTCGATCTGTAATTCTACGGCAGTGGTTCCCAACCTGGGGGGTCGCGATCGTCAAAGTGGTCGCGAACAGGTTTTTGGGGGTCGCCACAACTATTTTTAGTTGCAATTATTTTTATAAGGAATTTCATACCAAACGTTTCCAACGCTTTTATATTTCA
>QLNU02015359.1:58897984-58931401 GCA_006491805.2 Dysdera silvatica | reverse complement strand
AAATCAAGCTTTTTGTGAAATTTCCATCGTTATATGCGGTTGGTCGTTGTACGCCATTTCCACTGCATTTTTAGGAAGGGAAATTTCCGCAATTCCCCCCCATGCAGGGGCGCCGAGAGCAAACGCAGGCAAAGGGCTCACTTCGACAGGCCCCACATGACCCCTTTTCTGGGCAGTAGCATGGGTTTTTTTTAAGGCCGGGCCCCCATAGCTCAGGTCCTTGCCAGGGCTGGCCCCTAGAATTTATCCGGGCCCCCCCCCCGGGTTGCAGCCCCTGCTGCCCACTTTCGTCGGCCCTGCTCCCATGGATCCACCACTGCAACTGTGCCAAAAAGAGATAAAACCCTTACAGAGTATAGTGCGTTCGCGCTCAGTTGTCGCCCGATACCGTTACCAGATGGGTTGTTCCATTGCAGTTTAATGAACGGCGTCTTGCCCGCACTGTTTTTTTGCGCGGGAAAAACCAGTTTCGGCAAGACGCCCTTCCCTAAACTGCAATGGAACAACCCGTCTGCTAACGGTATCAGGCGTCAGGTCTGCGCGAACGGACTATACCTGTTCACCCGTAGTCCAGGGGTTGGTTTCCTAGGTCTTCAAAGGTTCGGAATCCTCGGAAACCTTAGGTCCCAACACGACATGACCTTTACAGTCCTTGCGCCACATACACAACATAGCGCGTAATACAGAGACCACCAGCGATACACTTTTTTTTATGGAGCAAGGACAACAGTCCGTAGTAGATATGCTTTCTTTTTTTCGTCATTGTTGAGAGGCCAACCTGGGTCAACAGCACCCTGGGAGAACGTGTTGCCACTATACTACAGAAGCGGGCCGGGCCTTAGGTGGTGCGAGGCCCGATTTGGGTTTCTGGGCCCTAATTATATATATATATACTCGTATATATATAACGGATACCCTTGAAAAGTGGACACCTAATTAACGGACACTTTTCCTCAATTCCTATTATCCAGCGCTGTTTAGGGTGTGTGTGCTTATTATCCCTTCCAATTAACGGACACCTCCAGATAGCGGGAAAATACTCAAGTTTTGAGGTGTCCGATATTCAGAGGTTTTATTATATTCATATTTGTATTACAAATTATATATATATATATACCCCTTTAAGTCCCATGAAGATATTTTGGTTGTTTGAGTCCTCCGCAAAAATGGTCTTAATTTGCAATTAAAAAAAAAACTCCCTCCCAGCGCCTAGGTGCAGGTCCCGATTCGGCCAAATCGGTATATGGCCGGTCCTCAGTGCTGTATATCTAATAGGCTGTACTAGGCTATAGACCAGGGCGTAAAATGCTGTATCGAGTCTAATATAACATGCCGTACTATACGATGAGATAAGATGTTTGCCAAAAAGAAAGTTAGACATCATGCTTTTCCCATCTAAACCGCGAGCAGGCGCTCAGGGTGTTCCCTGGTACAATTTGTGAAAAGAACCGTCCGCCCTTGCTTCTGAAACTGGCCAAACTCTTTCCTGTTGCCTTCAAAGTCACAATCTTTGGGGTAGGGTGACAAAGAGAAAATTCCACTTATTGTTCCCTGTAAAATTGGACGTTTTTAATGAAATAATGCTATATAATCAGATGGGGTGCAAAGCACCCCGCGCGCGTTCTCGCGTTCCTCTAACCGGCGCGCCTACACTTGGGTTAAAACAGGGATTGATAGGCTTTTATTTTTTGCTAAAATTAAAATTTATTTCAATAAAATTGAATTTGATTTATTATATACCAAAAAAATAATATTTCAATATAAGTTAATACAGTGAAAACTGTCTAAGGCGGAACCTGCACAAAGCGGAAACTTGCTCAAAACGGAATTTTTTTACGGTCCCTTCAAAAGTCAATGGTAGTTAACATTAGCTAACACAGAAACTGTCTAACGCGGAAGCGGAAAGCACTATTTAGTCCCGTTAAAGAGAAAAGCCTTCATAAAGCGGAAAATCGCTGGCAGAAAGGAAATTTTCTCAGCAGAAAAAGGAAAGAGGGTTGTAATACAATGCAAATAGCAAAGTGGGGGATGACGAATAAAAGACATTTTACAGATATAGAATGCCCTTGTCCGCATAGGCGTAGCCAGGGGGCGGTTTTGGGGGTTGTAACCCCCATTGCAATGAAATTTTGTATATTTAACATAGGAATATATGAGTTGTAGCTCTATATATAAACCCTGCAATTAAGCCTACAACCCCCCCTTATGAACTTTCTGCCTACGCTTGTCTGACCACCATTTTGCACACCACCCACCCACCATAGGCATACCCAGAAAGTTCATAAGGGGAGGGTTACAGGCTTACAATGGGGGGTTACAGAGCTACAACTCCATTGTATTTACATGTATACTATATACAATTTCATCGCAATGGGGGTTACAACCATAATCGACCCCTTGCGTATGCCAGTGCCACCCACTTCTTAAATAAAAACGTTCATTATTAACCAGAACGAAAAGTCACTCATATCGACTTTATCAATTCATGGATAAACCTACCGCAAGGGAGAGTATCTTTATACAAGGGAATCATTATCTTTACAAGGGAGGTAATTTATCGTTACAATTTAAGCTTACATAATAGACTCTTTGTATGGAATAAGCATGTATAGTTTGCATGAAATTTTGCATCATATTGATCGTAACTACTAAAACCACAAAATAGTGCAAAAATTAAAATTAATAAAAATAAAATGCAGTGATAAAATAAATATTTTTATCAAAAGGAAAATAAATTTAGTTTTAAAGTTCGCAAGATAAGACAAATAAAAACAATTAGCATATGCAGTCATCTCTTACCACTGAATTTAACTATGTATGTATTTGTTTTGCATGTAACCTCCATAAGACGGAAACCTGCATACTACGGAATTTTTTTCCGGTCCCGTGAGTTTCCGCCTTGGACAGGTTTCGCTGTATTGTTTAATGTTTATGTTTCAATTTATGAGTTTGTTTTTCAACATGTTTATCGTCAATACAAAACTTGTTGGCGCATATTGAACGTGACAAGTTTTATATTCCTATCACTGATTTGGGAGAGGGGTAGGACAGGGCGGCAAAAAATTTGCTTTGGGGCGGCGAAAATAACTTCGTGGCGGCAAAATGCTAAATCCGCCCATGCCGGTCCTGCACAGCTGGCTACTCACAACTGGTATGCAAAAGCAGTTGGCTACCAAATCGTAGATTTCCTCGCCTACAAAATCATGATTTAAAAAGCAAAAAACTTTAAAGTATTAACTGGTTTTGCCGCTTGAAATGCGGAATTGCTCTTAAAATATCTGGAACGTAACGGCTTACCATGGGTTGAGAACTAAAATTGGAGGTTAAATTCTAAAGTCGCGGCATATGAGGAGAGTTAAGTAGTTTATATGATGTTTTCTTTAAGGGGTCATAGGATCTTTCAAAATTTCAAAAAATTGATTTTTTTTATCACTTCAAAAAAAATTTAAACCATTAGAAGTATTTTGAAACAAACCGGAGCAAAACCCGTCCATTATTAAACGTGCAGTGATGAAAATAACAATACTGCATTTCATACAGTTTTAGGTGTTTGTAAATTTTTACGGTGGATTTTCTCAGAACGTGTCTTTTAGAGTTTGCGCGCATAATAACCTGCCAACCAGTTAATACAACTGAATAAAATTTTCCAGAAAACTTTATAATTTGAACCTGCTTTTTGCAATTTTTATTCATATATTATTAAATATGGAAGGTTTATTTATTTGGATTTTTTATGGCGCAAGAGCATCTGGGCTATACTGCGCCAGAAAAATATGGAAGTATCTTAAAAAATATGTGAAAAAAAACGCATTTAAGGAGGAAAAATAATATTCATAATTAATTTTGATAATTATTATTTTTTGAGGTAGAGTATGAGCACATAATATCTGTCAATCATTTGAGCCCATGAACAGCATTCTAGCAGCAAAATTTAAATTGCAATTCTGCGCGCAATCTATTGTTAATCAGTATTTCATTCGTAAATCATATTTAATATTTTGTAAAATTAAGAAAAATATTTGACATTTAAAATTATTTTTGGCCATGTTATATACACTTAACAGATGGTTTGTTATTGTTGATCAAAAAATTTTTTAATTAGATTTATATTTACTGAGAAAACTAAAGTTAAAAAAAAACGTTGTAAATTTCTCTATTTTGGGGAATTTAAAGATCCTATGACCCCTTAACGATCGTGTTTGGATGATCCAGAGCGTCACCTATATGAGGTACTCTAGTTGTAGCGCGTTCGCCTAGCAAGTTGATTACACGGGTTCAAGCTCCAAAGGTGAAAAAAAAAATTATCGACTAAATGCTCGTTGTATTCCGGGGTTTTATTTCCTATACCTCAAGCTATCTATCCGCAGTAAAACGCAAATATATAGTAATTGGCGCATAGCGAACCTTTCGCATTACGTCACACTTTTTCATTACCTTTTCAAATATGGCTATCTGATGCTATTTTACTTACAGAGTAAAATTGCTGCACTGATGTCGTGTGTAGATTCTTGTAACATCATCATCAAATAACGGCCGGAGAATTAGTTGGTTTAAAAGATATTTATAACATTTACGAGTGTTTGTTTGCAGTGCTAGCTTTATTAACCCTTTGCACTCCACTGGCTCCGCTGGAGCGACATTCAGTATATGGCTTTGAATTCCTTTGGCTAAATAGCCTGGAGTGCAAAGGGTTAAGAAAATATAATAGTTTTAAGAAGGACGAATACTCCCTATCCATACACTTGTTCGCAGCACTTTCAGCTTTGTAATTCTTTAGTTTACCTCATTTGGCGTGGCATCAGGGGAGGACCCAGTCCGCCCCTGCGCGGCATGATATATACTATCCTTACGACATAAAAAAATTAAATTAACTAGTGATTCTTTAGGTCAGTTTATTTCCCTTTTTTTTAAGGCGTTTCCCATCAAAACTACCACAAGCTATTCGTAACCGCAGGTTTAGTTCTGCAATAACATTTAAGAAGCACTGTTCAAAGATGATGCCACTATCTATATATGGTGTATTACATATAGGTGCTGTTCTTGGGGACGGTGTCACTATATATATATATATATATATATATATAGGTATACTACACTATAGATAATAGACTTTCGGTGGCGCTTCTCCAAGTGTGGTCTATGGCGGCCAATCAGCCTTAGGGGCCGTGCTGGATTTACGTATAGGCCAAGTGCGCTTAGGCCCCAAGGTTTGGGGAGCTTTTCAAAGGCCTGACATTTAAGTTTAAACGTAATGATAACCCTGTTTATTTATAATTGTCCCATAAATTTCCAGTACTAATAAACCTAAATATTAAAATAATAAACTTTAAAAAAAAAACTCAATATTTAATGACTGGATATTGTAAGGACTCCATTTTTAGGGGCCTATTCTATCTTTCCAGCTCTCTCAGGTAAGGCGTTTTTTTTATTTTCTTTTTCGTTTGGAAAAATGTCATGGGATCTTTGGGCCCCTCCTCCTAGTGGTTCACGATAAGTAAAGTAATGATTAAAGGGGGCCAATGAATGTCCAGAATTTGAGGAATACTACTTTTGGGTGATGTCTCTGTCTGCATGTGTATTGTGCAGATGCATTACTGTAGGACAGAAGCGTATGCAGGATATTTATAACGGGGTGGAGAATTACGGGGCTGCAGTTATTTTGTATATATATATCGTACCTACATGTTATATACACGATATTGCGGCTTTTGGCAATCGAAACTTAATCGAGGGGATATGACCCCATCAATCCCCACTTCGTACATCGTTGTTGTAGATTGGTATCATTTTCCTGTAGTATGTATGTTACAGACCGTTTGTGCTTTAGAATGAAAGCTTTGTCTGTCTGTTTGAATATTTTATGGCGCAAGAGCATCTGGGCTATACTGCGCCACTATACGCCCTTACTACGAAAGCATTGCATGTAAATATGATTCAAAAGTTGATTAAGGTCAAGGATAGAGGTGTGCGCCCCCTGCCGAGAGTAACAAATTTACACTATCATTACTTATCCAAAATTTTGCCAACAAATTTTACGGAATAGGTATAAATTATTTATTTACTTCCCCACTCCCGAAATAAAATTCCTGATTTGGTCCTTAATATAAATTAGGACGATATATACTTATATGCAAGTTCACAGTTCATCATGATATACATAACTACATTAATTAATATGGATCGATAACGTATTCGTAATTGTGCTGCCCTCACATTGGTGAATTTATATGATTGAGGCTGAACGGCCAGGAAGCAACTCAAAATTTAAGTAGATTTGGACGAATTTTGATGCTCTGTTATTTTTTTAATTATTTGTATCGTTTTATTCTGTTCCCAATTTGTATACACAACTGAGACCTGATGCATTCTGATGATTCTGTATGCTGATCAATAACTTATTTCAATAAAAATATTATACACACAAGTTTACATACTCTAATTTATATTTTAAAGTTAACGTTCTGAAAGAGTACGTTATTAGAGGAAGATACGTAGCGTTGTTTGGGATCTTGGTGAAAAGAAGGTTTAAAAAATACATTTATTCACTTATATTAGAAGTGAGCTTAAGTTTAGAGGATGCGATGCTTGGCTGTCATAATGAGGATACCGTACTTAATTTTTAAAGCTCAATTCATAGTCGTCCGACAACATTTACATTTTGGTTCCATCAGAACGAATTACTTGAATTAAAATTCAATATCGTAAATTCACTGACTCCCTCACGAAAGTTAATTCTTTTTTAGGGACCAAAATGCTTTAATTCCCATTATTAAACTGCGGTTCAGTCCACGCATGGTTTGGTCTAGTTACCTATATTCAGTATTGCATAGGACGACACTATAATGGGTACTTCGGGAACATTTGATGGAAAATAGGGGTGCTGTTCGCCATTCAAGCGGACCTTTAGTTGCCCTAAGGTCAACTTTAACAAGCTGTGGATGCGCCCGGAACAACCTTCTTACGATTCGCGCATCACGCCAGATGTTAGCTCATACCTTAAACATTTTGTGGTTCTGGTCCGAATGGTCTATCTATAGAAATGAAACTCCTAATTTCACCCATTGTGGCAAGCAGCTTTGTTTTCTTTGTCTGGTTGCCTGGCCTACACTAGCCCACACCGTTAGCTTGCGTGTATGAAGCCAGGGACCGATTGTTCTGGTGATTTGTTCTGTCCCAATGCTCTGGATAAGAAAGCTGGAGACTCGAACAGCAAATGCTGAGACAAAACTGAAGTTTCATATAGCGGCTAAGCCGTGCTTAATAGAGCGAAGAATGTCGCTGGGGGCCATCTTTCCCGCTTAAACTTCCATTACTAGTTAATAGTAGTACTAGTAGTAGTCGTTTACATTGTGTACTATAAGAAGAGTCGTTTACTTGTTTAAAATCCGATGCGAGAGCACGTAGTAACAACACCATCAATTTTCTTTCCTTTCAACGTATACCGATCCTGCCCCGAGGGTCGTGGATGAAGACGGTTCTGTTTTCCCATTTCTGTAAAGGTTGACAGTGGCTTCAGTTTTGGGTGATGACATGGTTTTTCTTTAGAAGCTTTTTCTATTAGCATGTATCCCGAATCCGATACTTTTACCTGAAAAAAAAAAATCACTACCGTTTAGAACTATGTAGCACGAATTAGTAAAATACAACGGGAGAATTGTAAATATGATGTAACCATTTCCGATGCGTCATTTTAAAGTCCAAACACTCAAAGCTTTTAGATACCTTTACATATTCTTTGAAGTCTCCTTTAATTCTGAATTCCTTCCCGCTTATCAATCGTAATTTCCTTTACTTCTAGACAAGTGCTCTTTAACTTCGTACTATCAATTGGATCTAAACTTCCAACTTTTCCTTCGCCAGATTTCCATCTCATCAAGGATTAATTCTTTTCACACCATCTTATCTCCAAGATATAATACTTACTGTATTTTGTTATAAATTCTTTTCATGTTAATGATTAAATTTCGGCGTTTACGTCAAGAATTTACTACTCTGTTTTCGAAAATGATTCATAATTTACCTTAGTGTTTGGGTTTCTTTTACTTTGTTACTTTTAGTCCTTTCTTCCTCTCTGTTTCTCTCCTTTTATTCTGAATTCTTACTTACTCCATATTAACTTAATTGAAAAGCGATCTTCCATTAACATACCATGTGTACAGTTTGACCTTATTTGGTGCAAAATGTCCTTTTGTGTCCTTGCGCCATTAAAATCTAATCAATCAATCAATCATATTTCATTTTCCTGTGCCCATCTTCAAAATAAAATTGAAATTAAATGGTTAAACTTGTTTGCTTACATGCTAATGTACTAAGCAACATTTCAAGCAGAGATCTTTGTCCTTTACTTATTTTTTGTACGTAAGTCAGGGTCATAATGGCTAATCTACCGAAATCAACTACGCTACACAATCTACTGAAATTTTCCAGGGCAAGTAATCTATTGAAAATTTACCGTACTGATTAAATGCCTAATTTGAAAGTAAAAGGCAAGCATACCGCCTACAGTTACTTTTGATTTTCAGACCATTTTCCATCTGATAAATGCAGTTGCCATTTTGATAAAGATTCTTTGTTGTTTTATGTGCAGTTGTAAATTACTTGGAAAAGTTGTCCGTAATAACAGCGCTGTATTTCTAGAAAAGGCTGGATCGAACTCCAGTAGGTGTAAGCGAGAGGTCAGTGTGAGTGAAGCATTCTTGATATGTGGTTATAAAACCCAGATCAGGTTCGTCTTAGAACATGTAGTGTCTTCTGCTTAATTATCAAGTCTCACTGACTAATGAGATACACACGATTTCTCCGTGGAAAGAGAAAAAGCCACGGGTGAAGCGATACCCCCACCCCCACAAACCCAGTGGTTGCTTTATTGGCAATTTGGTGCAAATATTACATATTAAATAATAGATAAAATATAATAATAAAATAGATAAATTTCCATATAGTTGATACAAATAATTAGTGATAATATTTGACAATGTGTTTTCTGGAGACGCTAAAGATTAGCTATAAAGTTAATAGCCCACGTTTAAGCATAATCATTGGCTATTCGGCTACTATTAACTCTCAGGTTAACCGACGGCTCAGTTCAAGTATAAATTCGTAAGTTAACAGATGATTCAATATAAGAACTAAAACTTCAATGCTTATGATGTTATATCGCTACCGGTTATGATGTTATATACCGGTTATATCGTAAAACCCCTGATTACCGGACAGAGAAGTGTGTCCGCAAAGCGAAGTGACTGTAAATAAGTGAGATATTATTGTAATAGAGTTTGGGCCGGGGAATTTCGTTTGACTATAAAAACAAACCAGGATAGCTAACTGATAGTCCAGTAAGTATTAGATTAAGAACTAATTTATTCTTTAGCAAGTGTTACGACGATTTTATAAAAATTATTGGAGCTAGGATTTAAATAACTTGTCAAGCTCAAATTGGTTTTCTTTTGATCTTACAACTTCCGCGTTCTTTCTCGTCCTTCAGTTTCAGTATGAAGTAGTTTCCTTTGTGCAGACCATTTGCTGCAGTGTATCATCTGCGATTTTTTTTTTTTGGTCGTATGCTGCCTTATTATGAATCCTAGCGTGTAGCAGGAAAAAATAAATTGGCGTGCATGACTACCCATTTGAAGGACTCTTCCTCCCTTGAACGGTTAGCCCCCATGACCACCTGAATCCGAGGACTTCGGCCGGGGTTCAGCGAACGTCTGAATGATTAGCTTGATTAAATGGATGACGAATAGAAGAAGGGACATACAATACAAATTATTTTTAAGACCTAAAATTCGCTTTGATTGTCAATAGTCATCTGAAATCTCCATCTATTTCTACAGTCCAAGTGAATCAATACTACATTACCAAATCAGACGTTTAGGAACTTTTTCGTATGTGTAATAGTCTTTCTGTAGATGTGACATCTTTGCGGTAGCTTCTTTGTAGATGTGACATCTTTGCGGTAGCTTCTTTGTAGATGTGACATCTTTGCGGTAGCTTCTTTGTAGATGTAGTAGCTTTTATGTAGAGTATTTCCTTTATAGAAGTAGTTATTATACTCAGATTTTCATTTTGTCCGTATTAAAACAGATTTGATAAATGAGTGAAATTTTACTCGAAAATATTCCATTTTTTCAGTCCATAATGATTCTGTTTTATAAGTTCCATTTTTTCCCTTTACTAAATGTTTATTAAATAACACGTTACAGATGGATAACCGTTTTGAACAATAAAAACAAACTTTTCGCAATTAGTATTCTATACACAGTGGTACCTGGTAAATTGGCCACCTAGATAAGGTGGCCTTTTTTTAATAAAAGAGAACTGATAGGGACTTAGTCATGCCTGTACTAAAGTCTGTCATGTATAGTGACCACCTGTCTGTGATGACCATTGCAGTCCAGTCCCAAAAGTGGTCACTTTAGACAGGTTCTGCTGTATTTCCATTAAATAATAGACATGCTTACATGTATGGTAGACTTCCTGTTATACAGCCTTGCTCTAACCGGCCTCTTCTCTAATAGACCACATCCACGTCGCGGTTTTTATGTGTATTCGATCGTACTAAGGAAAGGGCTCACAGAAAATCAACATCAAAGGACTCCGGGAAATTATGCAATAGCTTTGTAGAAATTATGGCGTGTTTTTGCTTCAACAAACGAATTTAAATTGAGAAGATTAACGATGACAGTTTTTATGTAAATAAATATATAACACATATTAGTATTTTTTACTTAATTCACAATCACGCATTTGCCATTTTGTACGTATTATTGAGTTCATTGATCATTCGTTTGTCCCACCTGAGATCAGGTCTTCCAGAAATCGGTTAATCAGAAGTCTGTACGTTTAAAATGTTATAAATTTTATAATAAATGTTCGTCAGAAATAGCAATATTCGATGAAAAATTAATATATAGATTATGACAAACCTGAGTGTAGCAAACAAATGATGCCAGCTCGCATATCACTTTAATAGCTAATTGACTGACAGTTTTATCGGCAGTTAATCAAACATTTTATCGGCAATTAATCGATAAATTGATGAACACTTAAAAGGCAAATCAAGCGTAGATTAAAAAGAAAAATTGATAAAAAATCCTGACATGGAAATTGACACCAAACTATGGAAAAGAAATAATCACAATTTATACTATAAGATCTACATACAGGGTGTTGCAGAACTCCACATCCAAAATTTAATGGTAGGTAGGGGACACCAAATAAGGCATATTGGCCGAAATCTCCATGTCCCAAAATGAGCCAGTTTGGCTGCAGAGTGAAACTATTGTTTATATCCACATCGTCGCTATGTAGGCAATTACATGAACAAAAAAAATTTTTTGACACATAATTTAAGTGATTGACCTAGTAATGCAGCAGAGATAAAAAAAGTCAGAAATTCCCTTCCCTGGCCCTGAGTAGTGTTGCCATTTAGTCATCAAAGGTATGGAAAATGATTCTTTTACCATACTGGAGGCAACTGGAAATTGTCAAGCATGCGTAATAGGTGAAGGAGATCAAAAGAAACAACTTCGGTCTAGTGAACCAATGCCCGAAAATGAGCCTTTCTGGAACTACAGGGATGTTATTATTTGCATCCACATTAGTTAATCATGTAACAAAATTTGGAAAATTTGCCGTTCCGGCCTAGAACCATATTGGAAAAGAGTCCACCACTTACTATGGTCCAAAACAACTTCCCATGGCCAAATTTATGCAGTTGGAGAATTTATAGCCCAAACGAAAGCCTCATGTTTAAGCCATGAATTTCCCAATTGCATTAATTTTGCCCTAGGAAGTGGTTTGGGACTGTAGTAAGTGCTGGAACATTTTCCAATATGATTTTAGGCTAAAACGGCAAATTTTCCAAATTTTGTTACATGATTAATGTGGACGTAAATAATAACATCTCTGTAGTTCCAGAACGGCTCGTTTTCGGACATTGGTTCACTGGACCAAAGTTGTTTCTTTTCCATTTCCTTTACCTATTACGCATGCTTGACAATTCCCAGTTGCCTTCAGTATGATAAAACAATCGTTCTTCTCATTTTCCATATCTTTGATGATTAAATGGCAACCTTACTCAGGACCATGGAAAGGAATTTCCGATGTTTTTTTTGCCTCTGCTGCATTATTAGGTCAATCACTTAAATTATGTGTCAAAAAATTAACTTTTTTTTGATTCATGTAATTGCCTTTGTAGCAACGATGTGGATATAAATAATACTTTCATTCTACGGACAAACTGGCTGATTTGCGGACATGAAGATTTCAGCCAATATGCCTTATTTGGTGTCCCCTACGTCCCATTAAATTTTGGACGTGGAGTTCTGAAACAACCTGTATATATATTGTTTATATTTACTTCTTTATTATTCATATAGAATTGTTTTTGCATTTTTACAATTTTCATGCTGTAATTTACCACAAAAATTATATGGAAAACGCTGACTTGGATCCACGTAATTACGAATCTACGAAGAATAAATGTTTTGCGCCAACTGAGAACAACACACTGTAAAATTAAAAAAAGGGTTTTAAAATTATGTTGAAAAATTAAAAGTACTGCCAACTGGGATGACTGTCTCAGGTTTCATTTATTTTCTCCTTTAAAACCATGAAATCGGGTAAATTTTATATTTTAAAGAAAATATTTAATTCTCCCGTATTCTTAAATGTTTAATAGACAATTTTATACACTCTTTGGAAATTTAGGAGTGCAAAAAATTCTTTTTAAAAAAAGTGAAACAAAGTTACCCCGGCTTGGGGTGACTTCGTCTCATGCCTCAAATAATCATTCAATGATTATTTGAGGTATCAGACAGTCAAATAATCATTCAATGGCCCTTCACAGAAGGCCTGGATACAAGTCCACCTTTACATTCATGACTCACGGATCCTTAAGCAGATTGGAAGATCAGGTAAAATTACTTACCACCATTTTACATCCTTCCCAATGAAATCCTTGCACAATTCCTCCTCCTCACTTTTTTACATGATGTAGAAGCAAATTTTTCAAAGAAGTTGATCACAAGCAAATTTCGCAAAAAAAGTGTAGAAAAAAAAACACTGAAGTTATGCCACCTTCAGTAATTAAAACTATAAAATTAAACATTTCATATTCAAGCCTATACTTCTACCTACCGAAATCAGGCTTTATTAAAATATTCCGATGAAACAGACAGGTGTTATCATCACTTGTCTTTCCTTATTTGGTGGGACAAAGTCACCCCGGTTGACGGTATTCTAAACTTAAATTGATTGATTGTTTGGCTTTTTTATGGCGCAAGAGCATCTGGGCTATACTGCGCCACTCTAAACTTAAAGCTGCAGATGGAGAGAGTACAGTCACAATAGCTTTTTCTCATTATTCCTTTGTGTAAGTGTTTAGAAACAGTAGCATTGTGGAAGACAGTACACTACATCCATCCGTTTTGGTATTTTTTTATGTCGCTTAACACTTTATTCCGATCTGTGCGACATTTGTTTGGCTTTCCTATTTTAATCGCCATTTTGGAGCTAAGTAACCAAAGAATTGGAAAATTAGGCGCCAGATGTATGGGAAATGTTCCACCAGCTGTTTGAAATTTTGAACAATTTCTATAAATTATTTTTAAAATTATTCGATTAAATTAATTTTAACTATTTTACTAAATATTTTGACTATATTTTAATAGAAAAATTCGAACTATTTTTAAAATAATAGTTTCAAAAGCTTTGTATAAAAGAAAAAAAAATTAAGAGTCAATTGTACAATGCACACTTCCTCAAGATTATAGATGGCAATTTTTTCATCAGATGATTAATTTCTGGCAAAAAAAAAAAAGGAATATTTTCTGCGTCTGGCCGGAGTCGAACCCACGTCTCCTCAATTTCCGGTTAAGTGCTGCGCTCATTAGGTTACAGTTGACGACCACCCTCCTCTCTGCGAGTTTATATAGGTCTTTCACTTGATTTATATTTTTAACTATGCTTATTATGTTTTTATATTTTTAACTGTGCTTATTCTATCCTTATATTATTTGCTGTGATTATCATATTCTTATATTATTTGCTGTGATTATCATATTCTTATATTATTTGCTGTGATTATCATATTCTTATATTAGCTATGGTTATTATATTCTTCTATTATTCACTGTGCTTCACCTCATTATACATAATACCTCATTATATATAAACAGTAGAACCTCATTATAACGAACCCTATTACAACGGCCAGTTAAAAGAAATTTCAATGCTATAATAATAGAAGATGCTTATTTTTGTCTAACATGTTTTACATTTTTAAGCAAACGATTGAACAATTCAATATGTTCAACAATCGGCCAATAAAAATGTGTTTTCGTGTTATGAACATTACGGCACCTCTGTCACTTATCAACCGAAGAAATAAGCAGCAAAAAAAATCCAGAAAATCAACGTTTTAGTTTTAATTTATTCTTATTTTAAAATCGTATGTGCGGTCTCACTTTGTTTGGCGCATATTGACCATCGCTGTCCTAGCGCCACAAAAATGCAACCAACCAGATCCAGCAAAAACTAACTTAATTTTTCAAACTAATGAATGTAAGCAATCAACATGAAACAGGACCTTCTTGTTCTAAAGTTTAATGCAGTGTATGCGTACACATCTTTTTCAGTTCAACCTATGTTGAAGGCTGTTTTTATTTGATATATAATAAACGCTTTTTATAACGAACTACGTACTGCACTACGTACTGCACTTTCATTGATGTACACCCTGTTGCATTACATCCCTATAAGAATTATTTGTTATAAACCGAACTTCCATTAAAATGGACAACATTTAAACCCTTATAGTCCGTTATAATGAGGTCTACTGTATATTCCTATTTATGAGCTATGTATATATTATTATTATGTTATTAGTTATGTATATACTATTATTATGTTATTGGCTATGTATATACTATTATTATGTTATTGGCTATGTATATAACGTTCTTGTTATTAGTTATGCATATACTGTTCTTATATTATTAGCTATGTATATAATGTTCTTATGTTATTAGCTACGTATGTAACACGATAGCATTGTCAGTCACGTAATATTGTTCTTATATTATTAACTATGTATATAATGATTTTATGTTATTAGCTATGTATATGCCGACGTTCTTGTTATTAGTTATGCTTATACTGTTCATATCGTAGCTATGTGCATAATGTTCTTATGTTTATTAGTTATGTATATAACGTTCTTGTTATTAGTTATGTAGCGTTCTTATATTATTAGTTATGTATATATTGTTCTTATATTATTAGCCATGTATATAACGTACTTGTGGTTAGTTATGTCTATAATGTTTTTATATTATTAGCTATGTATATAATGTTCTTATGTTATTAGCTATATATATAACGTTCTTGTTATTGGTTATGTATATACTGTTCTTATATTATTAGCTATGTACATAATGTTCTTATGTTATTAGTTATGTATATAACGTTCTTGTTATTAGTTATGCATATACTGTTCTTATATCATTAGCTATGCACATAATGTTCTTATGTTATTAGTTATGTATATAACGTTCTTGTTATTAGTTATGTATATATTGTTCTTATATTATTAGCTATGTATATAATGTTCTTATGTTATTAGCTACGTATGTAATAATTTTACGTTATTATCTATCCTTACATTTGCTCTTGAAGTACTAATTACGTTTACACATATTGATTATAGTCACATATACTTTACACTATTGAGATTATATTTACGCTTGCTTTTATCTGCTACTAATTTATGACATAATAATGAACTCATCATAATTTATTAATATCATTAATAGATTATAATACATTTTGTTTAATTTATTATTTATTTACCAAATAGACGCAACATTATAAAAAAAATCTACATGTTCATCTGAATCAAACGTTCGTTTCTGTTGATGGCATCGTCATTCAATTTTTAATTAATTGATAATTATTTATTAATTACTATGAAGTTTAACATTTCGACTTTAATTCGCCAATGAGGTGTACAATGCAGCTTCATTGACCAGTAATTAGGTTTCGGTTCAATACCTTCTTGTCACGGAGACTTTTCAATCACACGGTTGAGTGGAGAATTGACTCCATGGCTTTGCGTAACAAGACACGCGATTCTATTTAAGAAAAAAATAATAAAAACCTTTTCATTATGTAAATATCAGTTCAATAAACCAGGCATCAAATATCGTGTTCAGGTTCGCTCTGTGATAGATATCGTGTCCGAAGTGGAACGGTGTATCAGCCTTATCGATAGTCTTACGATTCATTATTGTTATCGATTCACTCATCGGCATAACCTATGGTTAGTTATTTCTCTTATGACACGGAATAAGTCGTGTTGTTATCTGTATCGATACACAGCGCTATCGATAAATCTTGAGCCGAAATTAAATTAAATATGATATATACTCATTTTCGAGTCTTCCGTGTGTGTGTGTTTCTATTTTACAAACATTGTTAGTAGATTTACTTTTCATACGTGTCTGGTGGTGTTTTTTGCAGCTGAAGGAGAGGAGGGAGGGATACAAATCACGTTACGCAGGGTCCTGCATTTTTCTGACGAACCTGAACCCCTGTTGCCAAGGATACCGAACCCCGTACTATGGTAAGCCAAAAAATCGGCATCTTACCCATGATACCATTGGAAGTTGAGCCTAAGTTAGTGGAAAAACAGAAGGATTACAGCACCGCCTTTGGCGGCCACCACTTCCCCCTTGCCCAATACACAGACGAATGTATTATCACTACGCCACCGTAGTGCAGTGACATTGTCTTTTCGAGAGTAATCCATACTATTTAAGACCTATGAAACCAATCGTTAGAAGCCTACTTGCATCGTTTGGAATCCTATCTGGTTTAACGTTTGGCCACTGCACCACTTCGGGGCTCATTAGTAGATAGTTTGCACTGATTTAAAGATAAAGTCGCTGTCAGAAAGTAGATTATTTCTGCATCCATAGGGATTAATCCATTTTATGTGCAACAGTTTTTACGAAAGCTATATTTGTGTGCAATATTATTTATTATACACATAATGGACCATTTCTTGTTTGTACAGCAATTTTTAGAATAGGTGTGTATATTAAAATGGTTTGCTCTTTTGCAGTTCACTGCCATTTCCAACACTTGCTTACTCACTTACTATTATTTTGGGGCTGCAATGCTTGAAGGACTTGGACTTCTTGAAGCCCCTTTCTCGCACTTCCCTCCTGTTTAAAGCTTTCTTTCACATCTTGTTACTCTCATTTTTCTAAGGGGTTTTCCCATTCCATCTATGCCAGGGGCGTCCCACTTATGCTCTTCGTTCTGGGTCGCTACCCATAACTCTCCTAACTACCCTAACTTCTATCATTCTTTCTTGGTGTCCAAGCCATCTAACTCTTTCCACATATCTGTCATAAGCACTGTCATTGGTCCTCAACCTTTTTATACTACGGAACCCTACACGTGATACATGCTTTGGCCACGGAACCCCTCTATGACTATTATTTAAGGGAACCCCTTGCAGGGCTCTTATTTATCGCTGCTTGCAAATGCAGTAGGACCAACCTAAAGTGGCCACCTTTGGGACTGGACTGCAATGGTCATATGATCACTATACGCGACAGACTTTGATGTAGGCAAGACTAAATCCCTATCAGTTCTCTCTCTCTCTCTTATAAAAAGTAGTCACTTTTACCGACGTACGCAGGGGGTGTTGATAGGGGTTATAACCTCCCATTTCAATGAAATTTTGTATATTTAACATATAAATATGTGAGCTGCAGCTAGGTAACCCCCCCCCTCTCCGATTTAGCCTATAACACCCCTTATGAACTTTCTGCGTACGCTTATGGTCACTTCACCATGCTCAACTGCAGATATAGCAACTAGTAACAAATCAATATCGAAAGATAGGTAGTATTAATATTTTTTTTTGTTACGGAGATGATTGCAATTATCTCTAAGAAGTTGTTATATGGAAAAAATTACAGAAATTGCATATTTTGTTGTAAAATTTTACGATGTTTTACGAATCGCTTGGAGAACTCTTGGCAGGTCGTCGCGGAATCCCTGACAGTCTCTGGAACCCTCCGTACCCCGAATCCCCAAGGTTCCAGGAACTCCTGTCGGTTCTTCGTGGCACCTTGGGGTTCCATGAACAACACTTTGAGAAACATTGCGCTAAACTTTCATAGCTTTGGAGCTGAAGGATCTTAGAAGGGAATAATGATATCTTGAGATGTGGTGGAAAGGATGCATAAGCACAGAGTTAAGAACCACTGATGTAGATGAAAAGCTTGGATGATGTAGAAAGAAATGAAAGGAGTGATGTGTTTAAGATAGAAAAACGAGGCGAAGTGAAGTATATAGAGCAAATGAAAGGTATAAGATACACAGAATTCGTGAAAAAAAAACACAAAAAAAACACGGAGTTTGTGGAATAGATGAAAAAAGTGTAAGATGTAATGTGGAGGGGGGGGAGGACGAAGTATTCAGAACAGAT
The DNA here is from genome assembly GCA_006491805.2 of Dysdera silvatica. NCBI lineage: Eukaryota > Metazoa > Arthropoda > Arachnida > Araneae > Dysderidae > Dysdera > Dysdera silvatica. The sequence continues at coordinate 58,912,896 of QLNU02015359.1, read as the reverse complement.
GGAAGAAAAAGCGAAATACGTAGTAGTTAAAAAAATCAGAATTCATGATGTAATAAAAAGAAAAAAGTGTGTAGAAATGCATTTTCAATGAAAATAAAAAATTAAAGACATAAAAAAAATGTCAAATTCTTTAAAAATACTTGAATTTGATTGGATTTTATAGAGTGCGATTGAACTGATGAACAAAGTTACCCACATCTTTGTTTAGATGTTTTATTTTACACGTTTGACAAACTTTTGTTATCATGGATTGTCAATATATCAGCAACACATTACTGATTGGTTTTCGCGCAATGATGACTTATTAAAAAAAGTACACACGCCATGGTGCAATATATATATATATATATATATATATTTCTTTTCGAAAACCTACCATTTTGGTTTTCTTACCATTTTGTGTCTGTCAGTTTTAGGCAGATAATTGCCGGTGATTTTGACAACGGGGCATCGTGGTTAGCGACAGACGTCAAATTCACCCCATGTTTACTACAAAACAAGTTTAACTAGGAATTAAACCGATATTCAACCTATCCAGAGGCAGCAGACATGCCTATTGGGGAACCTTCCTGTGAAATGTTAAAAATATTTTATACAGTAGAACTTGCCTAAAGTGACCATCCTTGGGACTAGACTGCAATGGTCGCCATAGAGAGGTGGAAACTATACGCGATAGACTTTAGTATAGGTTTGACTAAGTCCCTATGAGTTCCCTCTTATAAAAAGGGATCACCCTACTCAGGTGATCAGTTTACTAAGGTGGTCAATTTACCAACAAGATGGTCACTTTACTAGGTTCCACTGTATGTCCCAATAGGAAAACACATCTAGTATCTAAAGTGTAGAAAACTTTAGGTTTAGTAAAAGATGGCTGTAGAACTATAAAGAAATATTTAATCATATAAAATATAAATCGCCGTGGTTTAAAGAATGTCATGTAATTACAATAAATTAAGAAGTAGGAAAACACCCCATAGTGGAATCGAACCTTTCATCTTTGGATTGGTAGTCTCACCTACCAGCAATAAGGTTGCGCTGATGCTTTATAACTGCTGCTTCTGCAAGTGACGAGTTCAAATCAAGTCGCTGCATATCAGGTACAACTAAGACACTGTGCCTTTGGCACAGTGTCTTAGTTGTACAATTAGAAAGTTCTATACACGTAGCACAACTAGAAAGTTATATATATATATATAGATCAACTGCAAAGGTATATCAAATACAATGACAGTTATATCAAATACAATGACAAAGTTACGTCAAATACAATGACAGTTATATCAAATGCAATGACAAAGTTATATCAAACGCAGTGGCAAAGTTATATCAAATCCAATAACAAAGTTATATTAAATGCAATGTCAAAGTTATATTAAATGCAATGATAACGTTATCTCAAATGCAATGACAACATTATATCAAATGGAATAACAAAGTCATATCAAATGCAATGACAGAATTATATCAAATGCACTGACAAAGTTATATCAAATACAATGACAAAGTTATATCAACTACAATGACAAAGTTATAATAAATGCAACTATGAAGCTATATCACATACATCTGCAAAGTTATATCCATCATACATAAATTTACCTTATCATTTCAAGGAGGAAAGCATATAAAATAAGCGCATTCCCATGAAGCATGCTTTCCATACACTAAAAAAAATTGTTTTAGTAACTTTGTTTCCTTAGTGATTTAACCTTAGCTTATTATAACGCCTACCTATGACAGAACAACTTGAATCTGATGTGAACATCTCCCACTTAAAAAGCTTAATCAAGCCGGACCGGTTATTTAAATTTCGTGACATTTAAAACTGAATTCGCTTTTCATTTTATTAAACTTCACTTTAAGTTTTTTTTATGTGAGCACACTTTGCAGACCCTGACGTGTTATGTATGTGCAAAATTATTTGGTTCGAGTTTAACTCAAAAGAGCGAGAGGAATAATAATAATAATAATAATAATAATCTGATATATCCTTCATTCTTCACTTCTTTATTATAATAAACAGGGAGGGCTTCCCTTTGATATAGAAATTAACTATCTAATTAATCAGACCGAATTAATTTTAAAAAAAGTGATTAAATCGGATCAATTGCAAAAATACGCTATCATTTCTTTTACTTCAATTCATGTAATATTCAATTGTAATTTAAGGCCGGATAGGTAACAAAGAGATTTAATTAAAAAAGTTTGATATGTTACACCTGTATTATGTAATGAACACACACTGACTTACTATATTTTATAATTAATCATGAGCGATTTAAAGAGGGAAGTGAAGTAGTCGTCCCCCTTGTATTAGAATTTACATATCGTAAGTAAATTAGACAAAATAAGCCTCGACTCCCAACAGTGTACAAAGAACGCTTATTCAGAGATCTCATAAAAAGATCGCACTGCTCACTGTAGTCCGGGGTTTGGTTCCCTAGGCCATAAGAGGTTCGGATTCCTCGGAAAACAGTAGGTCCCGGCGCAGCATGACCATTGTAGTCTTTGAGCCGTAAAACCACAAAACAAACAAACAAACAAAATAAGCCACCTGTATACATGCGCAAAAAAGGAAAGCTTGACCTCGTATCGAAAGCTTCTTTGGATAAAGGAGGACGTCCAGGAAGGCAATCCAAAATTAGATATTATTGCGACTTGTTCATTACTCAATATTTTGGATACCCACGTAGAAATAAGTCCAAACTAGAGCTTTTTTTGTTTAGGAGAAAAGGAGACGCCGTCCTCATCCTGGATTCGAACCAGGGTCCCTCCGTTGAGCCCGCGGTGTCTTGGCCTACTAGACGAACGAGGACAAGAACAAACGCATTTTTCTCCATATATAAGATATTATTACCCTTCACAGGGATAACACAATTGCCAAATAATGGTCAACACACAAAGCCACCGGGGCGAGTTTTTGTGAGTTTTCGTGGGGAATTTATTTTTGCTCAATAATTTTCGACACCGTTCGTCTAGTGGTGAGGACACTATTTTTCTTACTTAAAGCGGTGTGTCAAATCGTTCAAAGACCGAATCACCAAACGAGTCTTTTCATTCATGTCAGATGGGCAAAACCATTCATTCATTCAGTAAAAGAGTTGGCACATCCGTATCGTTCATATTTTGTAACAGGACAGCTTCTCAATAAAAATAAATAAGATTAAAAAATTTGAAGCGGGAAATTCTCAATTAAAATTTCTTATTGGAATTTTTTTTTTATTTAAACGATTTAAGCTAATATCATACTAGAATGAAAATTTCTTAACGTAGAAATTGAATATTCACAATGGATGCCAGCGATAGAAAAACCATGTTGTGATCCGTGTTGTTATCTGCTCGTGTTTTGGGGAGCATTTCCTTGATATGACGTTAAAACTGACATTTCCTTGTACCGTAGAAGTCAAGTTATCACTCACGTGTGAGTTCTTTCATTTGTTTCAAGCAAATTAATGGGTTTTGGTAATTCCGTTACTTAAGCTAATTGACAGCTGAGCCGATAAAATCGTAAATGTCGCATTTCCGAGTCCGTTGCACGTATCACGTAACGGACCAGGAAACTTACAAGGAAAAAAGAAAAGCTTTTTACCAGGTGCAGTAGAACTATCTCCAAACAACGACAAAAATAAATAGACAGAAAAGACTAAAAAAAATTCACAAGGAAGTAGTAGACAAGAAAAAAAAAAAGGTTAGAGAGAGATCAGACATTCTGATAAACATAACAATCCGGAGGCAAATTTCAACACTAAATATTCTTGATTTACTAACATACGTGCCTGAACCATATATGTGTAATGTATGAACTGTAAAAACGATTTGCCATTCATACTTTTTTTTAGCTTTATTTAAGCTAAGGCTGATAAAAATAGCTAATTTTTTAGCTATATTCAGATCACTGGCGTAGTGATGACAATGCAACCAATGTAGTTGCATTGGGGCTCTTGCGGGACCTGAGAAGTCGAGGCTCCTTAGATAGCATAATTGTGGGATCCTGGTATGAGGTGGGGGGGGGCTCTACCAGCGATTACATTGGGGCCCAAATTCCATAGCTACGCCACTGATTCGGATCATAAATATGGAGAGCAAATGGAGCAGAATATGGCTATCATTATTTATGTGGCCATTTATGGATAAAAGCAGGACCTCCTAAAGAAATAAAGGAAGGGATGGGGGATTATTCAAATGCAGTTAAGCTTTCGAAGCCCCACTTTTCTATGTATGATTCGTACTAGAACCAGTGGCCTAGCAATTCAAAAATCATGGGGGGAGGCTCAAGTGGCTTTAAAGGACATTATGTGATGTGGCCTTAAAGAAAATAACGTGTTTTTATATAAATTTGGGGGTGCTTGAGCACGCTGTGCCCCTCTTTCCTCCACTGACTGGAACATGTGTTTTAGGTCATTTATTTTATATATGAAAGTTGCTATATTTTGTAAAAAGTTCCCTTATGACTTTATTTTTTATTTACTTAAATTTATAAAATAGTATCCAAAAATTAAGACAATATATACTAAATCAAACATAATTCATACATTCGCGTACCGGTCTCGAGGTCTAGCCCCCGCCCCCTGCACATCAATGATCCAAACGTAGTAGCGTAGGGGATGGGCTCAAGTGTTCAAGCTCTTTTCATTGGATATCAAGCTACATTATCCTCTTTAACGCCAATCACATGGTCATTACTCCTGATGAAGGACTGCTGCTGATGCGTCCGAAAGCTTGAGTGATCTTTTTCATTGCTATTTTACCAGTGTTTAACCTTTTTATGTAATTTCCTCCCTGGTACTTTGTATCTTATTTCTAGTGATCTTTTTTAAATATGCCAGAGTCGTCCTCCAAGCGAATTTTTGAATCCTAACGACCCTATACACGTATAGCGATCATTTGATTTTTGTGGGGTGGTCTAAGAGCTCATTGTCTCCCCTGTAGTTGCGCCAATAAATTCGCACAGCATATGGAAATAAATAATTTTAGTTCTTATGCAAATATACGGTAGATTTATGTTAATGCGGATAGACAAGGGTCGACGATTTTTGTCCGTACGAACGGGAGTCCGCCCTAATAGGTAGAAATGTATATCTGTGCATTTCAGACGGGGAAATAGAATTCGTCCGAACTAACGAGGCATCCGTGGTAAGTGTCACCACACTGGCGAAAGTCCACTGTATCAACGCGATCATAAGCAATATTATGTTTGTTTTGTGGTTTTACGGCTCAAAGACTACAATGGTCATGCTGCGCCGGGACCTACTGTTTTCCGAGGAATCCGAACCTCTTATGGCCTAGGGAACCAAACCCCGGACTACAGTGAGCAGTGCGATCTTTTTATGAGATCTCTGAGTAAGCGTTCTTTGTACACTGTTGGGAGTCGAACCCGGATTAACGGCGTACTAGGCGAACGCGTTACCACACTGCGCCACCGCAGGGCCATAAGCAATATTAAAACTGTGTAATTATTGTTGTGCATAAATATTACAGAAATGTTAAAGCGGAATTAAAATAGCATTAAGGTAATATTAAAGTAGCATACTTTTTGGTTCCCAAGGCCTCAAGTGGTTCAAAAAACTGTAGACGCCTTGCAGCCCCCCCACCCTCAGCAAGAATGATAATCTTAGCAGTTCTTATCCCACAAAAACAAAACAAAAAAACAAAAAATAAAAACAAAATCGAATTTGAGTCACACCTGAATCATGGTTATAATTTTTTTTTTTTTTTCAATCGAAATAAATGGTTTTAATTCAAAATCACGGATCCATTAAAATAAATCGATTTTGAGGCAAACTTGAATCATGGTCATAATGGTTTTTTTTATAATCGAAATAAATGGTTCTAATTTAACCCACAATCACGAATCCATTGAAATAAATCGAATTTGAACCAAAACTGAATCATGGTCATAATGGTTTTTTTTTTACAATCGAAATAAATGAGTTTAATTTAACCTAAAATCACGGACCCATTAAAATAAATCGAATTTGAGCCAAACTTGATTCATGGTCATAATGTTTTTTTTTTTACAATCGAAATAAATGGTTCTAATTTAACCCAAAATTACGGATCCATTAAAGTAAATCAAATTTGAGCCGAACCTGAATCATGGTCATAATATTTTCTTTATAATCGAAATAAATAGGTTTAATTTAACTCAAAATCATGGAGCCATTAAAAAAATCTTGATTTAATTCATTCGCGCGACATTTTTTAATAAGAGAGAGAGAGAGAGAGAGAGATCTTTTTGCAAAAATGGTTTCCGAAGGAGGGGAAAAAGTTTTGAGAATCTTTTTCGAAGAAAAAAAAGTAAAAAAAATATACGTATCTTGTCTGTAAGGTTATCAACTCTGATTAATAATATCAGGTCCTGCAAGACCCATCAGATGCAAATTAAACGCGTTTGTTTTGTGTATTGCTAAAAACACTAAAATCATCACATTTTTGCATCCCGATACATATTTTTAAATTACTTAAACATCACTTTCAGAAATATCTATTCGCAGCGATGAATTTATCCTTGTCGTAGTCAGGTACTTTTTAAGGTCGCAATGTTAAATACACCATTTTCCTTATTTTTCTCCTGAATATTCTGCAGACGAGTAGATAGGCAACGCGGGCCACGCTTTAGGAAACACTGATGTGAAGGTTCACCAGTAAATATCAGTAGAGCAACTAGCTTAAGACCTAACAAATTCCCTATTTGTTCAATCCCTGTGTCCTCCACTGTATAAAACGAGTTTCTATACAGAAAACTCTACGCCTTCACTAACTTGAATTTTTGTATACATTAGAATAATAATAATAATAATAATAATAGTGTTTTGTTGTTTATTATAATAAGGAATATTTTCAATGGTTTCCTCTTATCCTTGTTGCATTTTCGTACTTGTGAGGTCACGAATTTTTAGGTTATTAGTAAAAGGTGAAATGAATCGAAAAGTTTCAGTTGGAATAATCTCGAACAATCGATCCGAACTTCATCAATCAATCAATTTATAATTCATCAAATAACCAACTTATCTCAAATTCATCAAATAACCAACTTATCTCAAATTCATCAAACAACCAAAATCTAAAATTTATTAAACAACCACCTTAAAGTTCATCAAACGACTAACTGAACTGAAAATATTAAATAACCAAACTATCCGAAATCCATTAAGTAACAAATATGAAATTCGTCAAACAACCAACTAACCTAAAGTTTATCAAATACCCAATGAATCTAAAATTCGTCAAACGAACAACTATCCAATCATTAAACTATCAACTAATCAAGAATTCATCAGACTAACCAACCAAAATTTTAACCCATCTGAAGATTTTATTAAACACCTAATGCCCCAATCTATAATAAGATACATCGAACGCCTAACCAATTTATAACTCATCAAATACCTAATCAATCTATATAATAAAATTCATCAAACACCTAACCACTTTGTAATAAAATTCATCAAACACCTAATCAATCTATAATAAAATTCATCAAACATCAGATCAATCTATAATAAAATTCATCTAACATCAGATCAATCTATAATACAATTTATCAAATGCCTAACCAATCTATCACAAAATTCATCAAACACCTAATCAGTCTATAATAAAATTCACCAAACACGTAACCAATCTATAATAAAATTCACCAAACACTTAACCAATCTATAATAACATTCATCAAATGCCTAACCAATCGATAATAAAATTTATGAAGCATCTAACGGATCTGCAAGCATTTAAGGATCATTGTACGTGTGAACTCTTTTACATGTGCACACAATGCCTACGCTTCTGAAAACACAGGGAACACGCTAAATGTAACACATTGCGCAAAGTTTGACAAATCGAAGAAAGAACTCTCGAAAGTTGTTGAACACTCGAAGAGGCCATGATGGAAGCAACGTATTGCGGCCTCATTCCTCCTCATTTCCATGCAAGGAGAGAAATGAGTTCCGGCTATTTGGAAGTTTCGATTTTTTTTCGTGGACGCCATGTTGAGGTCCGATGTATATCTTTCTGGTCGAATCTAGGACATGGCGTTGTTGGACACGTACAAAACTGGACTTTCCCAGATACTTACTGCTGCCTTCACTATCTTCGACCGTGTTATCTGTAGGCGTGTATTTTCTTTGCCAAGAAGCTAGCTGACATTATTTAAAAATCCATCATCCATCATTGGACAACTTCTTGTTTCCGTACTCCGAACAATCGTGGGGAAAACACATTAGCGTAGGGTTTTTTTTACTCGAATATGTCCCTGAGTAAACCATATACGAGTAGGCTGTATTTGAAATCACAGTATAATTATATACATTTGTTTCTTAAACTAAAGTGATTCCGAAGCCTACGTTCAGTGTTACCACCATTCTCATCAGTTCCCATGGTAGCAGACCATTACATAATGATCCGGTTGCCAGAATAATTACTTCAAATTCACTTTTTTGTTTATGAAAAATCCCTAAACGTGAATTTACTTTACTTTTTGATAAGTTGCGAGGGGATCACCTATAGAATTCACTTCATACACTTTAAACTACAGCCAATTACAGTAATTTATAAAATTTAAGAACTTTTGGCTATTAATCTTTGTACGAGAATCCATTCACTAAGAACAAATATCAACATATCGAAATGAAAGTTTTTGCGCTTGGTGCTATATCACGAGCTGGAAAATTTTTATTTTTGATCTGAAGATATATTTTTATTCTTTATGGTAATTGTCAAATTAACACAGTTAAATATTTTTATTATTGTACAGTTCAATATTTATTTTATTGCACTTTGAATGTCAACGCTTAATTTATTTCTTTTCTTTTTCTTTGTCAATACATAATTTTGTGTAACATGTTGTTTTCCCTTATTTATGGCTTTTTCCAATGTGTTTATGTATTTAAATAATTTGTTATCTGAGGGGTGGCCGGAATTTATCAAGCAGACTTTTAGTCTGCTTTTTTCCGATAATCCGTCAGGCATCTTCCTGACTCATATTTTTTGTATTTGTATTCAAGTTTTTTTTCTTGGTTGCCTGTAAAATAAACATTATTATTATTATTATAAATTATATATATATTAATCGTGATAGTTACATTTATCGCTTGATTTTCGTGATTTGTTTCTGATTGGTTAGTTCCATGGACGCCCAAATGGGGAGCAGGGAGGCTTGACCTCCCACTAACCCTTGTTTGAAAATTTGATTTACCGAATTCTGCTATTCATTCATACTTTCAAAAGTTCTACAATTATATTTTAAAATATGGTTCTTTTTAGCTTATTACAAATTTCTAAGCAGTATTGATTACTTTTGTACTATTTTAGTATCCTGTACATTTACCAAAATGTTTGACAATTTTGAAAGAGATAATGATTTTTCTCAGCCCTGCCCAACCCCCCAAATCTACTCATATGGACGCCTCATGGTTAGTTCAAAAACTGATTTGAAATACTAAAATTTTACAATACAATGAAATCGATCTGCAACAATATTATAAAGACCTGGAATGGATATAGTTACGGATCGTTATAGACCAGGGTGAATTTGATTCACTCTATATTCGTCGAAACTGCGGAAAATATTATGGAATAATAAATCTATGTTAACTTATTGTTATATATTTGTTAATATATAATATATATGTTATAACTATATAGATAGATTTATCGTTAGAGATAATGTTTATATAGACACATTTTACTATACTAAATCTGTATGAATTATGTTCTGTAGCCTACGAAACTATTTTTACTATAAAGCATGGAATGGGGGGGTCTAATTGCAGGCATATCTCTTGTTCAATTGCGCTTTGCATTATTGCCCTTTTTACATATTTCATATTTGTGGTACCCTTGCATTGAACAGGTGTGTTGTGTCGTTTTCTCCAACACAACATTCGCTCACTTCGTATCTCTCTCACATTTAATAATTAATAAATTAATAATGCTATTCAGGGGCGTAACGATTTAATGGGGGGGGGGCTCAAGCTTTAAAAAAGACCAGGTGATTCGGCGTTAAGGGGAACACAAATTTGTTATCTAATGGGGGGGGGTGGCCTTCCATCCGCCACTGACAATATTACACTCTTAATAGACTACAGTCTAACGTAAACGTAATTTTTATACGCCTTGAAAAAACAAGAAATTCGGATGATTCGATGTATGGGAACCGAGTTGTACGGCTACACTGAGACCATGTCGGCAATATCACAGCTGGAGGTATGCGGGATTTAGGGAGAGGATGGCAATCGCCCCCCTGGAGTGAAAAATTTAACATTGAAAAGGTACAAGGTAAAGGTCCAATGAGGTATCATTTCCAAAAATCAAGTCATTAATCGCCCCCTTGAATGACCTCTAAATCCGCCTTTGGAAGTATGCCTGTTTTAACTTTACTCCATACTATTAAGTAGTATTCTTAAATAGTATTAAAATACTACTAAATATTATGCTTTTTTTTAAAAACTTTATTATTGCTATGGTTAGAATGGTATGTTCGTTTGTGTCGCTGTTCCATATTGGAAATTGTGAAAATATATGGAAAAAATTTCATGTTCTTTTATCCCTATCCATGTCCATTTCTATAAAGGACTACAAATTTTTAGTCGACAAACTTAAGAGCTACAAGTTAAAGAGCTACAAATTTAAGAGCTACAAATTTAATCACGAAGCCAGGGAAAGAGTGTTGCATTTTTAATGCCGATTAGAAGCAGGGGCGGACACGGACTTTCATTTTGGGTGGGGCAAGGGCAGAATTTTCCACGGCCTTGGAACAACACTTCATTTATCATAAAAGTTGGAATTTTTTACAGTGAAAAAATATATTTTGGGGAGGATCATAACTCCTGTGACCTCCCTCTTGTGTCCGCGCTTGATTAGAGGGCGGACAAAGAACGAGAGTGGTCGTTCCTGAAAGTGAACGAAACTGGTATCTCGTTCACTTAAAAAAAAGGTTCATTCACATTTCCATTCCATGAATGAATGAATAATTCAAAAGAATACATTCATCGAAGTGAATGATTTTCCCCACTTTAAAATTTTGTATTCTCTCTTGAAATGACCGTTTGCTTGGGTAATATTCTAATAATTGTATTATATAGTAGATTCAAATTATAGTAATCTTGAAGGGGTCCCCGCTACAGGCGCTAGTATACGCAGGGGGTATAGGGGTCATATCCCTCCTTGAGTAATTTTGAATAATTTTGATGTAATTCTTTAATAATTCGTAATAAAATGTAATTCTTGATGTAATTTTGCATATATATATGTGAATATAATTGAGTTGTATCTTTGTAATTCCCATTATAATCCCGTACCCCCTTATGAACTTTCTGCATACGCCTACCGCTACAGGAACAAATAAATGGTCATTATGTCGAATTTACACAGTAAAACCCATCTCAACGACCTCCTCTGTTCAGCGACCACGTCCTTTAACGACCACCTTTTCTGGAAACAGATTTGCTTCCTCTCCCATAGACCCAATGCTAAATTTACCTCCATTCAGAGATCAGCTCTCTAAGCGACCGCCTTTTCACTGAAACGACGGTGGTCGCCGTAGGGAGGTTTTGCTGTACTAAAATAAAATTACACCTACAGGAGAAAACTTCTAGAGTCTGCTCAATCGGTTGCTATCAGGCAACTCTATTATGTAAAGGAAAGTTTGTGTGTGTGTGTGTGTGTGTGTGTGTGTGTGTGTGTGTGTTTTAGATCCGCTCTCCAATTTACCTAACCAGCATGGTAAAGTTATAACTAACTAGTAACGTGTTTCTATATCGCCCGTGTGGAATCATTGGGTGCATTTCCGTTCTGCAACGTACAGACAATATCTGTACATGACAATACTTTTAAATTATTTTGATAAAGTGGTAGGAAGATGAGAAATAGATGAGAAAGTTCAAATTTAAATTATTTTATTGCTTAATGTGTAATTTCATTATTGTTTGAAATCCTATTATATTTTGTCTTTATATTTATTTTATTTTTTTATGTTCGTTTTGCACAGCTAGTGTGCGTAGCTCTATGGTTAATAGCTATAATATGCGAATCTCAATTTAGGTTGCAAACAGTAATAACGCCCCTTTTAAATTATTATAATTCTAAGCCAAATATTCACATAAATTAACTAATTTAATAAATGTAGTAAAACGTCATAAAAAAAAGTGCATATATATATATATATTTTTTTGGTTTTAGATAACGAGGACAAACTTATTCAGCAATCTTGTAAATTTCAAAAAGATCTGTGCACTTTTGTAATAAACAAAATAATAACCAGCCCGACAGTTTACCAGTTCAGTAACTGACTGACTGAGTATAAATATTAAATCAGATTATTCAGACGTCGCGAAATAGAATAATAGCATATAAGAGATGTCTTCTTATTTTTCGTTGCATTTTCTGCTTTGATATTGGCCATTGTCCGACCTGATTGATGGACTTATAGACCTGGTGTGGTAACGCCTTCTTCCTTAAGAAGAAAGGTGTGTGTGGTGTGTATGTAGCAACTGAAAACTTCAAACCCGTAGCCTTACAACCATCACATGGTTATTTAAATGTAATAATTGCACTTTTATCTCTCTCGATGCCGATGCTGGTAGCAGACGATTGATAGATAACTAGCATCAGCCTTGATAATTTGCCCTTACGGATTTTTGAAAAAAAACGTAGGTGTTTTGCAGAGGAGAGCCCGATACTAGAGACGTTTCTACCTACCTATTTGGTTTGCGGTCCATGGGCCGGTTTTCTGAACTGACCTTTCAAGAAAACAAGTCTGCGGGTATTTTTTTTTTTAGTTTTATCTTTGCGAAGACACCGTAATAGCGAGAGTTGAGAGAAAATAAGGGGCGTGTGGGAGGAGGGGGTTAAGAAAACGGGCTCGTGTGGGAGTCTATGTAGGTGAACCAGTACTGCCATAGACATTTACACAGGGAAAGCAACTTGGTACGTGTGCTTGTGAGAAAATACGTTGCAGTAAAAATTCTTTCTTTTCGGAATGGTGTTAGCAGACGATTTTTTTTTTAAATTATAAGATATGCAGCAAAGTAGGAAATTAAATGGTTCAAAATTCACGTTTTGTGGTGTTTTCCTTGAACTTCATGATATGAATCATACTTTTATTAATAAGTAGCATTAATTGAGGCGAATTTTTAACGGTATCTGAAAGAAATTTGCAAGTATCTGCGGGAGACCGAGTCGTTACGAAGAAAGCCATTTAAATGGCTAATTTGTACGCGGTGAATTAGTAAAGGGCCGTGGTATTTCATTTCGTGATTCCGCCCAGAGTTCATTTAACGACCTGTGGACCGGTGCCCAAAACGCTGGAATATCTCAAATGCATAATTGGATGCAATGTTCCGACACACAAGCAGCCAAGATGTTCAGATATATATTGTCTGAACATCTTGGCTGCTTGTGTGTCGGATAATATATATCTGAACATCTTGGCTGCTTGTGTGTCGGATAATATATATCTGAACATCTTGGCTGCTTGTGTGTCGGAACAGATATATATTATCCGAAAATTTCATATACGACTTATGGAAAGTATCAAAATATACAAATATCGAAAAAGAAATCAAATATTGGTGAAATGCTGAAATATATAAATATTAGATACATATTCAAATACACTTGTCACATGGACATTCATATAAAGTATATAAATACATATAAACGTTCATATATGTAAATACACAAATATCATACAAACGTTCATATATTTAAATATACAAATATCATATAAACGCTCATACATATAGACGCAATAAAACCCCCTCGCTGACCCACATTCACCGGGCAGAAAAGTCTGTCCATAAAAGAGAGGGTATATTACAGCAAAAAAGTATTTGTTCGGTAATTTTCATCTGACCTTAAAAACGAAGTGGTTGTATATGAAAGGCGCCCATTAAAATGGGTTTTACTGTATAAAAGAGATATTCAAATATGCAAATAGCATATAAATGCATGCATATTTGAAGTGTTAGGGTCTATAAATATGCCTAATTATCTAACTACCAGAAGAGGTCAACTATTTGGTGCTTAAAATATTTAAATATGAAAATACCAAGCTGCAGAGATGGGAGAATATCGAAATACGTAAATTGTTCACTCTGTCGTTCCATTTGTGTAAATGCCCAAAATATGCAAAATGTCTGTATACTTAAATTTCCTTGCAAGTAATTTACAAGTTATTAATTGTATCCAACAGTTTATGATATCAGATCAATATAGCGGGATTGCAGATTAGGATAGTATTAAATACCATAATTTCCCAAAAAATAGACCGACACGGCAAACCAACTATTTGTCGCGTAACGAAGTCATCAAAGTCAGTTTATTTGTGACCAAAACGGTCAGTGCAATTTGTCTATAACGATAGTCAAGAGATCGAAAGAAAATATATAGACAGTTCATTGTTATGGACAAACGGATGGGTCCAGGTTCGACCCCAGAATGAGGACGGCATCTCTTTTTCTCTTATACCAAAAAAGCTCTACTATGAGCTTTAAACGTGGGTGTCAAATTTATTTGTAATAAAAATTCCCCACGCAAATTCAAAAAACTCGCCCCGGTAGCTTTGTGTGTTGACCAATATTTGGCAATTGTGCTAATCTTAAGAAGGCTAATAATATCTTACATCGTTATGGACAAAGCGGAAATTATACATTCTGTACTTATCGGAACATGGAAAATATATATTTATAGACAATGTCGTTATAAACAGAGTTCCCTGTATATATACAGTAAAGCTTAATCATTAGCAGACACTCATGTAATAAAAAAACTTGTCCGTAAAAGAGGTTCCACTATTTAATTATAATAATGATTTATAGTATAACGTGGTATACAAAATATAAATTATTGGAATAAGCGCAAAAATGCAACGCTGTAATGCAAAATTAGAAATATATTCATAAATAAAATACACG